>CM032003.1:1875680-2371309 GCA_018804465.1 Populus tomentosa | reverse complement strand
TGATACTACCAAAAAAATCTCCATATTTTTAACATTTTTTTTAAGTTTAGAAAAAGAATAGTCCAACCTGCAGCGAAATACGAGCGAATGTAATAGTATCTTTCTATGATATGTTCTTTTACTCTACCATATATCTGCGATTTCTTAAATTTTAAAATTAAGAAGATAATTAATTGTGAATACATTACATGTTTTTATAATCACATATACACTTGTCATTATTGGAAAGAGTAGAAAGAAAAGTTTGTTGGAGACTTATCGTCTCTCTGTCATAAACATCGTTTCATTACCAAACAAAGCTAATCGAAACGGTTTCAACATTATTATGAAAGAGCACACAACGACATCAAAATAAGCCATACGTGTTGTCAAAACAACGACTGATAAAGTAAACCAAATATAATATCATTAAATGAGTATCTCATACTTATATTTAATCAATCAATGTAATTTAACTAAAAACAAATAAACCTAAAGTTATCAAAGAATAACAATTAAAAAAACTTGAGATAACCTGAGTCATTTTCATCATTAGTGAAAAATCTGATTAAAAGCAAAAAAAAAAAAAAAACCGAGCCCAATCTTCAATTGAATAAATGTTGAATGGTAAAACTGAAAAAACATGAGCCTAAAAAGAGGGTGGCGAACCTCCTAAATATGGGCTAATATTTCAAATTCGCAACCTGTGAAATTCTAGACCTAGGCTAAATAAAAAAGTTCAATTCTCAACCAATTCAATGTTGAAGGATGAAATAAAAAAAAATAAAAATTAGCCAATGGAAATTGAACAAAGAATAACAAATAAAAAGACCCGAGTTAACCCAAATTATTTTTTAAATCAATGAGAAATTTCATAGTTTTTAAACTCAACCTGGTGGTCGACCTATAACATGTCCCGGGTTAACTTAGGTCAGCCATTTTTTTGTTACTTTGTAAAAGAGTAAAAATAGCATCATTTTGAAAAACAAATTAAAAGTAAAAAAGTCAATGGGTTTTGACTAGATTTTTCTCAAGTTGACTAGGTTGCAAGTTAATTTAAATTTTTGATCGGGTCACACTTGATTAATTAACTCATTATTTTTTGTAAGACCTGACCCTACCTATGCTCTGGGTCACCCAAGTCACAATTTAATCTGAGCGGGTCGGGTTTTACAACAATGAAAAATTATAGAAAAAGCAAATAAATAAAAACAACAGAGTCCAATCACCAATTAAATAAATACTGAAAGATGAAAATGAAAAAACAAGAGTTAAAAAAAATACCAAGCAAACTAGAGTAGACCTCCTAAACATGGGTTAATGTTTAAGACTAGCAACTCATGAAATCCTGGATTCTGACTCAATCAAAAATCTTAATTCCCTACTAGTTAACATTAAATGATGAAATAAATAAAATCACGAAGTAAAACATGGCTATAAAAAGAGTAAAGATCAAATTTGATGGGAAAAGAAAACATAAAGACGGTAAGATTATAAAAAAAATAAATTTAAAAAATTATTTAAAAATTAACAATAAAAAGAATGATGATCAATTTTGAAATATGAAAAAAAAAAATTAAAGGGGGTGAAATTAAAAAAGAAATTATAATTTTATAAATTATTCCAAATAAAACAAATGTTAATCCAAAAAACAAGAATCAATTCTGAAGAAAAAACAAATTGAATGGTTGTTTTAAGATTTTTAAGGGTCAAGTGTGAAAATTAAGGAGTAGAGAAAAAGTAAAGTCATAAGCAATAAACTAGAGCTCTTTTGACCACATATGTCATCGCATCATAGAGGGGCCTCCGAGATTATTCACACATCTTCGTGAAAGGTGACATTTGGTTAGCGGACAACGCCAGATGCGCTAACCACTTGCTTGTTATAGAAAATTTTTTTAATAATATTTAATAATTATTAAAATATAAAAATACCTCTAAGTCAACTTCATAATAACCAAAAAAGAAGAAATGATGAAAAAGCTCCTCCAAGATAGTTTAGTAGATTTTACTTTTAAAGATAATTAAGTTATTTTATTGTGCTAAAAAACTGAAATGACTTAAAAGCCCTTTGATGCAAGTTTATCTTTTTTATTTCAAGGGTAATTAAGTTGATTTATTGTAAAAAAAAAAAAAAAAACTAGTTTGTCCCTATATAATATAAAAAATGACAATATGTTATAGAAAAAAAATCAAATTATCTCTAAAATATAGTTCAAAGGTTTTATCATTAAAAACAATATCCATCATTACACTATTCAAATGATACTTATCCGTAAGTTGTTTTAGTTGTTGTTTTTTTATATAGTTTTACATGCTAGGATGAGCATGAGTGGCCTTTTTTGTGATTTGATTGATGTTGTATGTCATTTTAAGATTGGTTTAACATGGATATGAGATTATAGACTTTGTTAGCACCAGAATTTCCTGTTAAAAACAGATTTGCACTTTTTCGATGTTTTTCATCATTATATTTCTATAGTTATGAAAATGACAATAATATCTAAACAAAAAAAAATGCATGCATTGAACACTTATTTTTTGTTCTCATTTTTTATGTGAAATTATTTTATATTAAGAAAAAAACTAAATAAGAGGGGATTTTATTATACATTTCCTCATAAAATACTCTTAATTAGAATAATATCTTCTTCTTATTTCTTCTTCTTCTTCTTCTTCTTCTTCTTTTTCCAATTCAAATCTCATTCTTTAACATTGAGTTTTTGAAAATTGATTTTTTTATGAGGTTATCACGGTCTTTATAAGTTGAATCGTAGGATTGCAGGTTAACTTAATTGACTTGAGTGTTTTTACCCTTTTTCTAATTGATTTACTTCTTAATTTTATCCTTTAATATTGAGTTGATTTGGAATTAGGTTTCATGATTTATTTTGATTTGTATTTTATGAGGTTATCTTTGTCTTATGACTTAGGTCAAGGGCTTGACCGGTAACCTTGGTTAATTCAAGTTGTTTTTTATGTCTTTTTTTTAATCGATTCCTCAATTTCATTTTTTTTTTCAACATTAAATTTATTGGGGATTAAAATTAATAATTGTTTTAAATTTATTTTTTATAAAGTTGTCTCAATCTCAGGACCCGGACTGCGGTTTTAACAAGTTAACTCGGTTGACTTGAGTTTTTTTTTTTCTCGTTTTCTAATTGACTTTTTTTTTCTCAATTTCATCCTTCAATTTTGATTTGATTGAGAATTAAACTTTGTGTTTTGTGTTTGGATTGACTTTTTATGATGTTATTCCCATCTTATGACTTAGATTACGGGTTTGGCGAGGTAATCAGGTTAACGCAATTCATTTTTTTTTTCATTTTTAATCTATTTTTTTTCTCAACTTAATCTTTAAACATTGAGTTGATTAGGAATTAAGCTCCATAATTTTTTTTAATTTGCTTTATATTGGGTTATCCCGATCTCATGACCTGAATCACAGGTTTGAAGGGTTAACTCGAGTCAGTTTTTAAAGTTCTTTTTTTAATCGATTTTTTTTTTATTTTTATCTTTTAAAATTAGGTTGATTGAGAATTGAAATTCATGATTTGTTTTAATTTGTCTTCTATTAGGTCATCCTGATCTAATGACTAGGGCTGCGGATTTGAAATGTTAACTCGGGTTGACTTGGGTCATCTTTTTTTGTTTTTTTAATTGACTTGGATTGATTAAAAATTGTGATTCATAATTTTTTTTTTCTATGAGGTTATCATAGTTTTATAACTCAATATACAGATTGACAAATTAACAATTGTTAACTTGAATCAATTTAATATGTTTTTATCTCAATATTTATATAAAAAAATATCATCTTAAATATCTATTTTTAGTCATTAAAAAACTTAGAAGCACACAAACTGTTATTGTCAATCATAAAACATATGTCCTTAAGATTTTATTACATGTCACTTAGTGCAGACGAATATATGTAATCAACCTCTTAGGATTTTAATAACTATATTTTTGAAGTATGCACTCACTTGAAAAGTACATGAATTAAAAAAAAAAAAAACTCAAAATCTCTCTTTAAAATAATTAGAAACTAAGCTTTAGAATTGAGTAAAATGATAGTGAAAATCAGAGGCAAAACAAGCTAAAACAATGTAGAAAGCAAGAGAAGTTTTGCAAAGGTATACACAACAACTTCCCTTCCACCCCTATTTATACTAATTTTTCTGAATTAAACCTAATGAAGAATTAATTTTGATAAATACTATAATTAATTATTGTTGTTTCACCTTAATAACTTGCCATAAAATGAAATAAAAAACTTATATTTTTTTCAGCTTTTAATCCAAACATTCTTCTTTTAAAAACACTATCCAGAAGATAAAGAAGATTAAATGTTCAAACTTTCTATTCATGGGCTTGATATTTATAAATGGGTTGGTAAACAATAATTTTTAATGGGCCAAATAATTATTTTATAGCAAAAAACAAGCCCAAGCTCAAGGCTTGTACCCAAGCAAAGCGTGTATATATAGGTTAAACTCATACCACTTTACTGAGGCTCATTTGTGAATCTTAAACTTTCTATGATATAAACTAGCATGTTATTTAAAATCAATTCCCTACTGTGACTGAATTTAATTATAGTGTTTGATTTGAATTTAATTGATAAATAAGTTGAATTCACTTGTTTAAAATAGATAAAATTCAATTTATTTTGTTTCTTATATTATTTTCATCACCTTCATCTTATTTATTTAAAATTCTTTTTTAAAAAAAATAGGGCTAGATGACTATTTTGAAAAAATTAGTTTTAATAGTAAATTTATCTCTTTTGAAATTATAAATTAGAGGGGTGACTCTAATTTACTTTCATAACATTTTTAGAGATTGAATTTTATTTGGAGTTCAATTATTAACACTTGAGAGGGTTTCAAACATGTTGTAAAAAAGGCTCTTCCCTTTTCTATATGAGATAGAAAGTTTTGAGTTTCATAAAAATATTTGAACCTATAATTTTTTTATATTTATTTTTCATTCATCCATAATTTATTTTAATCATGTTAAGAACTTAATATTTTGTTAAAGAATAATTTACCACAAAATTTTAACCCTGAAACTGAGTATAACCCACTTTAAATTTGATGTTAAATATATATATTAACCATGTTTTTATCAAAACAAATTTCAACACCGAATAGTCGAGTATGAAAGTCCCTGAGGATTCTAAGGGGTATTGTAGACCATAAAAAAACAAGTGAATTTTTCTCAATGGCCTGACTTTTGGATCCCATTCAATAGATTCATAATTTGAATCAGCAAATTTCATGGCACCATTGTTTGAATCTTAAGAAATCTTTCTTATTTACAGCAAACCTTATAAAAAAGCGAACGAAATTTTGTTGCAGTTCTTGGAAAAAAAAAAAAAAACAACAGCAAGTAATGGAGAAGGCATCCATGATATGAGTGTTTGTGTCTTAAGGACATTAACAAAGCTTGATCCTGAAGAATGTTATTCCATGACAAATTGGTCCGTTTGTCTTCTTTTTTTAGCTCCATGCTAATTTCATCACAAGCTTTTGTTAGATCGATCCATTTTCAGTAGGAGCAAAATAATATAAGTATAAATTAAATTAATTAAGATTTACAAAATTCAAAAATTATAAGCTTCTAATATAAAGTTAAAAAACTTACATATATTATAAAAAATACTTCATAAAATCTTATTTTTTTATATAATACATAATTTCTCTCTTGAGACTTTATATGTTGAAAATGTTAGGATTTTCTTATTATCAACATTTTCGAATATCTTCTTTTGAATATAAGTATTCAAATTATTAGTCAATTAATTATCCCTATAATTAACTTAAATTATTTATTTCAACTAACAAAGACATAACAATAAATTATTTATTTAGTCGATTTCTCACAATGTTTTTTCATGTTACATTGAAAATCCAACTACAACTAAACAACATAATTAAACCCATTTCAATCCTCATCAACACATGTTATACTTACTAAATATACATAACTACTAGACATTTACTTTGGTTTTAAATGCTCTTATTCTTCCTCATTAAATGATTAGCTCTATTTTCACCATAACACCTAATTTTTCTTCTTTAATTTTGCTTTATTTAGAGTTATTTACATCTTATTCCATCCCAATAACATCATATTTTTACATTGTCACTTTTCCTCAATTTAAAATCTAAGAGCCTTGATTTAAAATTTAAGAATTTTACATAAATTTTGTTAATCTTTATTTGAACATGTACAACCGGGTTTATAACATCTTACTTGATAATAATATGGACTTTAAATGTTAATTGGTCAAAGTTTTTTGTGTCAAAGAACTATCTCAAATTCTCAACCTAATAATTTAAGCTTTTAGGTTAAGTTTCAAGATATGATTTATATTATTCTCTAACACACCCCCTCAAGTGAAAGTCATTCAGGCTTGCAACTTGCACATGGTCACATTAGCTTATGCTTGATTTTTATCAAATAAATAGGGGTGGTGAAATTCGAACTCGTGACCACTTGGTCATCAAAGTTCCGATACCATGTCAAATAACAAATCAACCTAGTAGTTTACTATTTTTCCTCTTATTGTCATGAGTTTTCTCTCTCTACTCCCTTTCCCTCACTTGATTTTCCCTTTAATTTTTGAGTTAGATGTGTTTAGTACTCACTTCCTTATTTATCTTCCCTAAAATCTTGGTTTCTTTCTAGGGTTTTAGTGAAGAAGCTCTCAATTTTTTTCTCTTCTATATTTTTTTTAGCATTGGTCGACAATTTAGAGGGAAAAAAGAAGTTGAATTTATAGTTTTCCCAACTTATTTACAAAAATATCATTAATGAGCCTACATGTTATTTTTGATCCGACTATTGATATTATCACATGACCTTTCTAAACATAGATTACTTTAAAATTTTAACTCAAGATAAAGCAATGTGTAAATAGGCTTTTCATAAAATTCTAGCTCAATTTAACGATCGGATTAAGAGTTATGCTTGATAACATAAAATTAACCAATAAATGATTTTACATTAAAATTCAAATTTTTTTGTTCAGTCATTGCTAAAACCCTATCACTTATTTTACTAAGTTCTTAAGATAATTTTTTTATTCTAAAATATATTTATTTTTCCTTTACATTATTTACTTTATTTAAAAACTTACTAAAGTTTCATGATAACATTATTGGTTTATAATCAAGATTTAAACCAATATTTTTTCTCGTAAGTTTTTTTTAATTTTTATTTTTTATTTTTATTTGAATTATTTTCTCATTCTCAAAATACATTTAATTTATTTTATTTTAATTTAATTTTTATCCGTCAAAACCCTTTACCAATTTTAACATGATTTGATTTTTTTTGTTTTTTTTATCAATGTGGGCAAGTGCCGCGTTGCCTTCATGATGAATCCGTCCATCCATGTGGGCAATGTGATGCAGATGGTGGCCCTATGACAGGCGGTGCTCAGGATTTTGGAATATATATATATATATATATATATATATATATATATATATATATATATATATATATATATATAGTTGGTATAATGGTGGTTAAGCATTATTAATCTTGTAATTTGGAAAGTGGTTGAAATGGCTATTAATTTAGTTAAGCACGAAAAGTAAGGATCTATTTTGTTATCACAGCATTAATAATTGGTGCTCATGATTTCTCCACACTTGTAATAAAAATATACTTTCAAGTACTAAATAATTCTTTATTCTTTAGAGACTGTAGTCTTGGACATGGTGACTATAGGAATGTTACTTTTAGACGAGAGGCTGATTTCTATATCTTTTTAAAATGTCATAATTTGTTTTTATCTCTTTTTCCAAAAAAAAAAAAGGCAACAAATCCAAAGAAAAAGGCAACAAATAAACTAATTAAATTGAAAAAATTTAAAAAAATAACTGAAAAAACCGAACCGTAAAAAAAAATTGATTATAATTTTTTAAAAACTAATAGGTTTGGTTTCAGTTTTAGAAGTCTGAAACTAAAAAAACGAATCAAACCCAAGCAAAAAAAACCCAAGTCAAATCAGAAAAAACCGAATAAAAAAAATCAGTTTTTATTCTAAAATAACTGAATCAAAACCGGTCAATTTAAATTAATTTCAGTTTTTCTTTTTAAAAAATTAATTTGATTATTTTTTTTTAAAAATAAAAATAAAATCAAACTGAAAATAATCATCCTTGATTAACACATATGACATGGTTCAAGACTTAAATTATGAGCAGGGAAATCAATACCTTATTATTTTATTTTCTAAATAATTTTATTTTAAATATTTATTTTTAAACTGAAAACTTTTAGATAAAAATTGATTTTAAAAACAAAATTAATTAGGTTATAAATGGATACATCAAGTTAGCTAAATTTAACAGGTGACAATCTAAAAAAAAACTGGTATAAATCTCAAGCTAGTCGGTGAATGGATCAAAACCACTACGAATTTAAAGATTAAATCGGATCTAAAAAAAAAAGAGAAGAGAAATCACAGGGCATTAATCAAGGAGGGAGACGTGTCAATTCAAGAAAATACCATACACTTGAGAAATTATTCTAAAAAGGAAAAACATTTTAGAAAATTTTAGGCATGCACAAATCGAGTCCACCGACAGCCAGCCACTAGAGTAGAAAACCGAAGCTACCGACAATTATCGGTAAATCATGAGGCACAGCCTGTTAACAGCAAGGAAAATATTCATCTAGTGTCGCTTTCCTAACAAACAATATTCCAACGGACAAAGATCGATACGTGTCAAGATATGATTGGTTTCATTATAATTAGCCAGTACCTTTCCATTGTAGAGCCAATCACACCAATACATGTCATCGAGCTCATGGAAATTAGCTAGTTAAATTGGAAAGCGACGTTCTAGCTGTTTATGATTTGGCTCCAGCTGCGTGTAGCTTCGACTCCGGTTTAAGCTTCTCGGCTTCCTAATCCACAGCCCAACTTTCCCATTTACGGAAGAGGCTAAGTGTGGAATGGATGATTTGATTTTCTTTTTATTATTGCTTCAATAGGGGAACCAATCCTCTTCCAAAATATTTTAAGAAAAAATATAGACGTTAAATAAAATATAATAGTAGCTTGTGATCAAGCTAGTTTGTGCTGCTTTATTTTTTATTTTTTTTTATTGATAATAAAATGTGTTTTGAAAAGAAAATAATATGACATCAAAAGGTAAAATAAGATTTGCTTATAAAAATATTTTGTTTATAACTTTTTTGATATAAATGAAGTTTTAATATTGAATTGCCAATGATTAAAAGAAGAAATAAAGCAGAAATAAGGTCAAATATGATGTCATTTTTTAATATAAATGTGTTTAATAATGTAACACAAGGTGTTTTTTAAAAATAATTTTTAATTAAAAATATATTAAAATAACATTTTATTATTATTTTTTAAAATTTGAAAATCAAAACCATTGAAAAATATATTAAAAAATTAATTTGATATTTTTTAAATGAAAAATAATTTATTAAATATTTTATAAAACATAAGTTAAGAGAAATAGACATTAAAGTTATTTCGAGGGTGTTTAAGAATATAATGCGATTATTTTTAAAATTATTTTTTATCAAAAATATATTAAAATAATTTTTTTTATTTTTATAAAAATTAATTCTGACATTAATATATCAAAAAAATCTTAAAATCCTAATATATATATATATATATATTTTTTTTTTTTTTTTTAATTTCTATAAAACATCATTTAAAATACAAATTCAAACGCAGCTTTGAGGTAAGTACACGTATAGTTTTTTCAACGGAGTAGATAAAAGGAAAGCCAAGGTAAGGCTGAGAGTTGTAACGGACGGCAAGCCAAGCGAGGTCGTTAGATTAAAAAGTAACCGGTTGACCCGGTAAAATAAAATAAAATAAAATAGCTTATTACATAAATAAACAAAAGAAAGACAAGAAAAAAGATAATAAAAAGACAGGAGCAGGCACTTATACACAACACTAGACAGAGAGACATACGGAGGCAGGCAGCCAGCTAAGAAGCCCACAGCAAGAGAAAGCAAAGGCAGATTCATAGATGGCGTGTTGAGTGGTGCGAAGAGTCCACATTGATCCTTTCTCTTCATTTCCTTTTCATTCACAGATCCATTTCTCTCTATCTCTCCATGTTTTCCTTTTGAAGAAAAGAAAGTAGGGAATTAATTGATTTTGAGAGAAAGAAAGAAGTTAGGAAAAGATGGAAGCGAATGCTGGTATGGTTGCTGGGTCTTATAGGAGGAATGAGTTGGTTCGGATTCGACATGATTCCGATAGTGGGGTTTGTCTTCTTTTCTTTTCTTTTCTGGGTTTGATTTGATTTGGTTGCATTTCTGTGTGTTTGTGTGGATCTGAGTGTTGAGTTTTGCGAGAGTAATTTTTTTCTGGTAGGTTTTTGTATTTCAGCAATGTTTTGTTGTGTTGACTGACAGTGACTAGATCTAGCTGTTAGTGTTTGTGAATATGAGTAGTCAGTTTGATCTTGATTGCTTGATTTCTTTTAAGAAGATTTGGCCCTTTTTGTTATTCTTAATATTACATTTTCCTTAAGCCGGGATCATAGTATCTCACATCAGTGAGATTTTTAACTTGTTTTTCTAGCCATGTGATAAATTAGATCCATCTCTATCAATCAATGAAAGCTGATGTTTAATAATTATTTATTTCTGAGCTGAATTAAACTTGATAAAGTGACAGTTGCAATCGTTTGGCTTCAGAGGATGTATGTTCTTTCTGTTTGGGATCTCTCTTAAATGCGTTAAGTAATATCAGGTTACTTACGTGATGTAAAATGTTAGAGGGGGCAGCAATTCCGTAGTCTAATATGTCAAGAAGAAAGAATTTCACTTTTACTTTTCTTGATTTCCTTTTATTTAAGAAGTAAAAGCACTCTGAATTGATCTCACGTCCTTTATTGTGTGGAATGTGTGGCTTGCATTGTGTCTTGCTGTGGACTTGATTGCTACTTTTAATGTGCCAGTAAAATTCCAACATTGCAGGCTGTTAGGGTCCCAAGATAGGAAATCTCTGATTGAATACAGTTGTAGAATGAAATATATTTCTTTTTTTGATGCGGCATGTGGAACAATATATTTGTTTTCTGTATTCTAATCACTGTGTTTTTTTATGGAATTATGCAGCCCAAACCCCTACAAAATTTGAATGGACAAACATGTCAAATTTGTGGGGATACTGTTGGAGTGACAGAGAATGGTGACATCTTTGTTGCATGCAATGAGTGTGCTTTCCCAGTTTGCCGTCCTTGTTATGAGTATGAGCGCAAAGATGGAACTCAGTCTTGCCCCCAGTGCAAGACTAGGTATCGAAGGCACAAAGGTTAGCTTGTTTCTTCATTGTTCTTTTGGGTTCTTTTCTGATGTGTAGTCATTTTGTGATGTATCAACAAATGGGGTTTTATGGGTATTTCAGGGAGTCCTCGAGTGGATGGAGATGAGGATGAAGATGACGTTGATGATCTGGAGAATGAGTTCAATTATCCCCAAGGCAATGGCAAAGCAAAGCATCAGTGGCAGGGTGATGATATAGAACTTTCTTCATCCTCTAGACATGAATCTCAACCAATTCCCCTTCTCACAAATGGGCAGCCGGTATGCAGAGCTATCAATTTAGGGTTCATTTACACGTGCATGTTGGGTACTGAAAAATAGATTGAATAATAATATATGCTTCTAGTGACCCACATTATTTGACACGTCCTGATGAAATTTTGAACCTTATCCAGATTAAGGTGTCTTTGGCATTGATACATGTGGTCCAAGACCACAAACACAGTTTTAGCTGTGGTTAACTCAAGCCCTCACTATTGATGCTTTGATTAATTTTAAGCCCCATCATATATGTTTGCAGTGCAAGACCACAATGCCAAGCGCTGCTTGACTAGTCTGTAAAGTATTTCAAAAACTTATGGCTTTGTTATATACTGTCTCATCAATCTACTTGTTGTATTACAATTACAAACTATGTACTTGAGAGCTTCCAGTTTCTTTAAAGTCAGGGGTGTTTCTGGTTTTCTTACCTAGAGATGTAATTGATACTGAAACTTCCACTAATTCAACAGGTCCCTCTCTCTATCTCTGGAAAAGAGAATTCATCGGGCTTGTTTCCTGTTTAGAAGCTAGCCAGCTGTAGATATTTAAAAATTCTTTTCTTCTTGGTGCATTATCAAGTGAACAACATGAATGTTAGGTGTTATGATTTTGCAATATTTTCCTTAAATGGATGTTATTTTCAGGTTTCTGGTGAAATTCCGTGTGCTACACCTGACAATCAATCTGTACGAACTACATCTGGTCCTTTGGGCCCTGCTGAAAGGAACGTTCACTCATCTCCTTATATTGATCCAAGGCAGCCAGGTAGTCAAGCAACTGAGTTTGAGCATTTAGAATCCTTTCTATTGTTTGTATGGCTTTGAGTTAAACATTTTTCCTATTGTTACAGTTCATGTTAGAATTGTGGATCCATCAAAGGACTTGAATTCATATGGCCTTGGTAATGTTGACTGGAAGGAGAGGGTTGAAGGTTGGAAGCTCAAACAGGACAAAAATATGATGCAGATGACCAACAGATACTCTGAAGGAAAGGGAGACATGGAAGGTACTGGTTCGAATGGAGATGAACTTCAAATGTGAGTTTTCTTCTTAATGATTTAGGTTGCATCATTCTATCTTCTGGAAGCATATTACTTGCAATCTCTTATACGAAGCATGGATTAGCTTTCAGATTCTATTTAAAGGATGGACTAATCTCCTTAATGGACTCAATTAACTATTTTGTGTCTGCATTTCTTTTCCTGCATCACAGGGCTGATGATGCTCGACAACCTTTGAGTCATGTGGTGCCCATTTCTTCATCTTACCTAACTCCATATCGTGTTGTAATCATTCTGCGGCTTATTATTTTGGGATTCTTCTTACAATATCGTGTTACTCACCCAGTGAAAGATGCATATGGATTGTGGTTGACATCCGTTATCTGTGAAATTTGGTTTGCCTTGTCCTGGCTTTTGGATCAATTTCCAAAATGGATGCCTATCAATCGTGAGACCTATCTTGACAGGCTAGCATTGAGGTAAGTTAAACACATTTTATTGGTCAATAGAGTTTAGTGATGGAGTAATGGCGCTCTTATTGCTTGGCTAACTGCACTCTATATCTTGCAGATATGATCGCGATGGAGAACCATCTCAGTTAGCCCCTATTGACATCTTTGTTAGTACCGTGGATCCCATGAAAGAACCTCCTCTTGTAACAGCAAACACTGTGTTGTCCATACTTGCTGTTGATTACCCTGTCGACAAAGTATCATGCTATGTTTCAGATGATGGTTCAGCAATGTTGACATTTGAAGCCCTTTCTGAAACTGCGGAGTTTGCAAGGAAGTGGGTGCCTTTCTGCAAGAAGCACAGTATTGAGCCTAGAGCCCCTGAGTTTTATTTTGCCCAAAAGATTGATTATCTGAAGGACAAGATACAGCCTTCTTTTGTCAAAGAGCGCCGAGCAATGAAGGTGAGTCAAGAAAAACAGTATGCCTTTTGCACAAACTTTTGTCTGCATTTCACATGGATTAAGTGGGTTCTTTTGTTTTTTTTACTTGTTTTCAACATTATACACGAGCATGAGCATAACTATGTGTCACAGAGAGAATATGAAGAATTCAAGGTGCGAATCAATGCTCTTGTTGCCAAAGCTCAGAAGATGCCTGAAGAAGGTTGGACGATGCAGGATGGAACTCCATGGCCTGGAAATAATCCCAGGGATCACCCAGGAATGATCCAGGTATTACCATCCTTCGTACATGTATCCATAATCATGCCTGCTTTTCCTTGTCTTTACCCTACACTTTACCCTTTCTTCCATGTGGTGGAGAGCAGGTGTTTTTAGGTCACAGTGGGGGGCTCGACACAGATGGAAATGAGCTACCTCGACTTGTATATGTTTCCCGTGAAAAGAGACCTGGATTCCAGCATCACAAGAAAGCTGGAGCAATGAATGCGTTGGTTTGTCATCTTAATTTCTTGTAGAATTTTACCCTTTGTTTCAATTTCTCAAATTCATTGCCATCCATCACAGATCATGGTACTATATGGGTGCTGCTTTTCATGCATATTAAAGGACAATTGCTTATTTATTTTTCCTTAATTATATGGAAGTTGGCACTTATGTGTACACCATGGTTTGGTTCAAGATGATTGATTTCCTGAACTTAGACACCTGCACCACAGTTATCTGCTAAACATCAACATGTCCTCTGACTTTGTCTTTCTGTTATGCAGATTCGAGTTTCAGCTGTACTGACCAATGGTGCTTATCTTCTGAATGTTGATTGTGATCACTACTTCAATAACAGTAAAGCTCTCAAGGAAGCCATGTGTTTCATGATGGACCCTGCCTATGGAAAGAAGACGTGCTATGTACAGTTTCCACAACGTTTTGATGGCATTGACATGCACGATCGATATGCCAATCGCAATATCGTTTTCTTCGATGTATGTTTTAGTTGATCTATCATCAATCTGAAAAATGTTCCTTTCTGTGTATTATTGCTATGGATGGTTCAACTTTTCTCATTGTATCTTGCAGATCAACTTGAAAGGTTTGGATGGCATCCAGGGGCCTGTGTATGTTGGAACTGGTTGTTGTTTCAACAGGCAAGCACTATATGGTTACGATCCAGTTTTGACCGAGGAAGATTTGGAACCAAACATTATTGTAAAGAGTTGTTGTGGCTCAAGAAAGAAGGGAAGGGGTGGTCATAAGAAATATATTGACAAGAAGAGGGCAATGAAAAGAACTGAATCCACCATCCCCATCTTCAATATGGAAGACATTGAGGAGGGTGTTGAAGGTTGGTTTCTGCTAGAATTTATTTTTCTTTCACCTGTCCTTTTCAATTGAAGCCTTTTACTGGCCCTGCATCTCTGTAATTTGGTTTATGATGGAGCATGCTGGTCCTTATATATGCATGGTCACTAGTGTTTTGATTACTTTTAACTTTGTTATATATATATATATATATATATATATATATATATATTATTTACAGTATCAAAGGTTTCATTTTCCAATGCCAAAGTTATTAGCAATGATAAACCACAGAACACTCATTTTGAGATTTATCATGATTTTGATAAAATGCTGTGGTGGAATCTACAAGTGATCAGAGAAAAGTTAACGTAGCATCTTCTAACTGCATTCCTTCTCTTTTCAGGATATGATGATGAGAGGTCACTTCTTATGTCGCAGAAGAGTTTAGAAAAGCGTTTTGGTCAGTCACCAGTTTTTATTGCAGCTACCTTCCAGGAACAGGGAGGCATCCCACCATCAACCAACCCTGCAACTCTGTTGAAAGAAGCTATCCATGTTATTAGCTGTGGATATGAAGACAAAACTGAATGGGGCAAAGAGGTCAGTCTAGCTCTGTACTCAGTAGCAATACTTTAGTCTGATCATGTTTAATTTATACCTTAGCTAATCCTTTTCATTTGCTGCCAGATTGGATGGATCTATGGTTCTGTTACTGAAGATATTTTGACTGGGTTCAAGATGCATGCTCGTGGCTGGATATCAATCTATTGCATGCCTCCTCGCCCAGCATTTAAGGGGTCTGCTCCTATCAATCTTTCTGATCGATTGAACCAGGTTCTTCGGTGGGCCTTGGGATCCATTGAGATTTTGCTGAGCAGGCATTGCCCCATATGGTATGGATACAGTGGAAGACTAAAGCTCTTGGAGAGGCTAGCATACATTAATACCATCGTTTACCCGCTAACATCTCTTCCACTGCTTGCTTACTGTATACTTCCTGCCATTTGCCTAGTCACTGGAAAATTTATTATTCCTGAGGTAAGTAATGTTTCCATTTTGTTTGGTACCAGTTGATCATATGATTTAGATCTCAATTAACAAATCAATGATTCTGCTACGATTTCTTTTCAGATAAGTAACTACGCTGGCATGTGGTTCATTCTCCTTTTCATCTCCATCTTTGCCACTGGAATACTTGAGCTTAGATGGAGTGGAGTTGGTATTGAAGACTGGTGGAGGAATGAACAATTCTGGGTGATCGGTGGCACCTCAGCTCATCTCTTTGCTGTCTTCCAAGGGCTTTTGAAAGTGCTTGCAGGTATCGATACCAACTTCACTGTCACTTCAAAAGCATCTGATGAGGATGGGGATTTTGCAGAGCTTTATGTGTTCAAATGGACATCTCTTCTCATCCCTCCAACCACTGTCATTCTACTGAACATGATGGGTATCGTGGCCGGTGTGTCCTTTGCCATAAACAGCGGGTACCAGTCATGGGGTCCACTCTTTGGCAAGCTGTTCTTTGCTATTTGGGTCATTGCCCATTTGTATCCTTTCCTCAAGGGTTTGTTGGGTCGACAAAATCGTACACCAACAATTGTCATCGTCTGGTCTATACTCCTTGCTTCCATTTTCTCCTTGCTGTGGGTGCGCATCGACCCCTTCACCTCAGGCACCACACAAACCGCCGCAAACGGTCAATGTGGCATCAATTGCTAGATTGTCTCCTGAGACAAGTGCCATCTCTCAAAGCCTACCCTCGTGTATATAACAAGAAACTTGGCACCGGACACCATCAATTAATTTATGTAGAAGGGGTTAACCTTAAAGAGATGTACTTCTGGGAGGCGCTGAAGGAGAGGGACACATTAGAAGAAAAACCCTTTTATAGTATCATCATTGTTGTCGTCACTACCACATGGTGTTTCTATCCATCCCTACATGAGCAGATGTTGCTGGACTTTTTACGTTTGTTCATGCCATTGTTGTGCAGTTTTGTGATGCCTTTTTTTTTTTTCATTCAAGTTTATAGAAACATTCATCCATTGTCTAGAAGTATTGGCTTAAGAATTCTTTCTAAGTGTAAGAATGGTTATCATCGAGTTTCAATATATTACAGATCTTTGTCATTGCAAATTGGCCCTTGATTTTTGTTCTGCTGCAGCGGAAGTTCGAGGTTGCGTTATATTTTTCAAATTGCATTGTTCTGTCACTTACTGATCTTCTGGAAAGATGTTAATGACAAGATAATACAAGAGAAATTCTAGAAAATGTTTTCTTCCCTTCACTAAGAGAGTTATCATATATATATACATCAAGAAGTATCAAATCCCTTAATTCTAGGAAAACATAATCATATCCTTTAATACTAGTCCTAGACAATAATTGAGAACTTTAGAGAGAATCAAGGGATATACAGCTATAACAGAAATTAAACAAAGAAAGAAGAATATAGTGACAGCTATGAAAGAAATAGAATATACTAACAGCTATAAAGGAAAGACTGACAACTATTAAAGAGATGAAATAAAAGAGAATATATTGACAATGCTAACATCCCCCCTCAAATTGATGTTGGAGGATTAATAAGCATCAATTTGCCAACCAAAAACTGATGTCGTGGTCGAGTCATAGATTTGGTGAACACATCAGCAATCTGGAGATCAGTGGAGATATGTGGAAGAGAAATAACATGAGCATCGACGGCTTCGCGGATAGAGTGACAATCCACTTCAATATGTTTGGTGCGCTCATGGAAGACAGGATTCGTAGCAATCTGAATAGCACTCGTGTTGTCTGCATGGAGGAGAGTAGGAGTAGTCTGCGGAAATCCCATCTCGGCAAGCAGGCCACGAAGCCAAACAATCTCTGAGCAGGCAGCGGACATGGCGCGATATTCAGATTCGGTCGAGGATTTGGAGACTCGAACTTGTTTCTTACTTTTCCAAGAAATCAAGGAATCACCAAGAAACATACACCAACCTGTAACAGAGCGTCTGGTATCAGGACAACCAGCCCAATCTGCATCACTGTATGCAACAAGACTAAGAGGAGATCCAGCTGGGTAGAATAGACCACGGTTAGAAGAACCAAGTAGATATCGAATGATGCGACGGACTGCTGCTAAGTGTAGATGACGAGGAGATTGCATAAATTGACTGACTTGCTGAACGGCAAAGGAGATATCAGGTCGAGTAATAGTAAGATAATTCAAGCTGCCAACAAGTTGTCGATACAAAGATGGATTAGGAAGAAGATCCCCAACATTACTTTGAAACTTAACATTCACCTCTAAAGGAGTATCTACGGGAGAAGAAGCTTGAAGACCGGCCAAAGCAATCAAATCATAAGTGTATTTCTGTTGGTGCACATAAATACCAGAAGAGGAAGAATGAACCTCCAAACCCAAGAAGTAAGTGAGAGAACCAAGGTCCTTCATATGAAAGGAATCCCGAAGGTGTTGCTGAAGTCTGCTAATCAATGTCGAATCAGTGCCTGTAATGACAATGTCATCGACATAAACAAGTAGAAAAACATACCCAGTAGATGTTGTGCAAAGAAATAATAAAGAATCATATTTGCTTTGCACAAAAGAGAAGCGAAGCAAGGTAGTGCGAAACTTGTCAAACCATGCCCGGGGAGCTTGTTTCAAACCATACAAGGACAACTTCAATTTACAAACAACCGATTTAGAAGATGAAACCAAACCCGGTGGAGGTGCCATATAAATATCCTCTTTGAGATCATCATGAAGAAATGCATTTTTGACGTCCATTTGATGAAGTGGCCAACCCTGTGAAGCAGCAATGGCAATAATAGTGCGCACAGTAGTCATTTTAGCTACAGGGGCAAAAGTCTCTTCATAATCCACCCCATATTCTTGTCGATTCCTCAGAGCAACCAACCGAGCTTTATAGCGGTCTAGAGTGCCATCAGAGCGAAGTTTTATGGAATATACCCATTTACACCCAATGGGTTTAACGGATAGAGGACATGAAACAAGATCCCATGTATGATTATCCTGAAGCGCACAAAGTTCTTCCTGCATGGCGGTTTGCCAACACTTATGCTGGACAGCCTGTGAGTAACATGATGGAACAATAATATTGGATAGAGTAGCAGAGAAACCAAACCTATCAGGAGGATAAGAAACCCTCGGAGAACGACGAAGTGCAGGCTGCAGAGGGGAAGGTACCGAAGCAGTCTCAGTAGCAGGATCAGATGGTGGGTTAGTCTCTGGAAGAGCCAAAATTGGGCGCCGTCTTTCATACACAATTCCAGGTTTAAACCGCTCAAATGACGACACGTCCTCAAAATGAGGAAGAATAGGAGCATGCAATGAAGATGCAGTAGGAGTAGCAGTAGGGAAAAAATATTGATTTTCAAAGAAGACCACATTTCGAGAGACACGAAATTTGCTACAACTTAGATCATAACAAACAAAACCTTTGTGAGAAATACTATAACCTAGAAAAGCACATTTAGCAGACTGAGCAGAAAGTTTGTGGCGTTCATTAGAAGGCAAATGAACAAAACAAACACAACCAAAAGTATGCAAATCAGAGTAGCTAGGAGCCTCATGATATAGACGATAATAAGGAGAGTCGAATTTTAACACCTGGGAGGGCAAACGGTTGATTAAATAAACAGCAGTAGACAATGCTTCAACCCAGAATTTAGAGGGAACAGACGAGTCAAGCAATAAGGTTCTAGTGACATCCAACAAATGTCGATTCTTACGCTCAGCAACCCCATTTTGTTGAGGTGTATATGGACAAGAACGATGTGAAATAATGCCCTTTTGTAGTAACAAATCATGAAAGTCACGTGACATATATTCCCCACCCGAATCAGATCTTAATACCTTAATACCAGTAGAAAATTGGGTTTCAACATAGGCAAGAAAGGTCTTAAAGACGGAAAGAACCTCAGATTTGGAACGTAGGAAGTATACCCAAGTAAATCTACTATAATCATCAATAAAAGTTACAAAGTACTTGGAATGAGTATGAGAAAGTATCGGTGAAGGACCCTAAACATCACTATGAATAATATCAAAACATTTTGTGGCACGACTACCATGAGAAGGAAAAGGAAGAGTTTTACTCTTACCTAACTTACATGTTGAACAATCAATCAAAGCATCGAAAGAAGAAAATTTATCTTGATTTCCCAACAAACCAGAATTCAACAATCGCGATAAAACAACAGAATTTGGATGGCCTAAACGTTTATGCCAGACTTCACTTTTATTTAGAACATTCGAGCATGCAAAAGAAAGACAACTAGGAATGGAAAAATGCAGCGGAAATAAGCGTCCAACTTTAGGCCCCTTCGCGATTACTTTCCTCGACACCTGATCCTGCACAAGACAACCATTACGAGAAAAATGCACATCACAGTTATCATCCACCAGTTGACAAATTGAAATAAGGCTAGTAGACAGTTCTGGTGATACAAAAATATTCGTGAAGATGGGATCAATATCTCCAATTTTAGTGATGGGTATATGACCACCATTAGCAACCTAAATTTGTGATGAACCATGATACTCTCGCACATTCTTAAGCATACTTGATGAGTTGGTCATATGATTTGAAGCAGCGGAATCAGCAAGCCAAAGTTGTGAATTGGAAGTATTACCTTGTAGTCCTAGGGCCGAGAGGGCTGTAATGATCATTTGCTGCACCATTTCTGGAGTAAGAGAACTGGTAGCGACTGTCACAGATGAGTTTTCAGATACCACCGCTGGAAAGGCTTGTATTTTCCGGTTTTGAGGACGAGTGGGACACTCCTTGATAATGTGCCCTTGCTGTTTGCAATAATTGCAGAACTTCTTTCTACAATTGTTAGCTATGTGGCCATATTCCTTGCAACTATAACACTGAACATTGCCCATATTCCGGCCTCTACCTCTTCCTTGGGCAGCAAAGGCAACTGCAGCTGGGTTGTCCTGCTTTAGAGTACTTTGTGTAAGGATTCGTTGTTCTTCCCGCAGTAATTCCCCAAAACAAACATCCAAGGAAGGCAAGGGAGCTCGGCTCATCAAATTTGAGCGAGTAATCTCAAATTCAGATCTCAATTTCATGAGAAATTGATCACGCTTGCTTTGCTCATGCACCTGCTGAATAACCGAGAGGGATTCTACTGGAATCTGGGCATAAATGATATCAGTATATTCTGCCCATAGATTCTGAAAACCAGAATAATACTCCTGAATAGAAAGATTGCTTTGAGAATAATTAGAGATGTCGTTTTCTAATTGAAAACGTCTAGCATTGTTATCTTGATAGTAAACCTTTTTCAGATATTCCCACATGGTTCTTGCTGTTTTGTATGGCCTCATATTCAGAATAATGAGGGGGTCGACTGACCCTAGTATCCAGGACATTACCCGAGCGTCCTTGACCTTCCATAAAGACAGTTCTTTAGCATCAGTAGGGGCTGGATCACTCCCATCCACATGACCCCACAATTCTTTTCCTGTGACAAAGACTTGAAACTGAAATTCCCAAGCTGAATAATTCTTCCCAGTAAATCGGACACCAAACAGATCAGAATTGTTTGACATCTTTATAGTGATACACACAAAAGAAATAACAGAACCAGGAGAATACAGACCTCAGCTGACAACCAATAACCAAACCAAAAGAACCAAGAAACTGAGAGTCCTCTGATCTAGGACTGATTGCAAAGAGCCAGGAGACCGAGAGTCCTATGTATCTAGGACTGATCCAGAATAATCCAGAAACCGAAAACAACAAGAAAGAACTGATTTTTGGATACAAATTCAAAGGTATAACTCTGATACCATGACAAGATAATACAAGAGAAATTCTGGAAAATGTTTTCTTCCCTTCACTAAGAGAGTTACCATATATATATACATCAAGAAGTATCAAATCCCTTAATTCTAGGAAAACATAATCATATCCTTTAATACTAGTCCTAGACAATAATTGAGAACTTTAGAGAGAATCAAGGGATATACAGCTATAACAGAAATTAAACAAAGAAAGAAGAATATAGTGACAGCTATGAAAGAAATAGAATATACTGACAGCTATAAAGGAAAGACTGACAACTATTAAAGAGATGAAATAAAAGAGAATATATTGACAATGCTAACAGTTAAATCTGTGTTTTTTAAAGTTTAAATTTTTAAATTTATTTTTTAAAATTTTTAAACTGATTTATGTTATGTAGAAAATATATTTTTTAAAAAATAATTTTTTAATATATTTTTAAATTAAAAATAAACACTTAGGATTGTTTTAAGAATTTTTATGTTTTATTAACCACTGATGAGTTAATTTAAAAATTCATGATTTAGAATTTAACTTGAATTATATTTAAAGTTAAATAGAAAAAGACACTATCTCAATAAAACTTTATTGACCAGATTAAATTTAAATTTTATTTTAAAAGTTAAAACAATATTATTTTAATAAAAATAATACTAAATTAACCTAGTTCAATATCTTTCCATGTCAAAAAGAAAAAAAAAAGGTGAATAAAGAAGCCCAATTAAGGATGAGTGGGCTGGGCTTGGGGCTAATTGTTTGAAACGACACCGTATCTAAATAACAAAATCGGAAAGCAAACCCCTAGTAAAAAGCAGGGTAGCAGGAGGAGGAGATGCTTGGGTTAAGGGTTTTTGAGTATTTATAACATAAAGTCCCTCTCTCGCCTTCATCTAGAAAGAAAGCAGGCAAGAGATAGCTAGCTAGAAAGAGAGAGAGTGGAGGAGATTGGAAAGTAGTGTTTTTCTCTGTTTAAAAGAAAGAAAGAAAGAAAAGAAGGAAAGCAGTCAGCAATGGAAGGAATCACAGAGGGTGTTACCAACTTAAACATCACAGCAGCAGCAGATTCAGGCAATAACAAGAAGAACCGAATCCAAGTTTCTAACACCAAAAAACCTCTTTTCTTCTACGTTAATCTCGCCAAGGTAACTTAAAGCATCCAAACCCAAAACCCCCCTTAATGTTTCACTTCTCTTCTCATTTTTTTATTGGATAAGCTAGATTTTTGTCTCTTATACGGGCTTAACGATCTATTTAGGGTTTTAAAGTTTAAGGGATTTGTTGCTATTATCCTGTTTTATTCGTTTTTCTTGACCTTTTCTGTTTAGGGTTTTTCTGTTGTTTTCTTTTTACGGGCCCTGTTTGGATGCTGGGAGAACTGTGGATGAGAAAACAAATGAAAAATGGAAATTTGTGTATCTTATTATTGCGTTGAAGTTAATTAAAACATGGTTGTATCTTCTGAGTTTGGTGGAGGGTTTTGTAATTCTTGGCTTGTTAGAGAAAGGGAAATGGTTTTAGTGACGTTATTATTTGTATTTGTGGACTGTTCTGTTATTTAGTTATTTAATGGTTGATTTTTTGCAGAGGTACATGCAACAGCACAATGAAGTGGAGCTCTCTGCTCTTGGGATGGGTATTGTTTCTTTATCCGCCTGTTGATTTCATTTATTTATATATTATTTCTCTTATACTTATGCATTTCTTGCCTGTTGAAATTATTTATCTGTGTTGCATCCCCTGTCAAGTGCTGATTTAGCTAATTGTTACTCAGGGGAGTTATTACACAACTTGGCTGGGAGTCTGATTTAAATATACACTATTTAATCACAAAACATAAGATGGAAGTGCGGTGCAATGTAGTCATACGACCTCTCTTTTTTCTGAAAACTGAAGAAAAGTATTTTGGTGCCATATTTCTTGTTATTGTAGATTTTGAATATAATTTGATTTTTATGTTACATGCACAGCTATAGCCACTGTTGTTACAATTGCTGAGATCTTGAAGAATAATGGACTTGCTGTTGAGAAAAGTGAGATTTCTCTTCCTTTCTTACATCTCCCTTTATGATTCAAGCTGATGTTGAGAGCTTGATCACCTATTTTGTGTTGTGTGTATGCTTAGAGATCATGACGTCAACGGTTGACATGAGGGAAGAAACAGGAGGGCGTCCTGTTCCGAAAGCTAAGGTAAATCATCACATTGCCTTGTGTTGGACAACATTTGTCAGACATGCTGTTAGGATATACTTGCGGTGGCATGCAGTGGATGGAATCCTCCCAAATAAAGATTTCCCCAACTTTGGAATTTTATCTGCACTGCTTTCTTTGGGAAACCTAGGATTTTAGCATAAATGTGTTTTTAAAGTAATAAAAACTGCTACTGTGCATGCTAGCATGCATTTTTAGGTTTGTTCAAGGAGGGGCATGATCCCAGGTTCAAATTAGAAGATGGAGGATGCAACATTGATGGGGTTTTGCCATGGACTCTCTTTTAATGGATGGCTTATTTCACCAAGTACTACAGATACTAGGGGATCATATTAATCCAGAGATGTAGCTTATGGTTAAAATTTATCCAATCTAGCTATAATGTGAGGCCTCTGCAGAATCGTCCCTGTGGATGTGTGCATAATCTTTGTACCCGTCTGAGCTAGCTGCTCCTCACTCTTTTTTGTCAATAACTAGTAATTTTTTGGATTTATTTCTTTTTCAAGTAAAAGACTGACAATCTGGATTCGTTTTCTTTCAGATTGAAATATTGCTAGGCAAGACAGAAAAGTTTGATGAGTTGATGGCTGCCGCTGCTTCAGAGGAAGCAGCAGATGCAGAGGAGCAGAGCTGAGCTTGAAATGATGAATTTAGCTTGTTCTCTTGAGTTCGTTTATTATGGACATATGTCACCCGCCTATCTTAGATTCGAAACTATCAATGTTTAGTTGCTGTGATGATATTTCTCTTAGGAGATTTTGTAAAAACAATGCCTTCGCAATATCAAAATTCAAATTTGTTTCCAAGTTCTTATATAGCCGATGGAGCATTCTCACGAGTCGCTCATGGTATGTTCGTTGCCATTCATTCAACTAACGGCCCAGAAGGGTATGAAAATCTCAACTGAGAACTTGAAGATATGCCCCAATTCACAGTTCGTCTTATATGTCAAACAACAATTCACTATGCTACTCTCGCTTCTCATAGCAGGTTACCCAATTCCTAACTCGAAATCGTGTTTCAGTTGTAGAAAGAGGTGGAACTAGGTTAATCGACCAAGATTTCAGAGTAGCAATCGAATAATTTTCAAGTCCACTAACATTTTTTAAAATGTAAATGTCCGATCAATTCAATAAAACCAGGAAAACAAAGGCGATGTATGTTTTCTAACCTCGCAAACAAGTTTATGGGACCGTTTCCTATAAAAAAATAAAATCAACGGGGACAAAAACCCAAGATATGTTAACTTGGTATAGATAAAAATTGCTAAAACCTCAAATTTCCCTTCTGCTTAAGACAGAAACACAGGCTCATGTGCTCCTTTTATGTTTTTTCATCATCCTCTACAAGTATCCTTTTGCATGCTTCATAACACATGAAAGATATCCCAGCAGCAGGAACCAACTTCATGCAACTGGGTCCCAGCCCTTTATATAACCCCTGGATACCTTCTTGTTCCAGTATGCAAGCTAGGGCATGGATCACATTCTTGTATACTTGTCTTCCGCTGAGAGCTCCTACCTGCATTTGTTTGCGAGCAACTTCAAGTGGGAAAGTTGCACTACTTGATATGGCACCAGCAGCAGATCCGATTAGAAGAGTTTCAATGTTGCCAATCTTCTCTTGCTTAAAATATTTTCGATAGGCTTTCCGTAATGTGTCGTAGGCAAAGTAATTTGTAGCGGCGTATGGAATAACTCCAATGAGGCTGGGAGCAAGACCTCTGTAGAGTTCTCCAGGGCCCTCCTCACGCAGTATTTTTAAGAATGCATGTACTATACCATTATAAACATCTCTCTGCAGAATACATCAGACGCCATGAGAAACTGAACAGCATCAGCACCCAAGATTTCAGTTTTTGTTCTAGGTTTTGCACATACCTGTATAGTTAATCGAGTCTTGACTAACTCAAGTGGATACATGCACAAAGTAGAGCTCACTCCAGCACAAGCACCGGCAATTAATGATGCAGGAATTGGAAGCTTGGGCTGCTCCCCCGGTGCAGGTGACAACTTCTTGTTTACCGTATCATATGCAAAAAGCTGCAGACACAGAAGCCAGTTACCTGTAAGATTATGTACCTGGAACTGGAATGTTGCTTAAAATATGCAGAAGTTGCAGAGCTTAATCATTCTTCTCTAATTAGAAATAAATGAGGGCAGAGAAGACTAAAAGGCATTGTTAATTAGTATAGTGAAGGTTCTACACTCAATGGCTACACAATACCCTTCTCACTCTCTCACTCTCTCACTCTCTGCATAAAGAAAAGGACAGACAAACGCATGGATATGTAAGCTTTTAATTTAGACCGCTGAAAGTTCGAATATTTAATTGGTTACCTTTCCAATCTATTACGGAAGATTTATTTGCAGAAGTTCAGAATTACGATGGTCAACTACAGCCAAACTATGAGTATCCAGAAGCTCTGCCAACCTACAGGTAGACAACTGCCAATCTCCAGTCTCATTACAATCCACATAGGACTGACATCTAGCAGACACTTCTTTAAAGCCCATTATTGAAAACAGCAGGTAGTTACTAACAGAGATTAGTTTGCCTGGAATTATTTTCTTAGGGGCAAAGTTGAACTGCCATAAATCAAAAGAGGTACTCAAATTGGGCACCACTAACTAGCCTATACTCTTCTGATCAATTTTATCCTCATCCTAATGAATGAGCTCTAGTTGATGGCTATTAAAGATTTATAATGCACTTAAGAACTCATAAAAAATTAGTTCTTAAGTGCATTATAAATTGATCAGAAGTTGAACTTAAGTGCATTAAAGATTTATAATGCACTTAAGAACGATCATGGACATTCATGGTTCAACTATATAAAATCATCAAAACATTACAGAGCTGAACCAAAAAGTTATAAATAGCCAGGCAGTTTGCAACCATACTAAAGCAGACAACCTAAGCTGTTCCGTGAAGCGATAATCGATGTTGACACTCAGAAAACATATAAAACATCAATGAACTAGAAGCAAACAAAAAGGATGACATCAAGAAAACAGAATCGAGGAATTTTCACAGTAATTCTTCAAAAAGAGAAGAATAACAAATGCCTACAGCAAGCACACAACTTCCTTCAGATCCTCAGATACAAGACCGCAACGCACGAATCGGGCAGTACACAAAAATTGATGGACATCCAACAATAATAAAACCAATCAAGTAACCCAGCAAAACTCACACCAAACAATGAATTTAACCACGATAACATCTCTTTCACATTGAGTAAATCATAAGCAGAAGAGAAATTTTCATTACCTCAATGGCCTTGCTAGGCGCAACACGAATCACATTAACCAAATTGCCTCTGAACAACCCTTTCCATCCATCAGTCTGCATTATATTTTTAAAAACCTCGTTTGTACTATGTCCACTACTCCCCACCATCAAATGAGTTCTGATAGTCTCCAAAGGAGCCACTGCAGTCCTTGAAATAGCACCAGCAATCCCTCCACTAATCAGCCTTCTTAACGAAGGATTTTTAACCTTAATCTTCAACTTAAGCCCACCTTTCTTTTTCTTCAAAACCCCCTCCTCCTCTTGAAAACCAACAAAGGACAGGTACTTAACATACAAATCATTGTACAAAGACTTGCTGTTGTCCCCCATACCCATTTGATTAACACTAGCAAAAAGACCTCCTTTAGGGAGATACTGCACATCCTGAACGTTACCCCATTGAGACCCCAAACAGGAAACCGAGAATAACACATCTCTACTATCATCAAACAACTGGTTTCCACCCCTACCCATGAATCAAAACCTTTTCAACAACTTCTTATGCTTTAATGAATACCCAAAATCCCAAACCAGATGTTTTAGACATGAAAAGATTGGAATTTGAGCGAATGGGAACCTAAAAAATCCATTTTTGAAAACTGGGTATGAGATAGAATTGCAAAAAAAAAAAAAAAATCCGAGAGGGAGAAGTAGCGGGGAAAACAAGAGAAGGGGAAAAAAAAGGGTAAGAACTTTGAGCAAGAAATAAAGTTAAAATGTTATTAGAAAGAGAGAGAAGAGGGGTTGGTGAATCTCTCTCTCTCTCTCTCTTTCTCTGCAAAATCTGGTGTGTTTAGTTGTTATATATACAAGTATATGTATAGCATGGATTTTCAAGGTGGTTTGGCGGAGTTGAGTTTAGGTTTTTGTATTGGGGAAGACTGTTGTCTTAGGAAGTGTCTTTCTATTCAAAGATTTTTGAGTTTTTTTTCTATGGTTTTGTCATTTACAGGCTTTTTGGTGTTTTGTGAATTTCTGAGGATATTTACTTTGGACCATTCAAATGTTTTTAATTAACAGAATTTGGTTTTGATTTAGTAAATTACTATATTTAATAATTCTTAGAAAGAAAACAGGTTGCGCTTAAATGAAGTAAAGCGTTAACTATTTTTATGCAAATTAATTACAAGTTATTAAATCCAATTTAATAATTAATTTAAGATAAAACTTGAGTAACGTATCAAATAAATCAATATGGATAAATCTATTATTTTTAAAATAAAATTTTAAAACAACTAAAATTATTAATAAAATTTTCAAATTTTAATTAAATTGATTGAATCACAAATTAACTTGAATTTATAATTAAATCATATCTAAATAAATTATTCAAGTTATGCTTGAATCCATATATCAAATTATATATTGTACGAGGTTTAATAACTAGACCTCAACTACAATAAAGGTGCTTCTATTTTTTCTAGGGTATTATTTTAGTTTTGGTAATTTTATTTTTATTTTTAATTATTATAGTAATCTCACATATTTTTGTGTATATTGATAAAAAAGTTGTTTCCTAATGTTTAGGTAATTCATTAGATTTTTTATTTCTTATCATGATCTAATGTTTGGTATTTGGTAAAAAACTTCCAATAATCATTAAAATCATTTTAGTTAATATTTCAAAATACATGTAAATGTATAAAAAAAGATGTTTGATTGAAAATGGATATAAAACTATAAAAATATAAAATAAATATATTTTAAAAATAATTTTATAATGAATTTCTACGCTTTCAAACACATACAGTAAAAAACACGTCCCATCCAATATAGTAACAACTAGTTTCATTACCCGCGCGATGCTGCGGGTTAATTTATTTTTGCTTAAAAAATATATAAAAAAAAAAACTAAGAGCTAAAAGTGTTACATCTTTCTGTAAAGTTATACCCAAAAGTCTTGGATTTGATTGCAACAACTGACCCAAGAGTAATATTTATAATATTAATAATAACATTAAACTTGCATGACCCAAGTTTAAGTGGGTCTAACTGCAATACCGGATCCAATAGCCTTGGATGTGGGTCTAGCTGCAAGGTCATGTCATAAAAGTATGATAATCAAATAGATTAATTAAAAAGAAAAAAAAACAATAGGAAGAAAAAAACTAACGAAGAAAAAGAAATTTTTTTTGAATTAACTGGGTTAACCCTTCAAACCAGATTAACCCGTCAAACCTTGGATTCATGTCGTGAAAGTTTGATAACTAAATAGGAAAAACAATTGATGGGTTACCTATAATTAATTGGGCTAATTTGTTAAACCAGGTTAATCCATCAAACCCGGGATCCGTATCATGAAAGTTTAATAACTAAATATAAAAATATTTAACAATAACAAACTAAATTAAACGAAAAAAATTAATTAAAAAAAAATAAAAATAAAAAACAAAAGGCATCAACCTTTTCATTGTGGACTGCATTGTGCAGTCCACAGTCAAAGGTATAAAAACGAAAAAAGAAACAAAAATAAAAACTAAAGGCATCAAACGATAACTAAATAGAAAAAAAATTTAATATTAATGAACTAAATTAAATAAAAAAATATTAATTAAAAATAAAAAATAAAGAAAAAAAAACATATAAGAGGAAAAAAGTTAATGAAGAAAGAGAAAAAAAAATTCTTAATTAACTATGAATCAACTGGGTTAACCCATTAAATCTGGGATCCGTGTCATAAAAGTCTGATAATTAAATAGAAAAAAAATTAATATTAAAAAAACAAAGAAAAAAAATAAAAAAACAAAGAAAAAAACTAAAGGCATCATCTTTTTCACTGTAGATTGCACTGTGCAGTCCACGGTAAAGGGCTTAAAAAGGAAAAGAAAAAAAAAAACAAAGGCACATGCCACGGGTAAAATTTTTTTTTCTTGCATAAAAAATATAAAAAAAGGTTAAGATCTAAGAGTGTTAGGTTTTTCTGCAAAGATATACCCAAAAGCCTTAGGTTTAGCTACAACGCTTGACCCAAAAGTAATATTTATAATATTAATAATAATATTAAAGTTACATGACTCAAGTTTAAATGAGTCTGACTGCAACATTAGACCAATAGCCTTGGATGTGGGTTTGGCTGCAAGATTGTGTCATAAAAGTGTGATAATTAAATAGATTAACTAAAAAAAAAAAACCAACATGAAGAAAAAAAACTAATGAAAAAAAAAAATCTGAATTAACTGGGTTAACCCTCAAACGAAGTTAACCCGTCAAACCTGGAATTCGTGTCATGAAAGTTTGATAACTGCGTAGAAAAAAATATTGACGGCTTAACCCATAATTAATTTGGTTAACCCATGAAACCAGGTTAACCCATAATTAATTTAACAAAATAAATTAAATGAAAAAATTAATTAAAAAGAAAAACCAGAAAAAAAAATCTGGGTTAACCCATTAAACCCGGAATGTGTGTTATAAAAGTTTGAGATATAAAAAAAATTTAACATCAACAAAATTTTTTTAAAAAAAATCCATTAAAAAAACAAAGAAAAAATGAAGAAAAAAACAAATTAAAACAGGAAAAAAAAAATGACAGCAAAATCCATTAAACAAAACAAAGAAAAAATGAAGGAAAAAAAAACCTAAGAAAAAAAAATGGAAAAAAAATGACAACTCAATTTTTACTGTTAATTTGGTTAACCCATGAAATCAGGTTAACCCATAATTAATTTAACAAAATAAATTAAACGAAAAAATTAATTAAAAAGAAAAACCAGAAAAAAAAAATCTGGGTTAACCCATTAAACCCGGAATGTGTGTTATAAAAGTTTGAGATAGAAAAAAATTTAACATCAACAAAAATAATTTTAAAAAAAAAATCCATTAGAAAAAACAAAGAAAAAACAACCTAAAAAAGCAAAAAAAAAAACAAACGTAAAAAAAATTACAGCAAAATCCATTAAAAAAACAAAGTAAAACTGAAGAAACTAAAAAAAAAAAAGAACAACAGAAAAAAGAATGATAGCATGACAGCTCAGCTTTTACTGTGGACTGCACAGTGCAATCCACAGTAAAAGTCTGAGCTCTTTTAGCTATATACGAGGTATCGTTTGAGATTCCCTATATTCTAGTAATCATGGTGGCTAAAAAATAGGTTGCATGCTTTTTTATTCAAAAACTTATCTTTTATTCAAAATATTTAGAAAAGAGCGTAAATATTTGTATAAATTCATAAATAGTCTTTAAAAAATCACAAAAAAAAAACCATAATAAAAAATCTTTTCAAGATTAGATATAATTTTTAAGTTATTTTAAATTTTAAAAATATATAAATGAAACCTCCCTCATTAAATGAAACCTTCTTATATTAAGATCGATCATTTTTATAGGTGGAATTGGTAAAATTATTGTACAATTTGAGGATTAAAATAAATATTTTGTATAAACTTTAAATCCTTCATTTATTTATGTATTTTTTTTTTATTTCATGTGTGCATAATATTTAGCCCACACGTGTTAAATTATAGGTAATTGTAACTTATAGGAACTTGTTTCTTTGCATTGCGCATGAAAGACTGATGTATTTCTAGATACATTTCGTTTCTTAACCGGTAAAACTTAACCTAAGAGCTGGTTAAAATAGAAAAATGTATTTATTTTTAGTCCAAAAATAATCAAGGAAGAACTATAGCTTGTTAAATAAAATAGTGTTGTTGAACATTAAATATGACAAGAAGAAGCTAAGGTAGATCCTATTTTTAGATTAGAATTCAAGGGTCTGTGTATTTTTTAAATTTATTTTATTCTATTTTCTTAATGTTTAACATCTAAGTTATATTCGGAATGATTTTTGCAAATTAATTCAACTTTTTTATATATATAACTTTGATTAAAAAAGAAAGTCGTAAATATATTAGTTTAAATAAAAAATTGCTTACGAAACTGAGTTAAAATCTTATTTTAATAGAAAGTTATAGTTTCCAACGATTATTCGATCTTAGTTACTCTGAGGTGTTTTTTATTGAATATATAATTCTATAACTTTTTTAAAATAATTATTAATTAAGATAATCTTACAGTCAAAAAGTCAGTTTTCAGTGATGATAAACCAAACCTTATTTACGGAATCATTTCAGCGATGCCAAATAAATAAATTATTAGTTACATGCTCCGCGCGATGCTGCGAGTCAATTATTTTTTGTATTTAAAAAAAACTAAGGTCTAAAAGTGTTAGATTTTTTTGTAAAGTTATACCAAAGAGTTTTATGTTTGGTTGCAACGTCTGACCCAATAGTAATATTTATAATATTAATAATAACATTAAACTTGCATGACCCAAATTTAAGTGGGCTTGATTGCAATACCAGACTCAATAGCATTGGACGTGGGTCTGGCTGCAAGGTTGTGTTATAAAAGTGTGATAATTAAATATATTAGTTAAAAAGAAAAAAACAAAGGTAAAAAACCAACGGGAAGAAAAAAAACTAATGAAGAAAAAGAAAAAAAATATGAATTAACTGGGTTAACCCTTCAAATCAGGTTAACTCGTCATACCTTGAATTCGTATCGTGAAAGTTTGATAATTAAAAAGAAAAAAAATAAATTAAAGGGTTAACCCAGAATTAACCGGGCTAACTCGTAAAACCAGGTTAACCTGTCAAACCCGGAACCTGTGTCATGAAATTTTAATAACTAAATAGAAAAAAATTTAACATTAACAATTTAAATTAAACAAAAAAATTAATTAAAAAACAAAAAAACAAAAGGCATCAGCCTTTTTACTGTGGACTGCACAGTGCAGTCCACAGTCAAAGGCATAAAAACAACAAAAAAACAAAAAAAAAACTAAAGGCATTAGCCGAGAATTACTTAGAAAAAAATTTAATATTAATAAACTAAATTAATTAAAAAAAATAAAAGAAAAAAACTAAATAGAAAGAAATTTTACATTAACAAACTAAACTAAACGGGAAAAAAAAATTCAAGGTTAACTCGTCAAATCTGGTTAACCTGTTAAATCCGAGATCCGTGTTATGAATGTCTGGTAACTAAATAAAAAAAAAGTGAACATTAACAAACTGAACTAAACGAAAAAAAATTAATTAAAAAGAAAAATAAATCTGGGTTAATTCGTCAAACCATGTTAACCCGTTAAACCCAGGATCTGTGTCATGAAAGTATGATAACTAAATAAAAAAAATAATTTAAATTAACAAACTAAATTAAATAAAAAAATTATGAAAAAAAAATAAAAAAAAAATTAATAGGTCAACCCAGAATTAACTGGGTTCACTCGTGAAACCATGTTAACTCATGAAACTCGGGATGTATCATAAAAGTCTGATAACTAAATAGAAAAAAATTTAACATTAACAAACTATACTAAACAAAAAAAATAATTAAAAAAAAGCAAAAAAAAAATTTTTGGATTAACTTGTCAAATCAGGTTAACTCGTTAAATTTGAAAAACATGTCATTAAAGTCTAATAACTAAATAAAAAAATTTAACATTAATAAACTAAATTAAATAAAAAAATTTTACTAAAAAAAAAAACTAAAAAAGAAGCAAAATAAAATCCCCAAGACATAAAAAAATAGCTTAAAAAAATAAAACAACTTAAAAAAAATAAAGCATTTACAATTACAATTACAATGTGGCCCGAGGAATTTAAAACGTGGCGATTCTAATTTCACACTCTTTGTCTGTTCTAATGTCTTTTTTGTGTATCCATTAATGGTTCTGTCCTCTTTCCTACACACATATACAGCTCACCAGGCATCAGTGTTTTACTGTGGACTGCACAGTGGAGTCCACAGTAAAACACTGATGCTTTTTAGTATATGTTACAATAATAATAATGTATAGCCTTTGCTTTCCATTAATGTGCACCTTTGGATTAGAGAGCATCATTGCCTGACTCTAAGGTCAGATGGCCATTTACACGCACACACTACTTGCACTATTTGATTAGTTTCAAGTAAAACAATTAAAAAAAAAAAACAATTTATTGTCTTTACGGCAACATGTGTTTTTTCAAAAAAAATTAAAATTTTTACTTTAAATTATTTTTTAAAGGTTTTTATGAATTATTTTGATGTACCTATATTAAAGATTAGTTTTGAAAAATTAAAAAAATATATTATTTTAATGTATTTTCAAATAAAAAAACACTTTAAAAAACACAACTAATACTACAATAACAAATACTATATCTCTATATATTCTGCCATAAAAAAAGCCAAATCACTCTTGGTTTAAGGGTGTTTAAGAATATAATAATAATTGTTTTTTAAAGTATTTTTTGATAAAATAATGTTTATTTTTTTAAAAAATATTTTTGATACTAACATATCAAAATAATGTAAAAATATAAAAATATTTAAAAATAAAAAATAAAAAATAAAAAATCTTAAATATTGAGAAGCACAATATTAATCAATCACGTACCCAAACACTACTTATTCTTAGCTAATAATAATTTGTAATGATTACATAAAGAATGAAGGGGTCTAGCGTTCACATATAAAAAAAGAAGGGACCTATTTAAAAAAATTTCATGACCTAGAAAAAGGTCCAATGAAAAGTTGATAAATGAACAGTGCATTAAATAATAGCAAGGAGACCACAAACCCAACAGAATAACGGTCCCTCCCTGCTTGATGAGCTCTTGCAAGTTGCTTCTAGCACCTGATACCAAGGCATTTGATAGAGTGCCCGGAAAAAGAAAAAAACAAAAAGTTGTATTATGCAGACGATGATAGTTAAATAATAATATAAATTATATTTTAAAATTTTATTTAATAATTTAAATTATTAAGGTTAAAATAATTTTTTAATATAATATTAAAGTTTTAATGATCAAATGGTCTCAAGTTCGATTTTTATCTTTTCTATTTATTTGATAAAAATTAAATACAAGATAATATGAACTTGTGCAAGTTTCAAGTCCAAAGAGTTTCATTTAAAAAGATGTATTAAAGAATAATATAAATTATATTCTGGAACTTAATGTAATAATTTAAATTATTAGATTGAGATGATTTTTGATAATAATGATTGGTTTTAAAAAAGAATTTGGTATCAAAATACATAAATTAACATAAAAGTATCCCTATTAAAATGAGGAAGAAGTAGACTTAAATAGATTCTACTAGTAAATTTCATCCTCTATATTTTTTACACCCTTTGCCACTTCATTTTTAAATCTTACTCTGTTAAATTCCTTAACTCTATACCAAACACAAACTAATAGGTTAGTTTCAAAATGTAAAGGAAAAAAAAAGTATAAAATTCACTGATAACACGAATCCTTAGATTCAATAATTTTGTGGAAAGAAAGTATATATGGTTTTTCTTAAACCAAAGTTTTTTATACAAGTGGACATATAGTTTAACAGTCATGCATCGATGACTTGCTTCTATTAAATAAATTCGAGTCTAATTGATTACAATTTATTTATTAATTTTGTAACATGGAAGAGCTACTCCCATCAGTCCAAAAGCTACAATTACCTTCTGATGAATAAAAAAAATTGACTGTGTATTTTGGAGTTGCTCGATAGTATAATAATGATTATTTTTTAAAAAATATATTAAAATTTATTTTTAATACTAATATATTAAAATAATTTAAAAACACTAAAATAAAAATTAATTTAAAAACTATTTTAAAATTTTCATAAAAAACCAGGTTTTATAAACCACATACATTCCACCTTGCCAGTTGCTATCCTTGCCACCAGCAACCCTACTTGCTCAAGCCTGTGTTTATTCCGACTCTCGAGATATGCTCTCTATGGTTTTTGTTTTCTATTCTTTGATTATCACAAGAAATATTTTTGATGTTCAACATATATATGTTGCATACTGTAGTGTCCTAAAAAATGCAACGCCAATATACGAGAGTATAGATACCTGTTTACTGTTAGAAAACATGGAAATTACACAGCTAATTTTTTTTTTATTAACGTGGATGTTTGAGTCAGCTTGCACGTACTTTGACTAATCCTACATGCCCTAAAATTAATGACCATGTAAGTTTCTAGTTACCCTAAAATTTATAAGATTTAAACTGGTGATATTTAAAAAAAACCTAGAATCAAACCAGTTAAACTATACTTTTAGGAGCAAACTTAGCACTAAAAATTGCTAATATAACATGTTGTTGAGCCTCCTGTTATGAAATCAAAGACCGATAATCAAACTCAGCGTAATAGTTAAACTACATCCTTCAGGAGCAAATCTAACACAAAAATAACCATCTAGGTGGTGGCCCAGCGGTAAAAGCTTGGGACCAAGAGGTTTGCTCCCTCTGTGGTCTCAGGTTCAATCCCTAGGTTGCTCATATGATGGCCACTGGAGGCTTACATGGTCGTTAACTTCAGGGCCCGTGGGATTAGTCGAGGTGCGCGCAAGCTGGCCCGGACACCCACGTTAATCAAAAAAAAAAAAAAAAAAAAATCTAACACAAAAACTTGTTAATATTACATGTTATTGAGCCTCCTGTCGTGAGATCAAAGGCTGATGATCAAACTCAGCGCAAGTTAATAACCTTATTATAAATTATTTATTCATCTAATTTATTGTATCTATAGTTAATGATTTATTTATATCTTTAAATAATAAATTCAATTTATTTTGTTTCTTGTATTACTCTTGTTACCTTCATTTTATTTCTTTAAAAATCTATTTTTTAAAAAAGACTACATAAGTATTTTTTTAAAAATAGTTTTAATATTATATTTTTTCATATGAAATTGTAAATCAGAGTGGTTCATCTTTAATTTATTTTTGTAGTATTTTTAAAAATTAAATTCTATTTGAAATTCAATTCATAACACTTAAAAGAATTCCAAACGTGCTAACTTTAGCATAGAAGCTGTGAGTCTCTTACATTTATTATGATACAATATAGATTAATAATTTTCTTATTTTTACTGTATCATAGCATGTCAAAATCTTGCTAAGATTGATAATCTAGGTCTTCCTCTTCTTTTCACCTTTGCTAATTCTCCTACTCCTAGTGTGGTCTGGCCAAGGAATGGATTGATGAAAAAACATTATAGTGCTACGATGGGCTTGATTATGGAAACATAACAATTAAAAGAACAGCAACTTCAGTTTTGGCCCAGAGCAAGTGCTTTCTCTTTACCTTATAAAGAAACAACCCACCTTTATAAAACCCGATCCGGTAGTCGTTCCGACATAAAACCTGAATTATAAGTTAAAAGAATCGACCTCTAAAAATTAATTTTTAAAATGAATTAAAATAATATTATTTTAATAAAAAAATTAATAAATTAAAAATCAGGTTTTGATCGAGTTGAACAAATCATCTAATTAAAAATTAAGTTTTTTTTTTTATAACTCGAACTAATTCATGCTCTGAATCAGCTAAAAACCAAACCCGACTGCGATTCAGTCCAGGTTTCAAAAAGTTCTTCCATGAAAATACTTTGATGGGTTTGAGACCAAATGCAATGCATGTCTCCGAAGCTTCAAATGCAGAACCCTAAATTGAGTGCTAATGGGCCAGCTGCAAACCATTCCCTTTCACCTCAGTCGAGGATAAATAATAACAAATAAAGCCGCCCAAAGATAAACAAATACACGTCTTAGGCTCTTAGCCCTTTACCTAAAAACAAACAGAAATGGATGATCTTCATCCTTTTCTTATTTTGCGATTTAACTAAGCATTGAACTTGCTCTTCTTATTTTATAGATGCTGTCACTGAACACTAAACTCTAGATAATCTTCTATATTAACATCAAAAGATTTTCTCAAAGATTTTATCATGTTATTACCATGTCGAGTTCGAATTGAAGAAAAGTTAGGTGAAAGAAATGTTTTTATAAATATTAGTAAAAAGACTGGTTTCACTGGGCGTTACCAGCTCTAGATAAACTTATATATTAATATTAGAAATCTTCCTTAATAATCTTATTACTTTGCCATCTCGAGTTTTAGTACAAGAAAAGTTAGGATAGGAGAAATACACACACTCACGAACTAATTAAAATACACACACTCACGAACTAATTAAGATCTTATGAGGAAGAGACCTCGTTCAATAATAGAAAAGTTGGGAGTTTTTTTTAGCACAATTAAAAAAAAAATAACACAATTAAAAAAATAATTAGAGAATTAATACATTTTCACACATTGCAAATACCATTTGTGACACACGAGTCGCATAAAGCATCTGCAACTTCATTTGAAATTTAACTTAATAGACTCTTTCCTTTTTTCTTTTTTTTTTTATCTCCTTTCCTCCTCCTCTTTCACTATCTCTCTCCACAACCACCCTCCCCTTCCTTTTTACCACTGTCTGCAACCTCTTTTTCTCTCTCTTCTTATATCGGTGGCCATCTCTCTGTCTCTCTCTCCAACACAACGACTCTTTATTTTTCCAACCAAAACAGTTGTAGTGTGTTCATGAACCAGTTTGTAGATGATATTTACGTGAAGGATATTACCAAAGGTCTCTTATGAGGAAGAGACCTCGTTCAATAATGGAAAAGTTGTGAGTTTTTTTTTTTAGCATAGTTGGAAAAAAAATAACACAATTAAGAAAATAATTAGAGAATTAATACACTTTCACGCGCCGTAAATACCATATGTGACACACGAGTCACATAAAGCATCTGCAACTTCATTCAAAATTTAACTTAATAGACTCTTTCCTTTTCTTTCTCTTTATCTCCTTTCCTCCTCCTCTCTCACTATCTCTCTCCACAACCACCCTCCTCTTCCTTCTTACCACCGTCTGCAACCTCTCTCTCTCTCCTTATATCGGTGACCATCTCTCTTTCTCTCTCTCTCCAACACAACGACTCTTTATTTTTCCAACCAAAACAGTTGTAATGTGTTCATGAACCAGTCTGTAGATGATATTTACATGAATGATATTACCAAAGGTCTGTAAACCATAGTTTGTAGATGGTATTTTTCTAGCCAAAATTAAATACCAAATTAATTTTATTATGGTTGATGAATGCTAATGATTTTTAATGTGTGTGTGTTTATTAATTACTTGGTATAGGAAACTTGGAAAACAGCAATAACTACATGTGAATGTGTCAATGAGATGTGACATATCGTGGCTAATACTACGCTCAATTTATGTCACGGTGGACTTCAAGAGGTTGAGAAGGTTGGGTGTCTTGAAGTGACATTAGCGGAAGATAAAATTGCTTATCGTATGTGTGTTAGGGATGCTGGTCCATCCACAAGAAAAAATGATATTGCTCCTTCTCACACCTGTATGGGTATTATAGACCTGTTCTCAAGTTGGACGAGTTGAGACGAATACTAGATACACAGGAGTTGCAAGTCTTATATGCAATTCAAGTGTCGCAATTAGTGTCGATATACGACGTCAGGCGACGGCTCCTCGTTTTTTGTTTAATTTAACAAAAAGTTTTTTTTTCTGATTGGGGGAAATGAATATTTTATTAGAGTCGCCATCTAGTAATTTGAGGGAACTAGAAATCCCAAATTAAACACTGGTTCCAGAGATTCGGGTACTGGGTTAGTTATGATTAAGGAAAGGTAGGCACCACCCTTAAAACATCCTTTCAAAAGAAAGGTTACCCTTACTTGTGTGTTTTTTATTTGATTTAAATGCTATTATATTTTGAGCTTATTTGCAATTTTGTTTTTTTAAATAGTTAACGTCGGTCCCTAAAAATAGGAGACGCGTTAAAAAATGACATCAGTCCCTAAAAATAGAAGACCTGTCTAAAATATCGACGTTTGACCCTAAAAAGGAGATTTACGTCTGAGTTACCAAAAAATAAAATAAAATAATGGATATAATCCATATTTGTTTGGTATTTAAACTTTATTTATTTATTTATTTATTTTGACATCGGTCCTTTTCTATAAAAAGAGACGTGTCAACAAACAACGTTCGTAAGAGACGTTAAAAAATGACATCAGTTCCTAAAAATAGGAAACTCGTCTAAAATATTGGTAGAAAACTATGCGAAAAAATCACATTTTTTTTTTGAAATGATTGTTTTGAATTTTATTTTTTAAAAAAAATTTCGGAGAAAACCGGGTATTTTAATACTGGATTTGTATTTTACAATGTAAATATACAACCCGATATTATGCAAAAATTGGTAGAAAATATTTGAGAAAAATCATAAATTTTTTAAAATGATTTTTTGAAATTTTTTTGGATTTAAAAAAAAGAAAAAAAATAAAAAAATAAAAAATAAAAAAAAGTCCACTGCATGAACAGTGGACGTGAATTATAATTCACGTCCTCTGTTCCTGCAAAAACAACGACAGCGACGAAGAAAAAGAAGAAGGGGAAGAAGAGTGGCTTACCTGGTTGAAGGTTCGTGGCTGCCGTCACTATTCTGGCTGAGGAAGGTGTGCTGCCGGTGGTTGCAACGGTGGAGATAATGGTGGGAAGACCGGTGATGAGGGTGGTGGGGGCTGAAGGTCACGGTGGAGAGAGAAAGAAAGAGTAAATGTGCAGAAATCGGCAGAAAAACAGGTTTTTTTTGGCTGACTTTGGACCCGATTTTTTTTCTTTTTTGTCCATTAAATCCACCTCTATTTATAGGCAGTGGAAGAGGGCAATCTTGTCTATATTGAGGAAAAATTTCAGCTCTTGATTCAGTTGGGAATGATCTCAACCATTGGCTCAAAGTAGGTATCCTGAGTTGAAAATCTGCAGACAAAAGCTGATTGAGTAGGCCTCTTTAGGCTATCACCAGTGCTAATATGTTATCATTTAGCCCGACCTGATCACATGGGGTTGTAGAAAAAATGCATAGGATCCGTTTCATATAAGATTTGTTAAATTCGGTGGACATTAGGTATATTAAATGCAGCTGAAAAGTAGTCAAACAGACCAGCTTTTTCAGAGAGAAAAAATAAAATCTGCAGAAAAAGCTGATTGAGTAGGCCTCTTTAGGCTGTCACCAGTGCTAATATATTGTCATTTAGCCCAACCTGATCATATGGGGTTCTAGAAAAAATGCAGAGGATCATTTTCGTCTAAGATTTGTCAAATTTGGTGGACGTTAGGTACATTAAATACAGCTGAAAAGTAGTCAATCACACCAGCTTTTTCAGAAAAAATAAAGAAGATAATGAACAGTGACTTTTGGTCAAAGCTCATTTCAGTCCTCTCTCTTTCAATTGAGCCCTAATTGACCCTAAACCTTTTTATTTAATGCAATTAACCCCCTCATTAACTTGGTAAAAATTAAATGTGGTCCTTTAAAATTCAGATTTTCTCAATTAAGCCCAAATTAAACTCCCAAACTTAATTCTTCACCAATTAAGCCCCAAATAAAATTCATTTGACCCATTTAAAGTATAATTAAGTCCTTGCACTTAATTAAATCCTTCAATTGGACCCAAATTAATTCTTAAACATAATTAAAATTTAATTTGGCCCATGATTAAATCAAATTGGCCCATTAAAAAAATTAATTATGTCATTGAAACTTAATTTTTATGCAAATTCATCCAATAATCATTTAATTTGACCTTGAATTCGCATCTTTTTCTTCATTTTTGGGCACAATAAGGTACAATTAGGCCTTGAACTTCCTCCAAAATTGCAGCTTGATTCCCCGATTTCCTTTCTCCACATTGTCAACCTTTATTTTTAAAAAAGAAATTGATTTTTTTTTATTTTTATAAATAATAATAGAAATAAAATAACATTCAAGAAAATCTTGGTGAGTCCAAAATTAGGTTACAACAGTTGCCCCCTCTTTACAATGCTTACGGTGCAAAGGCATTGGAAAATTCATTTTCTTTTGACTTTGCATAGTAAGTTTTGTAAAGAAAAAACGATGGTGGTATTGAAAAAATATACAGATTTTCAGTTGGTCTATTCTTCTAGACGACCTGCCCAAGTGAAAAACATGAAAGTGTTTTCAACAATGGTTTAGTGAAATACATGAAAGTGATTTCAACAATGGTTTTGTGAACTGACCCGTTGTGAAATACATAAGAGTGATTTCAACAAAAATTTTTTTTGACTACCACGATGATAAAATGCGAGGAAACTCGCAAGTGGTTTCATTGTTCTAGGCGACCTGCCCGATAATAAAATACAAGGAAACTCGCAAGTGGTCTAATTGTTCCAGGTGACCTGCCCGATGATAAAATACGAGGAAACTCGCAAGTGGTCTAATTGTTCCAGGCGACCTGCCCGATTGATAAAATGCGATGATATTCACAAGTGGTCTAATTGTTCCAGGTGACCTGCCTGATGATAAAATGCGAGGAAACTCGCAAGTGGTCTAATTGTTCCAGGCGACCTGCCCGATTGATAAAATGCGAGGAAACTCGCAAGTGGTCTAATTGTTCCAGGCGACCTGCCCGATGATAAAATGCGAAGAAATTCACAAGTGGTCTAATTGTTCCAGGCGACCTGCCCGATGATAAAATGCGAGGAAAATTCGCAAGTGGTCTAATTATTCCAGGCGACCTGCCCGATGATAAAATGCGAGGAAAATTCGCAAGTGGTCTAATTGTTCCAAGCGACCTGCCCGATGCTAAAATGCGATGAAAATCGCAAGTGGTCTAATTGTTCCAGGTGACATGCCCGATGGTAAAATGTGATGAAAATCGCAAGTGGTCTAATTGTTCCAGGCGACCTGCCCGATGGTGAAATACTTGAAAGTGATTTCAGCAGTGAGCTTCAAGGTTGATGAAAACTTCTAAAGGAAGTCATACCTGTATGGTTGAGATCTGATTTGTAAATCGATCTCAGAGATGATGTAAGCTTCTCACGAAAGTCTTATATGTACAGCTGGGATCTGATTTGCAAATCAATCTCAAAGACGACGCTCAAGAAAGTCTTATATGTACGGCTGATTTGATTTGTAAATGGATCAGGAAAGCTTCTCAAGAAAGTCTTGTATGTACGGTTGGGATTTGATTTGTAAATGGATCAGGAAAGCTTCTCAAGAAAGTCTTGTATGTACGGTTGGGATTTGATTTTTAAATGGATCCCAAAAGCTTCTCAAGAAAGTCCTATATGTACAACTGAGATCTGATTTGCAAATCAATCTCAAAGACGACGCTCAAGAAAGTCTTATATGTACATATGAGATCTGAGCTTCTATTCACAATGATGACATGATCAAATTCCCTATAAATCACGCAGCATTAGGCAAAAGACATCATCAACTTCTCACATTTTCAATACTCTTAAAGTTTTCAACTTTTAAAGTTTTAATTATGTCTTCCTCTTCTTCCAATGCTAATGCAGACCTTGTTCCTGAGGCAGAGCCTGTAGTTTGGCGTACTAATTTTGAAGTGAATGGTCGTCCAGTTACAATAGAGGATACTGTAATGGACAATGAAGATACTGCTGTAGCCGTGGCTAGAGACATGATCCTTCATCGTGATGAAATAATGCTGGCAGCCAGGACTGATATTGAAGCAGTGAATCAGTCACTTGCTCTTAGTATCAGAGCTACTTCGTCTTTGGTGAACCTTGCGGAGCGTCTTCATGCTAGAAGACTTGAGTTGAATACTCAAATTCCTGAGCTCCATCGTCAGATTGAGAATTTAAGGAAAAGACTCCGTGATGAGAGACATCACAGAAACAACTTGGAGAGGAGAAACCAAGAGCTTAATACGCGTGTTGACTTTTGGAGGGACTATGTTAACACACGACACCTCGAGTTCGAGGAAGAGATGGAGCGCATGCATAAGCAAATTGAGGAATTCCGAGGCATGATGGATCATCAGCGAGCTGAAAATATCCCTAATCGTCCTCGCAGTGTTTAACGTTTGTACTTGTAAACCATTATGCCCATGAATAAAAATCCATCTTTCTCGTCTTTATTCATGAATTTTGCTTTTATGGAATTGCCACATTTGATATGATTTAAAAGAACTTCAATTCATCTTTGTCTCGTTGGATCCCGTGAGGAGTTTTGTTTCGAGAGATATCTGCAAAACAAATATGCGATGCTTGTGAAGTGAGATGATATGCAATGTATCTTACCTATTTTTGAAATATAGATCCCCGTTCATCTTGTTTGAGGGTTTTGACTTTGAGTGAGCTCTTTTGATTTACGCGTACGTCAAGTCTACTCAAGCTGACCCATGTTGTCCAATTTCTAATATAAGCATTGTTTGAATTTCCCAACAGTCACTGCACGTTTCTCTATTGGTAACTTCACTGAGAGAATCAGCTTCTCCGTGGCCCGACATTGTCCTGGGATTTCATCTGCATTTCTCGTACTGAAGATGTATCAGTTATCTTGTTGTCTAACTGATCATATTGTAAGAGTCAACAATCTCCTTTCATAGATACTGGACATCATAATATTTCAGTCCTCATGCTAGAAGAAGCCCACAGTTTATCACGTGTATTTTCCACTAGGGAAGCAAATTTTCTTTGTGCCATTACGGATCTGGTCCATTACGGATCTGGTAACCGCTTCTCTACCCCCTGGAGAATTAACTGCCTCATTTCATTTCCTCCTTTGCTCTTGTTGTCATTAGAATCTCTGATTTTCTAATGGTGCCTCGTAGTGTGCCATATATCCATTTTTCTTACAAAGAAAACCTTTTTTTCAAAAATGATTTTTCAAAAGATCTGTTTTGTTCTCGAAAACTGAAACTCTCAATGTCTGTTTATAACAATGTTCAGGCAGCTCTGGGGCTTTATGTCAAATCTCTCAGTAAAAGTAATCTAAGATGAAGGTAAGTGATGAGATGACCTTCTGCTTTGGTTTTCAAAGTGTTCAAGCGATTACTTGAAGGTATTTTGAGAGAAAAGAAACAATTTGCCTTTTATCTTTAGAAACACTCTTTTTAATAGCATGAATAATAACGAGTAATTATTTGCTACGCCATGACTCTTGATGAAAAAGTCTCTTATATTTTGAGAACGCCATTTATTGATCCAGGTCGCTTACTTGATTGGAAAGGACTTCAGAGGCACGTAATGTATTTTATGGCTCAAGGCTATAAAAGAAAGAGTATTCTATAAGCTCAAAAAAATGTTTAAGGGCTTATAAACTATAGATCACTATTATCTTGTCTTGGCATTTTCTTTTGCTACCTTGACAACAAAAATGATGCTAAATATTCCAAATGAGGAACTTCTGTTTTTTTTTTATTATTCCTATCTTTGTTAGGAATTCAATTGTTTGGAATTTTATGGAAATTTTTTGTTGTCAAACTTTCTTTATAAGCTCATATGCTTTCAAGACAATTTCCTTAATCATATTTCTCTGTTTGCCCCCTAGTGTAGGGTGTGATCTTAGTGAAGGTTCTTGTGAAAGAAAAAACTTTAAATAGACTCGGCTCAAATTGGGACTGCAAAGGATAATTTTAAAGAAAGTGAAAGGAAAATCAAAGATGGCTTTTCCTCATTTCAAGTAAGATCAGTTAAAACCAATAAACTTTGTCCACATCCAGCGTAATGCTTTGGACTTGTAAGATACCACATTTTGTGAGTCCATGACAAACTAATGTACTACCAACCATTATTCATGCTGATAAAATGTGGATCCAAGACATAATTTGGGTGATAGTTGTTCCAATTGCATGTTTTGACTTGTTTGGTCATCTCTTTTGAGGGAATTACTCTGAACATTATTCTAAACAAATCATTGATTTATTTCATTGAAATCACAAACAAAATCAGTTCTTTTAAAACCTCATTTAAGAAAAATGGACTCTCTTGTAAAAAAGTTTGAAAGATCAAATTGTTGAGCCATTGAGATCATGCATGGGCTTTTTGGTGAGATATAATGCAAAGAGAATTTCCTGGCCAAAAATTTATTGATTTGATTGGATGAAACCATCATACATAGTACTTTTTCACAGAATCAGAGTTCACAGGCCTAGGTAAATCATCTCCATCCATCGTAGTTAACAACAGAGCTCTTCCGGAGAATGCTTTCTTCACTACATATGGGCCTTCATAGTTTGGTGCCCATTTGCTTCGGTCTTCACTTGGTAATGGCAAGATTTTTCGTAGTACTAGATCCCTTCTTTGAATTCTCTTGGTCGGACTTTCCGGTCATATGCTTTAGCCATCCTTCTTTGGTATAGCTGGTGATGACAAATTGCAGCCAACCTCTTCTCACTTATCATGTTTAGCTGCTCATATCTCACTTTAGCCCATTCAGCTTCTTCTAGTTCAGATTCTATTAGCACTCTCAAAGATGGAATTTCTACTTCCAAAGGCATCACTGCCTCCATCCCAAATACTAATGAGTAAGGTGTAGCTCCAGTAGATGTCCTCATTTCAGTCATCTCTCTTTCAATTGAGCCCTAATTGACCCTAAACCTTTTTATTTAATGCAATTAACCCCCTCATTAACTTGGTAAAAATTAAATGTGGTCCTTTAAAATTCAGATTTTCTCAATTAAGCCCAAATTAAACTCCCAAACTTAATTCTTCACCAATTAAGCCCCAAATAAAATTCATTTGACCCATTTAAAGTATAATTAAGTCCTTGCACTTAATGAAATCCTTCAATTGGACCCAAATTAATTCTTAAACATAATTAAAATTTAATTTGGCCCATGATTAAATCAAATTGGCCCATTAAAAAAATTAATTATGTCATTGAAACTTAATTTTTATGCAAATTCATCCAATAATCATTTAATTTGACCTTGAATTTGCATCTTTTTCTTCATTTTTGGGCACAATAAGGTACAATTAGGCCTTGAACTTCCTCCAAAATTGCAGCTTGATTCCCCGATTTCCTTTCTCCACATTGTCAACCTTTATTTTTAAAAAAGAAATTGATTTTTTTTTTATTTTTATAAATAATAATAGAAATAAAATAACATTCAAGAAAATCTTGGTGAGTCCAAAATTGGGTTACAACAATTAGCATCTGCAACACACGAATAGCAGATAAATTTTTTAGTAATAAAGTTGTAGATAGTATTTATAATTCGCGTGTTGTAAATGTCATTTACAACTCTATTAACTATGCTAAATTCTTAAATAATATTTTAAGTGTGTTCACTAAATTTTGTTTAGATGTGCTAATTTCGCAGAACACTCAAAAAGGTGGATAGAGACTATCGATCATTGAAAACAACTTTTTATTTATTTATTTATTTGTCACACATGCATGTTTGGGCTTGTAAAGTCAAAATTGGATAGCTGCCACTTGTAGCCTTCCTCTCAGTTTCTATATGAAGGCAAACCAACGTAGGCACCCGCTAGCTGATCATGGCACATGACTATAGATATCAGTGGATGAACGCAGCTGCTTTAGGGAAATAACGGTTTATGGAACTTTTAAGTAGTATAAATAGTTAGATGCCATGCCAGTCGTTGATTCAGATTCTTACAATGTAGTTAAATGGAATTAAAAAAGAAAATATTATGCCGCCTTGACGTTTATAAATTGAATTCAATGATATTTTCATATACTTAATGGATACAATAGTTAATTAATTAATTAATATATTGTATTTTATATAAAAAAAATAGTATGAAAGAACATTTAATCAACTAATATGAGAAAGTGATTCACATTATCACTAGGCCGGCCCTCACTTTCAAAAGGTGGCGGTGGGGTATAAATAGGGCGATTGGGTGGGCAATTAGTAATCAAGCAAAGTTCAAAGTTCCTCTCCCTCTCTCCAACCATGGCACTTATGGCCATAGCAATTGTAGCCATGAGCTTTCTCAGCTATGAAGCAGGCATTGTTCTTGGGGACATTGGCACTGCTACTTCGTATAATCCTCCCTATCTACGTGAGTAAATGCATGTTTCATGTTTTCCCTTTACTATTTCTTGTCTGAAAGTTCCCTCAAGCTTTGCTTTGTCTGATGGGTTGTATTTTTGAGCAGCTACCAAGTGTCATGGCAATCGACAGGATCAATTCCCACCGGGAAACTTGTTTGTTTCTGTGAGTGAAGGTTTGTGGGACAATGGCGCTGCCTGTGGAAGGCGTTACAGGTTGCGGTGCCTCAGTGGAAAAAACAGGCCATGCAAGGACGAGACTATTGATGTTAGGGTGGTGGATTTCTGCAGAAAATCACCATGCCCTTCTACTATTCTCTTGTCAAGTGACGCCTTTTCTGCTGTATCACACTCTCCATCCGCAAAAATCAATGTTGAATACATCCAGTATGTATCTTCTCCTGCCCTTCTGTACTCGTAAATGCTCCCTCTCTTCTTCTTCTTTTTTTTCATTTTCTTTTTCACTTACATCATAGCTTTTTCCTGCAGGATATGATGGTACGATCGAGACATGTTGCTGAACTGTATCAAGCAATCCGATTGATAGAAGCGAGGGGGAAATGGTGTTTCTGATGTTAGAAGTTTTTTTACATTAGTTTGTACTTGAGTTCTCATTATTCCATGTTGTAGTATGAATATCTATCTCCAATAAAATCTTGATTAGAAGGATGTCACGTATGATTATATATACTAATAACTATTATCAAAACAAAGATTACAGAGCAAATTTAACAATAATAGAGCGATCCATGCATGCCCTTCCAAGATGAACAGCCTCTAGGGCTTCTGAAAAGACTAATGTATCATTTGCAATATGTTCGCACAGCCAGATCCCTCGTTTTTTCTTCTCTGGAAGAGGCGTTATACCGAGGATGCCATCATATCTCATTTTCGAGTCTAGCCACTTACGTTCTTGAGGGTTGCATGTTGCTTCTGACTTGAATACTGGTGTAGGATACAGATGCCTTAATTGCTTGAAGGAATTAACAAATAATTTTCAAAGTCCTTGTAAGAATCTTCTAATTGCATAGTAATTACTTAATGAAGGTCGAAAACGTCACGAACTAACTTGTAATTAGCAGCTGCAATTGCACAATTATCAACTTGTTTGGACGCAACAGAAACTATATACAAGAAATGCATGGTTGTTTTCCGCATCTTGTCTTCTTGCATTTCCTTTCCTTTTACTATCCTAATTAAGCAACACTAAAAACATATTGTTGGAAAATTTTCTTGTGGAAATTAAGTTGGACAAGTTATCGTATCCAAATTCGAGGTTGAGGGCAAGAATTTCCATACCATGCATCAATAATCAAGTGTTAATAACCTCATTGCTATTGCTATAAGCTGCTTTTTCCTAGATTATCAACGCCAAAGTTATAACATTTATAATTCAGACTGAGATAATCAAGGTAAATACCCTTGATTATTTTCTAATTAATAAAAAGAATCAGAAATTTATTTCAATGATCTAATCAAAGAAGATGATAAAGCATTTTTTATAATTTATTTTATTATATATCTTGTTGTATAATTACTACATAAACTCTAATGAGTTGAATGTAAAATGTACATCAAATTATCAAATAACTATTAACATCCTTTTTTATTTTATTTTTATTTTTTCGCTATCAAAGCATGCCAATCATATCTTATTCTAAATATTAGCTTTTACTTTTATTGGAGGATGACTTTATGCCATCCGTCCGACCACTTTAAAACCTTTTGTTTTCAATTCTTTTAATTGTGTATCAAATATTTTATTTATTATTATTTTTTAATAATACATCAACTCATGATAAGGAAAAATCTCAAGATCATATGGATAACTATAAAAAAAATTGAGACCAAGAAAGATACAAAAGATAAACAAGAGAGACTTAGTACAAGTTATAAGTTTTTGCATAAAAAATAAGATGATACAAAAAAGACCACCCATAAAAAAAAAAAAACAAGAGTTCTTCCCAAAAAAAAAAAAGGAAAATGGCAAAGAAGTTATCATAAAAAAAATGCATCAATCCGATGAAGAGTGAGATAAAATAGAATAACCATTTGAAGAATCAAATATTGAAAAGAAATGTTTGGTTAAAGAAATGTGTTAACAGTTATAAAAGGACAAAAATAACTAAGAATTGACATGTTCAGAAAAATATAATTTTAAAAGATAAGCATACGGGGCTATAATGGCAATAAAAATAATATATATTAAAACACATAAAGATTAAAATTATGGTGAGTCTGAGGGGGTGTGTTAAGAAGATAATCAAGATAAATATTTTTGATTATTTTCTAATTAATTTAATTTAAGAGATTAAGAAACTGAACAATTCAAGATAATCATTAAATTATTTTAATAATCTAATTAAAGGAGATCATCAAGCATTATCTATAATTTATTTTATTCCATTTCCTTATATATTTTGACTGTAAAATATATATTAAATTATCAATAATAACACCCTGAATTTTCTTCTCAAACAAGGCCCAGGACAGATACATACACATATTTAGCAGTTCGCAGTCGTCCTTTGAACTGTGCCCTCTCCTTTCCACTGACCCAGGAGTGTCGAGTGGGATCTGTAATCTGTCCCACAAAATGACACATGGTCAAAGCTCAGCTAGGCGACTATCCTTAAAAGGGACAGTCTTACTCATTCAGAACATCGATACCTTTTTCAACAACTCTTCAAGGGTTCATATTGGAAGTGACGAGTGCGCATGATCATCGATCACTGTCTTCTTCTCGCATGCGTCCTCCTTAACTTTAGCTCCATACAGCTTCTGGCTGATGTTTGGCTGTGATTCTAGCATCAACGAAACCTATCTCTCGAAGCTTTCCACCTATATATCCATAGAGCTGTCAAATCTTTGGCTGTGTGTGTGTGTATATATATATATATATAGACTGATCATGGGCACCAGTAAACCAGAGTGACTCCTCAATCATGGCTATCTTATCACGTAGTTAGTGGTAGAATAGTTATCTCATATATAGTGGTCTAATACCTTGTTGAAAATGTGATTTTTGACATCACATTCGAGTCCTAATCATAGAGCATAATGCTCTGGGTGGTGAGATCCATCATTCTTAAATAGCAGTCATTCAAGTCAAAGCATCATCCCGATGGGGTTCCCCTTCCCGCTAGGGCATATTAATATGCACAAAATCAAGTTCAAGATCACACCTAAATCAAAGACAAGCACGAGGTATTATGCATGATATCAAAGAATTATCTTACTCTAATAGTTTAAGTTGTTAGGTGAGATTCAAAATATGATTTATATTATTCTCTAACACATCTTCTCAAATGAAAGCTTTTTGAATTTGAAACTTGCACATGCTTACATTACCTTGTGTTTAATTTTTTTATCAAATAAATGGGGATGGTGAGATTCGAACTTGTGACTGTTTGATCATCAAAGCTCTGATATTATATTAAAAAATTATTTCAATCCAATAATTTAAGCTATTAGATAAAATTTAAAATATAATTTCTATTATTTTTTATCAAATGATTGTGGTAGATTACTTTAAGCTATATGTTTTTTGTTGGTAGAGTTGTCCGCGGAATAGTGAAGGGCTGGGTTGAGTCGGAGATGACAATTCGTAATTCATGGCGTTTACTTTTAGGTCAAAAGATCCCACAGAAGAATCCTTTCTAGCTAGTTCTAGAAAAACTGGCCTCCTTTTGCAGCAGCAACCAACCAAATTTCTTATCACATCACGTTTCTCTTCATGATATTCAAATTGTGTGAGAAACAGTGGGTGGATCAAGAGTGCTCACCTTCGGGTCAAGAGTGCTCACCTTAGCAGCAAGGAAAAGACAGGCGGTGTAACCATTTAATTTATGGCCCTCAAAGATGGCTGCGATTGACAAGGCACAATACCAAAAACCTGTTACAAATGGAGATGAAATGGTTCAAATCGATCTAACCAACGATATTTCATGTTTGAATCATGCCAGGGACGACAAATAAAAATGCTAGAATCATGTCAGGGACGACAAATAAATTTACAGCCCTTATCTGTAATTAAAGAGAATTATTAAAAAAAACTATTATATATTCTAAGTGTTTTTTTTTATAATATTTCTTTTAAAAAAATATCAAAATCCTAATTAAATTGAAAGTTCTTAACTAAATATAAAAAATAAAAAAATATGAAAATAGTAGATCCTAATTCAAGTATGAAAACAAAAACAGCCGGAAAGCCAACTACACTAGTGTCGTATAACCTAACCTTTAGAATTATATGGCAAGATTTCAATTATATAAAGCATTATGTTTTTTTTTTCGCATTGCACATTGAACTCGTTCAATATTCTTAAAACCTAAAAAATCTTAATAATTAAAAAATTAACATAATAAAAACAAGAATAATAAAGAAAGTGATGTTTCTGTTTGGGTCAATTTTGTTAATTTTACTAGGGTGTTTTTGATTTATTATTTTATTTTGTGGATTCTGTTTTTAATTTCCTCAATTGTTTTTGGATTTTATGTTGTTTTTTAGCAGAAGAAGATTTTTTTTAGCATATTTAAAGATCTTTTAAATCTCTTAAAGTGACATCTACCATAAATCTAAATTTCAGAGATAAACTTATACACACACACCTGCAACTCTTTTCGGTTATTAAATTCTTAGTTTTTTTTTATATGTTATTGTTGTTTTATTATCTTCCGCCTACATAAAAAAAAAAAAAAAAGTTCCCGCGTCAATTACATCATCACATTATTGTGTTGGAAGGGCTAAATATGGATTACAAGTACGATTATTTAGTTCCCAGGATGATGCTCGAGATTGAAGATTGCCTGAATGATCATTTCCAAATCCTTGGTGTTGCTTCTGGAAATAAGGGTGAAGACTACGAACACCGTTGAATCTTGATCAAACAAGAAACCTACATGGACAGCTTGTATGTTAATGTTATATACGCAATAAATTCTTTGCTATTTCAGTCTACACACACAGCAAAGCATCATTAATTGCTATACAATCTAAATATTGATGATTATACAAACCCCAAACGTCACATTCCACTACTAGAAATTTGTTGAATAACAATGGATTTAATTATAGAATATTTTTATCGGTAATTTAAAGTTAAAATTATTAACCGATTTACAAACAAAAAAATTAGAATTAAAAAAAAAAAAAGAGGTCATTGACGTGGAAATTTTGGAAGGGAGGTTTTTTTCTTACAGAATCATCGACGAATTTCACAGTACACCTAGTGTTGATTTCAAGAGAACCCATCTGCTATATCCCATTCCTGGAAGTCTCATTTAGTTTAAAATTCCCATTCCATTTCGGACCATTTTGGACTCTGTTACCTTGCAGCTTTCATTATAGGAACAAAGCAGCGGTTCATGGCGTGTGGAAGCTCGTTAAGTTTTTCCAGTTTTTATATTCTAATGATTCGTCTCAAAGTGTAATTATTTCAACCCGTACTTTTATATATCTAATAACAGTGTTTCTTTGAGAGAGGAAGGAGGGGCATGAGCATGCCAAAGAGGAAGTTGTGTAGAAAGGAAGTGGAACACAACTTACAGCTACGTGGAAGGCAAACATCTCTTGTCTAGATAGCATAGAAACTGATGAAATATCAGTATACCTTTACTAAGAAAAAAATTGAGTATAAATTTCCAGAACATGAACATATCATAGTGAAGGGACGCTAGGTCTGGTGATGGTAATGATTAGGCTTGAAAATACATCAAGTCTTAAATATTGGGTCTGACATTGGCTAGACCCGGTCATGATTGGATTTGATAGTGCACCAAGTCCCCAACCACGATAGGCTTAGCAATGCATCAAGCCCCGAACACTGGATCTCATAGACTTAAGAGATAATTGAGTCTAACATCATCAATTTTATAGATTTTTATATAAAATTATAAATAAATTATATCTCAACAAATAAATTTAATTAAATAAGTGTATACTATAATAAGACTATTAGATGCATTAAATTTTTTCATAGTCATTTCTTTATTTTTTTAGTTGAATAAAATGAGTGGAATACAATTCATAATGCAACTAAAAATTATCACAAAAATAAAGTTACACTTTAATCCCCTTTCTCCACAAAATAACAACTCATGGGTTATAAATACATCATGAGAATTTCAGAATAAATATTCATAATTTTTATTTTTCATTGTATATATATTTTCAGAACATCTCTCTAGAATATTATTATATTTTTTTTAAAAAAATACTTACTTAAATATCAAACAGTCTTTATCTTTATTAAAAAGAATCTTTTGCATATATTAATTATAAACTATCTTAACCTAACAAGTATCAAATATAAAATATCAATTGTATTAACTAAGAAAAATAGATAAGATTATTAGAACTAATTAATTAATCAATTATCCAATCCCAAAATACTATTTCTATTTCTAAACTTGAATTTTTTGTAACAAGTAACTATCCCAGATGATGCACCTCCTGAGCCTACATTGCCTTCGGCTGAAACAGTTGTGCGAAGTTTTCCGCCTTCTGTCTATTTCAAATTGGAAACTGGAAACCATAAAAGTAACAGGCTCATGTGATCATGAAGACATCTTGGTAATAATGCAGTGATATAAAATGTAGGGGACATACATCAATGGAGGTTTCTTTTTACTTTATTTTTTGGATCATTTATCTACTAACTGCAAAAGGTTGGAAAGGGACGACACAGGAAATCTCACAATCGAAAGCAGATTCAAGGTGTAATCCAGAAATTTATCAGGTAATCACTATTAAGCTACACAAACCTTTAGAGGAATGAATATGCAGAAAAGAAAGGAAATAAAAAAGAAAAGAAAAAAGAAACCCTGATTTAAGTCCCTGTGCTCGATTACTGGAGGCCACAAGAACAGTTCCAGCAGTCAGCAATCTGCTTAGAATTCCAGATAATTAAGGCCACAATAGCAAATACGTCAACAGTCTGTAATATAGAAGCAGAAATCTTAGGTCATATAACGAGCTGCAAATTCAATGAGCTGTTTGTTTCCTAGCTGGTCCTAGCAGCAGATAAACAACTTCTTTAAATAATCCCCCATTGGATTTCTTGCTAGAATCTAGAAAGGAAATCCAGGTAGAAGTTTGAAGAAAAAAGTTAGCCACAGACTGCCATAACATTCAACAAGATGCAACAAGATTCTCAACCAATAGCATATCATGAATTGATTCAATGGAGACCTATGGCTGCAAAAGCACAAGCTCACAGTTACAAATACAATATGCAGAAACTCCCCGGCGATAGGTTTACATCGGGGGAATATAGAAATACAGCTTAAACACCGACGTCGGAATATTTCGCAGATGAAAATCATTGTTTTAGTCATGAATAAAAGGATTAGAGGTAAGGAAATATAAATGATTTTCTTAATAAATTTCTCATGTTACCTGTATTTCATCAAAGCAAAGAATTCTAGCCCCTCTTTGATCTGTTTGCTGGTCTCTGAGAAACTCATCTGCTACAGCAGGAAGAAATTATTTATAAGAAATTAATTTTTTTCATTAAATTATTTATTTATATATGAGTAAACAACAGTCTAATCCCAAACTACATTCCAATCCCTGTAGATTCCGAGATGCTCAACTTCAGCTGGATGCATGGTTCACTGTTTATCAATGTTAACCCTCAATTTCTCTTGAAGTTCTCTTAATTAATGTTTATAAGCTATATTGTTAACGTTGAAAAACTTTAAATAGTATATAGGTTAAAATGAGATATTTATGAATTTATAAGGACTAAAATATACTTCACCCCATCTATTTAAGCCTTCGAAGCAATTTACGAGCCCTTTTTACTTTCAAATGCAAATCCAAAACACCAAAGTCCAAAAGTGTTAAATCACTGCTAATCCACACTCACATTCTCAAATCAGGTCTCCAAAACAACCCATTTGTCCTCACCAAATTCACTGCCACATCCTCTGATCTTCAAGCCATGAACTATGCTACTTTTTTCTATTCTCACCGGAATCCGATACCAGTCGATATGATATATTTTTATACAATAATATCATCAGGGAATATGCCCAAACTAGTTATTTAAAGGCTAAAGCTATTGATTTGTATAATAATGTCATGCTTGAAATAAAAAATTGCCCCTAACAAATTCACTTACCCTTTTGTTCTTAAGGCTTGTAATCGTATTGGGGACTTGAACTTGGGTAAATCGGTTCATGGGCTGAGATTTAGGTTTGGTGATGAAGTTAATGTGCAAAATACTTTGGTGCGTACATGTTGTTGTAGAGAGGAAGGAGGGGTTGAGTTTCCACGAAAGGTGCTCGATGAAATGTGCAAGTTGGATTCCGTTTCGTGGAGTGCGATGATTGGTGGGTACGTGCAGGTGAGGAGGTCTAGTGATGCGATTAGTTTGTTTAGGGAATTGCAAATCGAGAGTGTTTTTCCTGATGAGATCATAATGGTTTCAGTTTGAGTGCGTGTATGGGTTTAGCTGTGCTCGAGTTAGGGAAGTGAGAGGAGTCTTACGGTGAAAGGGTCGGGTACAGAAGAGTGCTGAGCTTAGTAAAGCGTTGATTGACATGTTTGCTAAGTGTGGTGATGTTGATAAAGCTTTGAACTTGTTTTGGAGCATGAGAGCGAGGAACACTTTTTCATGGACTTCAGTGATTGCTAAGCTTCGCAATGCGTGGTCGTGGTGTAGAGGCTGTTGAGGTAGGGTGGCCCCGGACGTTGCTGTGTTTATTGGATTCCTTTCTGCTTGTAGTCATTCCGAGTTAGTTGTGTATTTTTATTCAGCGAGGAAGATTTTGGCATTGTACTGAAGATTGAATGCTATGGATGCATGGTAGATGTTATCCAGGGAAGGATTTGTAAAAGAGGCATTGAAGTTTGTTCAAGAAATGCCTATTGATCCTAACCCTGTCATTTGGCATTCTCTGATTAATGCTTGCCGTGCTCATGGTGAACTCAAGCTTGGAGAGAAAATTAACAGGCAGCTAATCAGAAATGAGACCATGCATGAATCCAACTACGTACTACTGTCCAACATCTGCACAAACAATGTACGATTGGGAAAAGAAAACTAGGATTGGAGAGGCAATGGGCATGAACGGAATGAAGAAGATACCTTGGCATTATTTCTGAAGAGACAATTTTTCCATGTTCATATCATAGGACAATGTAATGTCATTACATAATGCTAACCAATCCACATCTGTGGTCGATTAATAATATTGGCACTGGTCTTTGTATAGCTGGCAATTGGCAAAATTGGTGGCCCTTGTATAGTTGTAAGCGATCCCAGGGGACATCGAATCGCAAGGGGTGGATATTCAAAAGCCAAAAACACATGTCAAAATTCTAAAAGCAGGGAAAAACATGCATAAATAAGTTTCCTAAGGCGTTATTGGGGCCCTCTTGTGGACTTCTTGTTCGATCCAACGGACAAATCCACAGGAAAAATCGATCAACCAATACTCTTAAAACGAGGACTCCTTAACGTCTTTCGCCGGCTAAAAAAAACTTAGCCGATGTGGGTTGTTCGAATAAACGTGGATTCCATGAGCTGGAAACGTAAGAATTTTCCATGGAGGTACTTCTATGAATCAGCTGGCAGCGTATACAATGGAGGTACTTCTATTTTGCAGCTTCCGGGGGGAAATGCAGCCGGCAAGAGTTCACTTCCGATTATGACACCAAGTTATTGCCCCTTTGGCGCCGCGATTGTAGCAGATCAGCTAGACAGTGAGACATTTTGAAGACATTTTGATCCAAAGGGTTCATCACAGTCATCATTATTTCACATATTAGATTTAAAATTGTTAATGGTCTTAACCTTTGAAAATTCCATTTTCATATGAGTTGAGAGAGATTAGATGCTAGGATTATCAATTTCACTGAGTAAAAATGGTTACAGCCCATGAGTCCAAGACAAGAATGATAAACCTTGAAATCCCCATGTATTTTTCTTTGAGAATCCCTTTTCCCATGTGCTTCTAGTTGACTGTAAATGGCATGTCAAAGGTTCTACCATGGCAATTTTTGTCTCTAAGCTAATGTGTTTGGGCTGCTAGATTGATCCTTTGGTCTCAATCTCTGGAGTGGGATTTGTAGCAGCCACAGGACAAATTCTCCAATTTAGAACATAAAGAAAGCATCTCTGGTTTTCAGGAATAGCAAAGGAGTGTCCTCTTTTCTCATAGAAGAAAGTTCAAACACCAGCCACCACAACAGAATGTCTACGGCAAAATATTGCAAAAACTAGCAGAAATTCTGAAATTTCGTTAAAAAAATATAAATTGTTGGACTCGGTTGAGTTAGCCGTCTATGATGGGACAAACTAATACATGCAGTGGAATTAATGTGTTTGATAATGTAATAAATGATATTTTTTAAAAGTATTTTTTATTTAAAAATATATAAAAATAATTTTGTTTTAAATTTTTAACATGGTACATCAAAACTATTTGATTAGGTGCACTCCTGTATAAATATAGAATTTTTTTCTATTCAATTCTCTAATTCAATATCCATATAATGATTTTTTGAAGATATTTATTACATGTAATTATTAAAATATGTTAGTTTAAAATAGTATAATACACAACTTACTATTTTAAAAAATAAAATATAAAAAAAAATCATTTTTTTTTAATAAAATATAGAATCTCTCTAAGTGGTGAAAACATGTATGTTTGTTTTAAGTGGACTCCGAGCATATATATATATATATATATAAAAGAAGCTAAGTCAAATGTTATCGTTAACTCTCTCACAAATTATTGTGAATTAAAATAGTGATTACAAAAAACTAAACCGAGTAGAGAAACCACTATAGCATTTTTTTACTGTTTGCTTTCTTATAAATCACAGTGAATTGGAGTATGGTTTTTTATTTTAAATTTTTAGTTTGATACTAACATTTTTTTTTTTTTTTTTGCATAATTGAGTTTTTTGAATCTAAATTTACATTCAATTATATATTTTTTTAAGAAAAAGTTGGAATAAAAGACAGAGGATCAAAGTAAAAATAATAGCTAAAATAAGTGGTAATTTTGAATTTTATTTGAAAAATTCATTTTAGTCCCCCATTTTTTTATTGGATGGTCGGTCCTTTTAGTTGTTTCAAATTTAATTTTAGTACCAAACTTTATTTTTTTTATTTTCAGTTTTTTTTTTGTGAGAGGAGAAAAAGACTTACCGCATTTCAGTTTAGAGAGATAAAATAGTTACTCTCGACTATTTCAATCATAAAAATGATCAATATTGGTGTTAATAAATTCTATTTAATGAGAAGAGTTTCACCTTAATTTTTTTTTCTTCAACTTGCCTGATGAGGTAGATCTAATTGCAAGAAGAATTTTAAGTTTGGGTTGATTTCGGGTTCTTTTAGTCATTTTTTATTTATTTTTGGAGATCATAGATAAATTTATCAAGGTTTTTTGAGTGTTTTATATGTGCTTTTGGTTAAAATAGATTGAAAAATGAGGTTTTTAAATATAAACAACCAAACCCTTGATTATTCGGTAACGGGGTGCCCTTTTAAGAAATATATAAAAAAAAATAGACTCAGACATGTGGGTTGTGCTGTTTTTTTATTTTATATATGTTGAGGCTTACATAATTGGGCTTTTTATTTTTTGTTATTTTATGTTTGATTTAAAAAATTAACAAAACAAATCATTAGCTCAATTAAGTTTGTGGCAGGTTTAACAAGTTAATCTGCAACATCCGAGTTATTATTTGTTTTTTTTTTGTTTAATGCTTTTTTTGCCTCTCGATTCAATAAAAAAATATATAATTTTATTATTTGTTATTAATAATCTATTTTTTTATTTAACTCAAATATATATATTTTTTCCTTTTTAAACATATGTTCTATAAAAAAAAATTATGAAAATAATATTTTAAAAATTATAGCTGCTTTGTTTAAAAATAAAACCGCCCCAACGCGGAAGGCAGGTACAAAACTTGAACATCCTAATCGGGATACAGAAACGTTAACTCTCAAATTCCCAGATCTGTTGGCAAAGCCGTATGATTTAGTCAAGACTTGAAGGAAGGCTCTTTATCTTCAAATCCCCCTAGGAAGTGGTCTTTGCACTAGTTAATAATCAAGGATAATATCAATAAATAGAACCGGTAAACACACAAGCCCTGTCGGCGAGCAAAGTCAAGCAAAAGAAAGGAAGGACATGTCTCATTGCCGTGGACAACTGAAGTTGTTTTTTCACCGGTGCTGTCACCTTCTCAATTTTACTGCCTTTTGTTACAGTAATTCTCCCCATGTTCTTCCAAGGACAAAACCAAACGATATGAGTGGTTTGTTTTTGTACATGTTTTTTTTATAAAAGGCAGAGAAAAGTGATTGAACAATCCTACGCTTTTCCATGAGTCAATTGACCAAAGCATCATGACATGCAGGCTTTTTCTGGAAAAGGGTACAGAAATTGTTTGGAAAATTTACATTGCTGGGGAGTTCTTGCCTCATTGACGAACTCCTAAGTCATTGGCTTCACGATTCATGCATTGCCCTAGAACATCGATGACCTTGATTTTTCCCTTTCACTAAACAAGCTACAGAGGCATTAGTCTAGCTGTTCAGGACTCAAGTAGAGGCCCCGTGAGCTGGAAGGTTCAGGTTTACGGATTGGAATGTGTACATTTCACTTTGTCAAATCCATTTCTTTATTATGCGTAGCAGATGGTTCATCAAAGATATAAAAATGCTTTCAAATTCCATAATCGAAGCAACTTAAGATCAGAAAGATGCAGATCTTATCCTGCACATGTCAGACCTTGCGATGAGCTTGGGGCTTTACCAGGGCTACCAAGTTCCAGGAGATGGGAACACTCATCTGAAGACATGACAATTGCCAAAGCAAAGTCCACGCCAGAGCCCCCTATGTCCAAATGCAAGAAAATTGCATTTGGCAAACCAAGACTGATTTCCGTGTTCGTTCTGGGTGAATTCTTTCACTGTCGTTTTCTTAGGACTTTTGACTTTCATCATAGATAAATTCTTAGTTCATACTGAACAACAATGCCATTTACTATGGTTAGAGTTTCCATTTTGAATCGATGAATTCAACATGACTTGGCAAGACAGGTGATTGACATGGCCAGACAGGTGATTTCCGATCTAACCTCGCCGGAATTAGAGGGATCAGCATTGGCTCAACTTGGCTCATGGTAACCTAGTGCCATATATGCCCAAGCTGGGCCAATCAAACCTGTGTGCAAGAACAGCTGGCAGCAAGAGTCAAGGTGGCCAGCCTCCACCACATCTAATTGCAGACCAAAGGCATTTTCCCATTGTTGGCAGTAAACAAGGTTGATCCTCATGCAATTGACTTCAGATAAATTAATGGTTTCCCAGCAAAAACAGTGATTTGTCTATATTGATTAGTAAATAACTCCGCAGTTCACAAAGATTGCATTTTCGCATCCCCGAAGATGCACAGCTTCAACTGGCAAAATTGCACAGATCAATGCACAACGCATCAAAAAAGAAAGCAAAGTGTGATTCAAACCACAATAGGATCCACCTGTGATATAAACATAGCATCTCCACAATAGCATTGTGTCGAGAAAAGATAAAAAATCCATAAGAAGAAAGTATTAAGAATAAATAAGAACTAAAAACACTTCATCAATAAAAGATGTTCCTACATCGGCACCAGTAATATAAATGATCAGAAGGTTTAAAAAAACAAAAATTAAAATACAGGCATTTGAGATTCATCCTCTGTTGAGAGATGTAATTCGGCAAAGCCAGCAAATGCAGATCTCAAATCCCTAACATTTAACTGACTAAGACTCATAACTAACATATGACAAACATAAACCTAAAACCAACACCAAAGACAAACAGAAGCATAAAACTCCCTTCGTTTCAACACCAATCCTTTGTAGTCCATTTCTCCCTTCTGCTCTTATTTTCATACTCTCTTCATCCAATCCTTTTAACTAAATAAACTCTTTATAATGAAAAGTTAGTCTTCCGATTCAATTCTCTTCACATTTCCCTCAACTTCCCTCTCCTCCAACAACCTTCCAGCCTCCTCATCGGCCTCCTGAGCCTTCTTCTGTGCATCTTTTGCCTTCATAGCCTGCAACTTAGCGTGATTGTAGTATGCGACGCCCAAGAACGCAAGCCCGTAGCCAAACAAATTGATGGGGGTCACAGTATCCTTAATAACGGACCAAGAGAAGGCGATCAACAACCAATCCTTAACCACACCAGCCACGTTCATGGTCAACGCCGAAGTCTTTCCCACAAGCAAGAACACGGCGAGATTCAAGGCAAAAGCACACAAAGAATTGGTCCCAAAGATGACAAAATCAAAATGAAAACTTGAAGTCTCCTTCAAAACAGGATATTCCACGAAAATCCATGGGATAAACAAGAAAGCCAAACAACAAGGCGCTACATAGTAAAGAGAAGTAATTGGATTCAATGTGATTCCTTTAGATGTAAGCAAGATTTGAATCATTACCAATCTTGTAGCCTCAAAAGCTACAGCACCAAGTTGAAGAATAACCCCCCAAGTATCAAATCTAGCCTCACCATAAGCAGCAATCCCAACCCCAAAAGAGATTGACAACATATTAGCCATAGTATTACTCTTAAAGTTCTCTTTTTTGAGCAAAACCCCAATAGAATAAACAGCAACAGGCATCAGGGCTTTTAACATCTGAATGAAAGAAACAGATAAGTAAATATAAGCAGAGTTAGAAAGCCAAAGACTGAGAGAATATAAAGCACCGATGGGGACAACCGATTTGAGATAAACATCTCTTGACATAGAGACAGGTTCAACAAATTTGAAAACTTTAATGAGAAGGATAGCAAGAGTGGCACAAAAAGACATGTGGATCATGGTTAGAGAAATTGGGAATGGCCAATTATACATCTTTTTGTCAAGGATGTATTTGTTGTAAACAATAACAGTGAAGGAGAGGAAGATCCAGATGGCTACATAGGTGTAGGAAAGCAAGATCTTTTTCAGAACACTGTCACTCAGGGATCCACCCTTGCCCATTTTGGCTGATTTAGTGAAGCTGCCGTGGGACGGCGGTGGAGAGATTTGGGAGGAAAGGTGTGGCAGGGGAGAGAATGGTGGTGTGGAGATGGAGAAGGAGAGGGTTTGGGGTTGTTGATGTAGAGAAGATAGAGGTGGCAATCTTCGAGTGTGCGCTTCTACCCGATGTACGGATTGTGGGCTTGGGCTTTTTTCGTTTGACTAAATTTCTGTAACATTTTTTTTTTTTTTTACTAATATTTTTTTTCTTTTTTTATTGTTTTTACTTTATAGTATTTAATAATACGATTAATCACTTGTTGTAGGGTTCTTCATATAAAAAAACATAAAAGAAATGCTAAATCTGTGAGCATTAATTATTTTCAAGCCGATCGACACTTGCATTAATCAAATATAATTATTTTTTTATAGCTAAAAAGTTATTTTCTTAGCATTCTTCGGCAAAAAAAAAATTTAATTAATTGATCACATAATTATTTTTACCATAATCCCATTAAATTAAATTTAATGCAAAAGGGCCCATTTTCTAGGGCACTTTTTGTTTGGACAAAGGGATAAGGAAAGTGAATAAAATTGGAAGTTTCAATCAAGTCCTTAGATTCGGAAATAAAATAGGAAAAACGCTTGTTTTGGGGGAAATAACGGTTCCAAACAAATAATATTCTACTCATCACGTGAGGCAGCATCGTGTGCGGTGCTGACTATCCTTGCAAAACTAGTGTGACGTGCGCGTGTTTAGTCAAGTGTGACCGACCCTTTGCTTCAAAAAAAGAAATGAACACGAAAAACCTATTTTCTTTCGTCATAAACCCTCACCTTTCCCTTTAATTACAATTCTACTTAAAAAAAAAAAGATTTATTTATTGATTGGAAGTTTAAACAGAGTAACAGATCTTTTCTTCTAAAATTGGAAATAAAAAGTTATGCTCTAGCATCCAATAACACATGCTTTTTTTTCTAAACAAAGGAAGAAAAAGACATTAAAAGCTTTTTGAGATTGTGCGGGTTTATATTTATATATACAAAGAGAAAAGAACTAGTGCTAAATATCTAATTAATCAAAATATATTGCGGGTAAAGTCATTAAATTTAATCTGGTTTATAAAGTTGAATTGAGATTTTTTTTATTAAAAAAATCAATTTTGTTTTAATTTTTTTAAAAAAAACAAAATAATATTATTTTTATTTACTTAGATTAACTCGTTTAACTTATAGCCCCGTTTGTTTGCTGAAAAATAATTTTTTTTAAGAAAGTGAATTTCAGGAAAATAAATTCTAAAAAAGTAAATTATTTTTTGATATTTTGTAGTTTAATGAAAAATAAGTTGGAAAATATTTTCCAGTATTTGGTTATGTTATGGAAAATGAATTGGAAAATAACTTATTAATGTTTTATTTTTTTCAAATTTATTAAAATAATAAGGAACAAATCTTACAAATTGAAAAGTTGAATGAGAATAAAATTGCAAAAAAATATGATTCATAAATTATCTTAAATAAAATAAATAATAATCAAAATAATAGAAATCAAATTAAAATAATATAATTTTTCAGGAAAATAATTTTCTGAAAACTAAGTTAAATTTTCCTTTAACTAGAAAGTGTTTTTCGTTAATCAACTTTTTTAATGACAAACAAACATAAAAAAAATTAAAATATATTTTTTCAAAAATTATTTTTTACAAAACAAACATAGCTATAATTTGATCTTTGTGCCAAGACAGGTTTAATTTATCTAATGGTGGGTGTAAAACTGTGAGTTCTAGAAATTTTTTATAGTTTTTATTAGGACAGAAAATGAAGCAGGCATGATAAGTCCTGCTTTGAGTCGAGGAAAAGCGAGCTTGTATGTAAATAAATGCCATCTAATAATGCAAGCGTGTGACTCTATCGATGGCTTAATTGTATAGTTTCGAGCTCAATTGTGGGAGGACTAGCTTGAAACCAAAGAAGGGAGGTGGGACTTCGAATGGTTGATTTAGAAGGAAACCATGTCTTCATTCCACTTCTTGGATGCTCGTACGCAATGTTTTTTCAGCAAAAAGTTAGCAAAGATTATAATCTTGTTTGGAGAATTATACTTATTTATGACAGGTAATGATGTATTAAGGATATGTTTGTATTTGCATTTTAAAAATATTTTTTTAAAAAAAATAATTTTTTATGTTTTTTTAAATTAATATGTTTTGTGTTTTTTGATTTTTTATGTGTTTATATTAAAAATAATTTTAAAAAAATAAAAAATGTATTATTTTAATATATTTCTTATCAAAAATGTTTTCAAAAATAATTGTTATTACATTTTTAAATACTTCGAAAGTGTCCAAAGTTTTTCCATTTTCAGTTGAGTGTTTTGATGTTAATTTTTATTAATGGAGCTGCTTATATTATTTATTGATAACGGTGGTGCAATCATATATTTTTATGTTTTTTATGATAAAAAATTTAGAAAATTATTGGAGATATGTGCAAATTAATTTAAACATTCTTATTAATTAAAAAAAATCAAAACTACTTTCCATATTAAATCTTCGATGGGCACTTTTATTTGGGATTCGGAGCTTTCTTTGTCATGACTTTTGTTAGCCTGCTACTAGGTTGATGAAAATTTAATGCTGCCAAACTCATTAAAGACGAAGGTCATGGCAACATTAGAAAAGCTTTGTTTCGGGCCGGGAAAGGCGGGACCATTTTGTACAAGAGAGAGGGAAGATGTAACCGGGTCCATGAATTCATAATCACAAAATAACTTTTCCTTTTAGAGTAGAGCAAGATCATTTCCCATGTATTATGTCGAGGGTCGGATTAAAAAAAATTGGATGTAAAAGAAAAATCTATGTATTATTAATGTATTTTTTAAATAAAAAAATAAAATTAAAACCATATAAAAATTGATTTGATATAATTTTATTAACTTGATAAGTTAAAAAACAATTTAAATGATCAACAAAAATATAATTGACTGAAACAAAAATCAAAAGGATATTTTTATTTAAATATTAAAACAATAACATATTAGAGTGACTTTGACCAACTCGAGCTAATCTGTTAAAGTTGTTACCCAAATCACAAAACCCTGATAATTCTATAGAAAATAAATTTTAAAAAAATATTAAATTTAATTTCCAATGAACCTAATGTTTAAGGATGAAATTAAAAATAAAATTTAACTGAAAAAATGAATAAAGTTAAGTTGGGTTAAGCTCTCAAACTTATATTATGAGATTAGAATAACCTTATAGAAAACAAATTAAAATAAATTATGAGATTTAATTCTCAATCAACCCAAATTTAAATGATGAAATTATACATATAAAAATCAATTAAAAAAAGGACACAAAAAAAACCCAAGTCAACTATCCAAACACGTGACCCGAGATACGAGATTGATAACCTTGTAGAATGCAAATCAAAAAAATTATGAAGGTTAATTCTCAATTAATCCAATATTAAGGATGAAATTAAAAAAATATTAAAAGAATAAAAAAACATGTGTCAACCGGGCTAATTTGTGACCCGGGTCATAAGATTATAATAACCCCTCACAGAAAGCAAATAAAAAAAATTATAAAATTCAATTCTCAATCAACCAATATTAAAGGGTTAAATTATAAAAAAAATAAAAATTAACCTAATTTAATCTGGATTAACTTGTCAAACTCGAGTTAGGAGACCAAAATACCTTTTTAAAAAGCAAATCGAGAAAAACTATGAAGTCCAATTCCAAATAAATCTAATGTGTGAATGTTGAAATTAAAAAAAAAACTAAATTAAAAAAATAACACAAAAACCCGAGTCAAATTGGTTAACTAGCAAAACTCACGATCCAAATAAAGAAATCGTGATAACCCTTTAGAAAACAAATAAAAAAATAATTATGAAAGCCAATTTCTAATTAACCGAATGTTGAATGATAAAATTAAAAAAAAATTAATTAAAATTAGAATAAAAAACTAATCCAAGTCAACATGATTAATCCGTAAAATTCATAATTTGAGTTATAAGATCGAGATAACTTCATAAAAAATAAATTATAAAGTTTAATATCCAGTAAATTAGGATGTGATTGAAAATAAAATAAAATTTTAAATATTTTTTAAAATAAAAAAATCCTAATAAATTTTAAGGAATAAAATAAAACAATCACTAATATTCCATGAGTGATACAAAGGACTTGATCCAATGTGCGGAACGTGGTAACACTTAAAGTGTTGTTAATGCATGACTGGTGTGCTTCCTTTTCTTTTAAATGGAATACACTGCTCAGGCGAACGCTGTAATTATGAATGGATGTATAGGAATTCTTTTAATAAATTTTCTGATTATTTTTATGTTTTAAAAATATATTTTTAAAAAAATTAATTTTTTTAATATTTTGTTGATATCAAAAATAATTTTTTAAAATAAAAAAAATATTATTTTAATATATTTTAAAATAAAAAAATATTTTTTAAAATAACTATAACCACTTTAAATATACCCACGTGAAAAATAAATTCTGTGATGCTCGCCAAACAAATTCCGACATGAAATCATTAATGCTAAGCTATTAATTAAAAAAAAAAGAAAGAAACTGTGAAGATAGGATTGTACTTGTAAATATTTGTTAGAGCATATCGACTATTATTAAGTTGAATATTGCCCGCAGGGCTGAATCTGAATTAATTGAAAACAAAAGGGTTTGGTAAAATATTCCACAAAAAATACCTAACGAAGTTAAAGACTTTAGACTTTTTCATGCGTGTGGTCTCCACCTCTCAGGCTTTGAATTAGTCTATGCTCTATTGGTCAGGAAAGAGACACTTTCCTCACCTTTTTATTGGATCGTAGCAAATTGGATTGGACCAAGTTTAGGCCACTGGCCATTTCTTCAACGGTTGGACGAAGTCGATAGAGACCAAGACCACATCCAGTTTACACGTATTGCTAGTCAAGGGACCATGGCTAAAGCCACCTAGCCATGACCGTCGTCAGCATTTCGACCACAAATGGATCACAGGGAACCGTTGATTCGAATAACTCATGCTGTGTCAAGCACACTGCAATAAATTTTATTTATAGGAGTCTCTTTTGGCTTTGACTGCGGTGATATTTAAGGCTTGTAAATTGTGCAATTTGTCAAATTGGGTATAAGCTCACCAGTTTTTTTTTTCTTTCTTAAAAATAAATAGCAAGTGGGTGAAAAAATATTCAAAATAGCACAGTAGAAAACTTAATTTCCAAAATAATATTGCGAGGACGCACAAGTGGCATATACATTACTTGTCAGCAATTTTTTTTTAACTGGCCCGTGCGATACGCACATTGGCATGGTTTTTTTTAGTCTGGCGCGTGTTGCACGAGCCAAAAAAAAACCGACATGCCATCATTTTTATTTTAATCATGAAAATAATTTAATTATTCAGGTTTTAAATTGTTTTTTTAAGTTAATCCATTTAAATTTTAAAATTATTAAAAATTTATATAGTTATTAATTTTAAAATTTATAAGATTAATCTAAATATATTAATTAGACTTTCACATTAATTAAAATAACATTTTTTTTTTTAATGTTTATGGATTGATCTCCTCTAAAGCTTTTCAATAGTCATAGGAATGTTGTAATCGAAGCTCTAGAGTATCTCCGACATCTCATTCTTTCATCCCTTTTCTATTTTTCTCAATTGCTTTAGTTATTGTGTCGGCTAGTAATAATTTTTATATTTAGTTAACTATAGTTATATCATTATGATTATTTCATTAATTAAGTTTATTTTTTTATTTAAATTTGGTAAAAAAATAATTATTTTTTGAGAAACAAATTAACTATTATTTTTAGTAATCTTATTTAAAAATAAATATTTCAATATCTATACGTTGCTTATATTTTTTCTAGTAGAAAAGAATTAAATCATATAACCCAATTACCTTGATAGGTTAAAAAACAATCTAGATAACTGATAAAAATATAATTTAACTCAAAATAAATATTAAGATTATTTTATATATATAAATACTGAGACAACAATATATTAAATTAATTCAGATTTATTTGGGTTAACCTGTCAATCTGCATACTGAGTCATGCGACTATAATAAATCTATAGAAAATAAATCAAAATAAATTATAAAGATCAATTATTAATAAATTCAAAATTAAAGAATAAAATTAAGAAAAAATTCAATTAAAAAAATAACAAATAAAAACTTGAGTCAGTTAAGTAAACATATGTAAATTGCAATTTAGTTATGAGATTAAAATAACCCAATAAAAAAACAATTAAAATATATCATTAAATTTAATTTCCAATCAATTTAATATTAAAAGATGAAATTAAAAAAAAACTAATTATTCTTTTAATTTCAGTCATAAGGATTAATTGAAAACACTAGCTTTGTAAAACAAGAGAGAAAAAGCCAGGAACTACTGTTTTACCTCATATCCTCTGAAATTCAAACTCTTTACTGTTAGATAATGACCATTTAAAGAGCAAATCAAACAACATGTAATTCAGACGGCAGCTCTTGTTCATGTTCAAGTAACCAATCAAAGACATTGACATATTTATCATATGAAACAATAGACTCCCACCATCTTAATCTGTGTTTTACTCCATGTCTCACATGGGCTGCAAACCTAGCAAGTCATTCTTCCACGCTAATTCACTGAACAAACAAAAAACTAGTCTTAGATTACACTAATCATCAATCCCAAAAGCAAAAATCACTGTTCTTACCTGGTTTTGGGATAAACAAAATATCTGATCCTTCCTGGATTGTCTAGCCTATTCAATATGGCTGTGTTAGCTCTAAACCGAGAACATATTGTAAGAAGTACCTCCATGTTGAACCAGCTTGTAGATTACCATGTCTGCATTGTTAGAACAGCCATATAAAAGATCAAGAGTCACTACTAGCGATGGAATCAACACCTTTTCTGGCATTACAGCCACAGATGAACCAAATCTCAACGAAATGGTCTCCCAAGTATCCCCCCTTTAGACCTCGTACGTAGTCGAAGTGCCAGGTGAAGAATCTGTGCTCAGCCAGACAGCTGCAGTTTATCATAACCAGAAAACCATCACTGGTTCTCTTCAGTATATCATCATCTACATTGAATAATGAAGCTGTTTCATCGAGACTCCTCATCGTTTTTGGAACATGGTACAATGAAGCAGGGCATGATGCACCACTTAAAGACACGCGTTGCATGCATTGCACTGGAGAGACATGAAAGCTGTGGTAAAAGCTAAAGAGAGAGGTCAAAATTACAAAACTTACATAAGTGTCCTTACTTACAAAACATGGGAAACGCATTTTCCCAGTTAGTAATCAAACTTGCTCCTCTCCCTTTTATTGATCACTATATACCTCAAGCAAACATTAATTAAATACCAACTAGTTACATTGAAAAGTACAGGAGAAAGTTTGTGTTCTTTCTCTCGAAGAAACAGCAAAAAGACATCTTCTTTTCATCAAAATGATCAATGGAGATAGACACAAGAAAAAGGGTCTCAAGTGTGAGCGAGCGAGATGAGGTGTTACCCGGTGGGTGGTTAGACAAATGACGTTGAAAGGGAAGAAAGAGACATGAAAGGGAGTCTATAGCCAAGAATTTGACTTGGATTCTCGAATTTTACTTTGATCTCATTTATTTTATTTTTATTTTGTACCATGTTCTCAACATCCTAACACTACAGCCGGCCTTTGCTTTCTTGTCTGTACGTTTCTTTACGATAGCTCATAAGTCTTATAATGTTATATATTACAGATATATTAACGGTACATCAGCAGGCGTTTGTAGTCCAACGGTTAGGATAATTGCCTTCCAAGCAATAGACCCGGGTTCGACTCCCGGCAGACGCACTTTTGCATTTCTTTTCTCTTATTTGATCTCACTAAACTCTTCCTTTAAGATTTCATTTTGGCCCCTGTAGTGTTAAGAACTCTTACTTTCAATCCAGATTTCCCAAAAACTTTCAATTTAGAGCTTTGTTGTTAAGTAGCTGATGTCAATTAAGACAAGATCACCTTTTTGACTATTTGTTTTTATATATTTTAGGGCTTGTTTGGAAGTGTGAATGTGATTGTTTTTCAAAGTGTTTTTTGTGCCGAAATACATTAAAATGATATTTTTTTTATTTTTAAAAAATTATTTTTAAGATCAGTGTATCAAAATATATAAAAAAAAATTATTTTTAGCAAAAAAAAATTGAATTTTTTGAGCTTCTTGTATAGAAAAAAGATAGGAGAAAAAAATGTTTTTTAAAAATAGCATTTTATATATATAACTTCTTTTCTGATATATTGTGAAGGGAAAAAAAATTGTGTATAATATATTTATAAGAAAAACACATTATAATTTATTATCATCGTCAAACAATGTCATTAGAGCCACAAGAATTGCAAAAGCCAACAACATCATCAAACCAAACTTTAACAACAAAAGACAGTATTGGAACTTGTATGAAACAGAAGAGTTAATATTGCAAAATCTCAATCTATAGGGACCAAAGTGGAACATTGCAAAATCTACAAAGTCTAAAATGAAAGTATTTTATATATATAAAAACTGATCTATCCACAAATCTTAAAATTAAGCGTGTTGGGTTTTCGTTTTTTGATCAAAGGAATTGAACATGTGTTTATGTAATATATTTATTTTTTTCATATAGTTTTTGTAACTATCAAATTGGTCTTGCAGGCAGTGAAGCAAGGAGACACCATTTTTGCTGGTCAATACCTCTTCACTGGAAGTGAAACTACTTCTGTATGGCTGGAGGTAAGAGAATTACATCTGTAGCTAGTCTTTGATTATAGTCTTCTGTCAGCTTCTTTCCTAGTGTAAATGATAAAATTAACAGCTGAAAAACGTACACAAAATGCAGATGGAAATAAGGAAATGGAAGTAAAATTCTATCTTCAACACCCACAAGAGCCCAATTTTATGTCAGAATCTTCATGGTGGACAGCAATCTCATCAAGGACCATCTCTTCAGGGGTTGGCTGCAACAAGACATCGTCACTTTTAGACCCAAAATCAGTTGCAGACCTTGTGGTTGAAGCAGAGGAAGAAAGTGGCACAAAAATTGCATTTGGCCTCGATTCTGGCACCTCCATCAGAGGCTCATCGGGGTTCAAGAAAATCTGCTCTACTTTTCTAATAGTTGGACGACTCTTAGTGTCAGGATGCAAGCAAGCAAGTCCAACAAGTAATGTCCTCTTCACTTGTTGTTCATCACACTTGCCTTCTAGCTTTCGGTCAACACCTTCAAGCAACGTTTTTCTTCCATGTAAACTCCATACATAATCTAGTAAACTATTTTCTTCGAGAATACCCCTTGACCGTTGTCCTGTCACGACTTCTATTACAACCATGCCAAAGCTGTAGACATCAGATTCTGGAGCAGCCTTTCCTGTGTAAGCTACTTCTGGAGCAGCCTTTACCTCCGTTGGGCATGTATTCGTAAACCAAAAGAAGTTGCTTGTGTTCTTGTGCCGCATACGCCCTATGGTGCATATTTCTGCCAAATACTCCTTTTCACCTGCTCAATAATGCACTGGGAATTTACTGATGTTTCTGATTACAGAATCGTTTGGAAATTTCGAAGTAATAAACGAGTAAAGCTTACCTTGTCTTGAAGTTGCTGAGATCTTTTTACTGCTAAGATCATGGGAGGATCCGAGGAAATGACACCTTTGTAAACACTTCCAAAACCACCAGTTCCTAAAAGGTTTTCCTTGCTGAATTTAAGAGTAGCCTTTGAGAGTTGTCTATATGTAAACATTTTGGGTGCATTTGCTGCTCTCATTGACCGGCTTTCAATTTCAGCTCTCCTTTTCCACCATTGATAGCAACACAGTCATCACCTACATATGCAAATGCATAAATAGCTATCAGCCAAATGCATCAGAAATGAGGAGGTAATTGAGAGGCATAAGTTTCTCCAAATCAAAATCACCAGTTGCTATCATAGAATCTTGAATATGAACATTGGTCGATCTAGCCATGTCGATTCCATCCGTGTTGGGGCTGTTTTCGGGTGCAGCGATATTAAGATTAGAGATAAGGACACCATTGCAATCAGTGATTCCTATATGGCCTCTTGGGCTGTCAACATGAGTTAGACCACTAAGCTGAAGATCATCACATCTCTCGAAGTTCAGAGCCTGCAACGTTCTCTATTGCTTTTTCAGTAATTTGACAGAAAATGAACCTCGACGGTGTAAAAAATCCGAAAACAAATATGTTCAGCTTTTCAAATATTGAAGAGTTGATTCCCACCAAAGAAAGCTTCAATAGGAAGAGGTACACTTACTATACTGGGAGGGTTTCAGGCTATCTTACGGGCCTGAAGATTAACAGAACAATGAGTTGATATAGATTTCTATCTGATGAACATTTCTATAAACTGAGAAAGAATTCAGGAAAGTGAGTGCATTTAGCTGCGAGTATAGATTATGACATTTAAGCCGTTGGCTTGCATAGCACGCATCCACCAAACCGAACCCTGGCCATCAATTAGTCCTGATCCATACATATTAAGATTGACAATAATGAGATACTTGAGAAATCCCCTTGATTAATCCGTCTTCCATGACAGGAAGAAGGATACGGGAAGGACATAGAGACATAAAATAAATATCTCTAGAACAGTTTCGAATGAAATCTCCATCTCTTCTGTCCAAAAACAATAACCAAACATCACTTAAAAGGCAATGGATTATTGACTAATCAACACTACGAAAGCATGTATGCATGCAAGAAGGGCTAAAGTATATACATTGGTATCATCGATCTGGCCATCTCCTATGGCAACAAAATCGATCACATTAAAAACTTTTTTGGCCATGTCCAATGCCAAAACTAGACGCAGCAATGCAAAGGATCAAAAAGCTGAAATAAACATCCTGCATTCAAAAACTACAATTGTGAACAGTAATGACAAAAATAACAGTAGCTTCTGCGGCGGCGGCGGCGGCGTTGTTGTTGCTGTTGCAGGAACATGGAAGGGAGATCACCATGAACTAAGCAGTTCTTACCATCATCTATCTTTCTAATAAGGCACTCGAGTATTATAGCATTAAGCATTAACGTGATAGATAGCATCTTCTTTATTCCAGTATTTAGTAAGCAGTAGACAAACTATGTATAAAATTAATGCATTTTTAATTATACTAATTAAATGTCATACTTAAAGAATTAATTAACTTTTCTTTCCTATATATGCATGTATTTCATATTCTTTAATTGGTTGTTGTTGCAGGCTAGGAAATCGGAAACCAAAAATCTTCTATTTATGAAAAGTATAATATTTCCTATTAGGATTAGGAAAAAATATATTTTCTAAAAAGAAATAACTAACAATTTTTTTTACAGAGAAATAATTAACAGATTCAAATTGTGACTTTCTTTTGTTCCACATATTAAAAAAAAAAAAATAGGCTCCATCACAATTGCAACATTAAAAAATTTTGGCCCAAAAAATCAATTGAGATTCTAAAGATCCGTCTATAAAAGTTAGATTTTTTTAAAACAAAATAATTTCTATGTAAAGCTAGGAACGAATGAAGAAGATTTTTGGAAAAAAATATTTCATCAACTGTATACAACCAATAATTGGTTTTTAACTATCTTTAACTATGGTAATACATCTAAAAAAATTATTTAGCAACACGGCCTGCTACCTGAGAGCCGGCTACCTAGCATAGGTCCAAACACATCCTTTCTATACATCCAAAAAAGTCACAAGTTTTAATACTCCAAGCCTCCAACTCACAATGTCTCAGTTTTTAAAATCTCACTGACTTTAATAACACATTCTTTCTATACAATTAAAATTAGTTTCCAACATAAATTATCATCAATTTTGATATGAATTAATTAATATTTCAATATGACCTATGATGAGTTGAAGAAACAATTTAATATTCATAGCATTTTTTAAGAATTTTTTAGCATTAAATAATTGGTCATCTTAAACATCTTTGTCACACGATAATTATAATTAAAAGCAATTTAATTATTTATTCTTTATATTTCTAATCAAAATTTTATATATAAAAAACTATATTCATTAATAAATAAATCAATTAGTTCTAAAATTTTTAATATATTCTTGTCTAATTCCATTTCTTAACTATAAAGTTTCAGAATTCTAGTAGTAAAAGAAATTTTTTTTATTTTCATAGTATTTTACATTACTATTACAAGACATATGTAGTATGAGTATAATAAAAATTCAAATTTAAGATTACATTTAAATATACTACAATCACGATGACTCTTTAAGATCAAATATGATCATCTTCCATCATATCCTTATTGACTTGGTCTCTAACAATTGTGTCTTGATCTTGGTTTTCAACACACCGCCATAATTATAAGGGAGGGCGGTGTACTTTAAGGTTGGTCTTCAAAAGATAAAACCTTATAGCACTCAGTAGCTTGGTAAAAAAATCTATAAGTTAATATTTGTTTGAAACAAGTTTAACTTGAAAATAGTTGTTCATCACCTGATCTCATACAAAATGAAAAACAATTTCTATATGCTTTGTCCATGCATGATACACCATATTAGAACACAAATAGGTTGCATCTATGTTGTCACATCATAAAACTGGTGTGGAAGATGTAGCAATATGTAATTCAGTCAGTAGTATTTTAACCATTAAGTCTTGCACAATATGAGCCTACAAATCTTATGTCAACACGATCTCCCTCCAATCAGCATCCGAAAAACCATGAAGTGAAAACTCTAGACTTTTGCTAATATATAATCCATTTTGCTAATAGAAAATTTAAGATAACTTAAAAATTTTTTAACTAACGGTCAATGAAAACACATGGCCTGCGCATAAATTTTCTCATCTTGAGTATAACAAATGTGAGATCATGTCTAATGAAGAAAAGATATTGTGGCCCTTCAATAATACAGCAATATAACAAAAGGTTTTTTTTAAAAAAAAAAATACATCTTTTACTACGAGAGAGGTTATGGTAACCATTGAAGTGGAGCAAGGCTTGGCTTTATCCGTATAAATTTGTTTAAGAATATCAACAATATAGTGTCTTTATGTTAATAATAAAGCACCAACATAAGGCACAACTTTAACAACCAAGAAAAATCCTAAAAGCCCGAGATGTTTCACTATAAAATCTAAATTTATCTTGTGTATTAATTGATCACTAACAGCTAAACTTGATCTTGTAATAATTATATCATTAATATATATGAGAGTTTATAGAATGACAGAAGGGTTGTGATAAATATATAGAGATTTATCAACCTTACTATCATAAAATTTGAGAGCTTTGAGTTTTTATGTAAGGTAACAAAATTAGACATGAGGTGTTTATCATAACCCATACAAAGACTTCTTAAAAAGACAAAAATGATTTAGATATTAAGGATGTTAAAACTTGGGAGGTTGAATTACAGACTTGTTTTTGTAAGGTTCTATGAAGGAATGCATTTGTATATACGAGCTGTAGGTTATATAATAAGTTAAAAAACAATACAAATTGTTGTTGGTTTGACTATAAGATTGAAAGTGTAATTGAAATCCACCCCATGTTGCTAATGATATCCTTTAACCACTAGTCGTGCTTTGTAGCATGCAATTTCACCATTTGCATTCCTTTTTAATTTTAATACCCATTTGCTACCTACAATATTAATGTTAGGTTTTAATGGTATGCAAATCCATATACCATTTTATAACAAGGCACCAAACTCCTTATTCATCATATTTTATCATTGGTGATATTTAGAAGCTTTTATGACATGCTCATTCAAAGATTTTTATAGTATTTTGTCATTGGTAATATTTAGAGGCCTCTATATATCATGTTTATTCAAAGACTTTTTATAGTAGTATAAGCAGTAAGTGCTTTTAATATTAAAAAAGCCTCTTAAGATCAAATTTAAATTTTTTATTTTTAAGGATATTTTAGTTATTTCACAGTACTTTTGATTTTTTTTAATTTTTGTTCAGATATCAAATTTCACCTCATCTTACATAATAATAATATAAAAAAAATTATTTTAAAAGTACCAAATTATCCCTTGATGCCAGTATTAAATTGAAAATTTTGCTTTAAAAAGCCTTTGCAATCTTTTCATCACCCAGATCAATTTGAAAAATTACTAATGCACCTCATAAAAAGATATTAATACCTTCAACAGCTAATTATAGGTTGTTTTATAGGATGGATAAAGACATCATTACATTGCCCCAACAAACATCCGATTAGTTTTAGCTTTTGTTATTACAAGTAACTTAGTTAGAGAATTCTTTCTAGATAAAGTTAAAATTATGAGGTAGTGTTTGATATACTAGATAATATTGATTAGACTACATATGACTATTATTCGATAAATAATTGTTTTGTTTTATGTTTTTTTTAAGGTGAGGGATAAATTGTCTTAATTTATGTCCGGTAAACATTGAACAAGACAAATCAACATATTATAATAAAAATATATATAGCCTATATTCTATGTTTACATAGATGAAACACGGTATTTTTTTTTTAAATCTGATTTTTCTTCTATATTATTTTTTTATATTTTTTTAGTTAGTTATTATTATTTTTTAAAGTTCATTATATAACAATTAAAAACATATTTTATTTTATTAATATGAGATTTAAATCCTTTTGTTTATTACTTTATATTCACAAGAAAAAAGTTATGTTTTTTCAATGTGAGAATTAAAACCCTTTAATATATATACCATATGTTTACAAGAAAAAAGTTATTTTTCAATGTGTGATTTAGAGCATATATAATCCATGTTTCCAAAAAAAAAATTATTATTTCAATATAAAATTTAAAGCCTTTTAAGATATATACTCTATGTTCACAAGAAAAAAATTATATTTTTTCAATACGGGATAAAAAAAATTTTTTTGTTAAAATACTTCAGCTTAAAAAAAATAATATAATATTTTTTTAATGTGAGATAAAAAAAAACTTTTTAAAATATTCTCTTAAACTTCATTATTTACAACATGTATAATCTATATTCACATAATTTTTTTTTTAATTTTTTCAAATGAAATATTAAAATTTTTATATTTTCCGGATACATCTAAATTAATTCATATTAACCCATAAAACTCAAAACCCAATCTTTTAACTAGATCAACTCCCGAACCAGATTTGATAACTATGCTACTAACCTTAACATCCCTAGTCAATTACCAAGTCAGGCCACCAATCAATCAAATTAATAGATCCCTTAATATCCCTAGTCAACTAACGAGTCATGTCACCACTCCTCAATCAAATTAATAGATGAATAACAAGAGTTTAGGTTTTTTAAAGAACAGTCCTTAATAGATCAATAACAAGAGTAGGGTTTTTAAAAAATAGAGAAGAAAATAACCTAACCGAGATAAAAATATAAGACGACCACTGATTTTTTAAAATAAATTCTCGTTTTGATCTTTTCAAAAGATATTATATAAAAAACATAAATAGTAAAGAATTAACCAAGTTTGTCTTATCTTTTTAATGGGTCATATCCCTTTTAATAGGACAGATGTATCCACTGGAAAAACCTGACATTATCTAAACATACACCAAAAATAACTTTGGAAACAAAAATATCTAATCTAGTCTGTCATTGTCAAGCATACTACTAAACACTTGGTTAAAAGACTTCAAAACTAAATCCTAGTTTGATAGAAGGCCTCCTAGTCAGTAGATGTGACCCTGATCTGCTAGCAAAAATAATAGAGAACTAGCAAATAATCATTTTAATCAAAACATAATCATTAGCCCGCCTCTGACGCACAATTTTCTCAAGTCAACCCATCAAAAAAGAGTTCAATAGCAAGTTTTCCAGATCAACACATCAAGAACAAAGGTTTGATAACCAGGCTTCGTATTAGTAAAGATAATAAATCCTCTAGTTTAGGATTATCGATAGGATGAAAATACAGGGGAAGAAGATCTGAGGAACTTGAAAGCCTAAACACGTCATTCATTTCACCCTGATATCGAGGGTAAAAACAACACATCACTAGGCAGACATGACTTTCTACTATTAGACAGAATCATGACCAGCATTTGATCGGGTATTCAACAAAACCTAATGCATAGCAACTACTACAAATTAAGAGACGAGTAAAGGAAGCGCAGGAGCAAATTCTGAGATGATTTAATAAACCCATGACCCGTTTAGACATGCTTGACCACAACGATTTTTTAACACCTTGAATCTATTTAATCTATATCTTTATCTCCCATGCTGAATCTCTCCATGCTTATTAGCCCATCTCACCTCTACCTATACACTAATTACACGCGTTGCTCAATCCATTACTAATACCACCCGAATAAAATCAAGGCACACTCGCGCTCATGTTAACACTAGCAAATCCCTTGTATAGAAAGAACTTAATAAAAACCTTGCCGATCAAACGCCACCAAGGCTAAGCTAACATTAAAAAAGCGAAAGAGCACTAAAAATATTCAATTTTAGCTTATCTAAAACATTAATACATATGATAGTATGGCGCTCTCCTGCAAATCTAAACTAGTTATACTGCAAATAGTTACGCAAACTCCACGTCCAAAAAAGCACGGCACCAAGAGTTCCCAAAGGCTACAGGTAGTTCAAAAGTAGCATACACCATTGAGTAGATTCACCAATACAAACCATTAGGCAGTATGCAGAACAAATAAGATAGAAAGGGACTACCACCATATGCTGATTGAATCTCCTTTACGATGGCACTGCAAATGAGAATGTTTGCAAACAATGAGCATATAGTGCCATATTATTCCAACAATGCCATAAACATAAAGAGTTAGGAAACGAAATTGCAGGCCAAAAAAAAGAGGGTGAAGCCTATTAAGGTTGCACTCATAATCCCCAATTAACCAGCAAGCACCAATATAGTATTGCTGGTTACTGTTACTATCCCACAAGTTTAAAAAGGAAAAGAAGATGCCAACAACGACAGGAGAATGGAAAGCAGGGTCTGTTCTTAATTTGCTTTTTGGATAAACTTAGAAAAAGTTAAACAAAATAATGAAGAGAACAAGTTCTTAACAACCTTTTTTTTTTTTTTTTGAAAAAAATGTGCATTGAGAAACTTACTATATGTAGATGTATCAATCTGCTCCGGTAGCTCCTTTATATCCACCTCAAACCTCTCTTGAACCTGCAATCAAACTAATAAGTCTTAGAACAAGCAAGAAATTTAAGAAAACGCTACAAATTTGATAAAACAAAATTAATTGCAGGACCTGGTTGAGAACATCAGAGTCGGAAGCTGATGATACAAAGGTAATTGCAAGGCCCTTTGTGCCAAACCTACCAGCTCTACCAACCTGTCATGGATATTTTTTTTAAAAAAAAGCACAGCTGTAAGACATTTCAACAAATATGATGCGTTGGAAAGGAAAGCCAGCAAGCAAATATGTTGAACAAGCTCAGTTGAATTTACCCTGTGCAAGTAAGTGTCAGCAGAGTCTGGCATGTCATAGTTAATAACAATGTTGACACGTTCAATATCAATACCCCTGCCAACCAAATCAGTGGCAACAAGAATCCTTTTATGACCCTCCTTGAAACCCTTGTAGCGCATCAACCTGCAAATGAGATACATTCAGCATAGAACATATCACTACTAAAACTATATTACAACTACAGTACACATGCTAACCAAGAGCCAGAACAGAAGTGCATTATATTATTGAAATTAAAATACACTCAAAATGACAGTCACTTGTAAGATAAAAACCACAAAACTCATTTTCAATGAGGTCATAAAAATCAACATAACCCCATAACAAAATACAGCATCCGATGCATGGTGAAAAGTAAGGTGTAAAAGCCTAGAAAGAAGCCAAGTAAATTTCAATTCCATGTCAACAACACAAATTCCATACACAATCAACTCCATATGGATTAAACAAACCAATACAATACAAAATAACAAGTTTAATATGCATATTCTAGCTTCTCAAATGAGGTTTCCAAGACTCCAAGGCAAAGGAATATATGAAGCACTCAAATTTTGATTTTTTTCAAAACATGGGTTTGCAAAAACAAACCACCACCATTTTTACTTTGTTCTGAAACATCCAAAACCATGGTAATAAAACATAATCAAACACCAAAAACACATTTCATGCACCAAACCCAACCCAACTCTCAAATGACCCTAGACCGGCATTAACAGAAATACCATTGACATCAATTAAAGCAATAAATTTCGTCCAAAACAAATGCACCAGCAGAACAAGTTAACCAAAGGCAAAGCAAAGTAGATTACAACATGAGGGGAAAAAAGACCATGAATGAATATAATATGTAAAATCTACAAACCTTTCTTCCTGTGACATGCCAGAATGGATGCAAATAGAGGGGAAATTACACTCCACGAGTAACTTGTTCAGCTCAGCTGCTCTGCTCACACTTTTAACAAAGATAACAACTTGATTGAAGTCCAATGCATCAAGAAGATCGTTCAACTTCCGATTTTTCTCCAGCTCAGTTAGTTTGATGTAGTGCTGCCATTCCAATTTTGATAGTCAGATGGAGGTTCAAAAACTGGTGTAGTACTGTCTTGTCAAGAGGAGAAGAATTATAACATTGGCATGGCATCACCATCCCCCAACCAATTGGATTCCTCAATGTGGAGCATTGTTTTAAAGGTTCAATGATGAACACATCTCTCACAAAGAGCCACACCTGTCCCCAGTGAAAAGCTAGCCTCAATGCAATTCCTTTATTTCATACTTGAGACCTTATTTTCTCTCATTAATCTATATCCTCTCTCCATATGGTAAGACCACATCTCCACTTTCCATCTTCACTCATTCTACATCTCTCTGTAACATCTGCTCTGTCCCACCTCTCTTCTCCTTCCTACCTTCTTATTTCTTTACCCATTTTTTTCCTCTCCTCACTATCCTCTCACTCAAACCCCAGCTCTATAGCATTGTAAACTGAATTGTCCAGCTCCTTTAAAACCACTGTAAAACAACAACACAAATCTGAATGCATACCTGTACAAGACCATGGAGGGTCAACTTGGCTTCATCATCGACGTAAATTTCCATTGGCTGAAAGGAACAAATGTCACAGTAAATCATATTAGGAGCCTTCGTGAAGCTAATGCTATCCAGAAGGAAATGATAGATGGATTTGCATCCCTTCAATCGAGATTCTGGTCCATATGAATTGTCCACTGTAGCTCAACAGAACTCTACTTTACGACGGAAGGCGCCACAGATAAAGGAGAACCCCCCACCCCATCCAACAAATTCCCACTTCCCAAAGCACCCCCACCCCAAAAAAAAAGTAAAAAGGGGCACAATCTAGCAGCGGTAAAAAAAAATTAAACAAAAAAAGACACAACCACACCCCACTTCGGCACCTGCCACAAACTTGAGGCTTGTGATTCCCACCCCAACAAAATACAATTTCCCCACAGTGACCACTTATCACTATTCCTGATGGAGAACTGAATCCTAAATATCTATAGAAGACTCGCAGAGACATCTGGCAATATTAAAAAGAAAAGACTTCTAAATTCAAGTAGAACTGGCCATAGGACATTACATCTTGCATGAATTTTTTGCAAACAGGGCGGATTTCTTTGCTGAGTGTTGCAGAAAACATCATAACTTGCTTATCATGAGGAGTCATCTTGAAGATCTCCTGAACATCTCTCCTCATGTCTGCAGAAAATATCAATTATATAAAGAAATAAGGAGTATGCATGATTAAGACATTAATATCAAATTAAGATGGGAGAAAAAATGAACTCTGGGCCAAGATTTTAGGATAAAAACATACCGAGTGATTCCAGCATTTTGTCACATTCATCAAGGATAAAATGCCTGACATTCTTCAAAGAAAGGTCTTTATCTCTAGCCAGTGCCAGGATTCTTCCAGGAGTTCCAACAACAATATGAGGGCATTCATTTTTCAGTAGATCCTTGTGAGTTTTGACATTGACACCACCATAGAAAACAGCAACCTTTGTATCGGGCAAGTAAGTACTGAACCTCTCAAACTCGTGACAGATCTATTAAGTAAAAAATAGTAAAAAAAATGAGGAAACATGCATTGCAACACGGAGCAAAAGTATCATAGGTAAATGGGAAGTCAAGTTTGTTACTTTAAAATTACCTGGTAAGCCAACTCTCTAGTGTGACATAGAACAAGGGCAATAACTTGTCCAGAGGTAGGCTCAATTTGCTGAAGAGTAGACAGAACAAAAACAGCAGTCTTTCCCATTCCAGATTTAGCTTGGCAGATGACATCCATTCCCAAGATGGCTTGGGGAATACACTCATGTTGCACTGATGAATTACCAAAGAAAATTGTACGGAAGGAACCCTTGGTAAGTAAAACATAACCTCTCTGATCCTTTAATTGAAAGGGTTTAGCATAGAAGAATACAGCTCCAAAATCAAGATTGTGATAATTGTATATTACCTGAAAAGATAAACACCACAATGATTTAAGGGTGCAAAAAAGACATCAAGGAACATGGGAAAGCTACAAATTCAGTTAATTAAAGTGCTAGTGCATTCAGATAAAAGCATAAAAATAAAAAAATGGAGCTATGCATTCCACTCAAATTTATATATTAATATGCTTGATGTCATTTGAAACTGTATACTTTTTTGGGCAGACAGTCAAAGTTTATTAGCACGGCTAAAACACACAATTTCAACACAAATCCCTTAGAAGAAGTAAAACTTGTACATTAAAAACAATACTGAAGTAAAAATTGAGAAAATCAGAAGAGCATAGCGATAGATTACCTTCGGAAGGATGCTCAAAACCCGAGTCAACAATGGACCGAAGAAGCTCTGGCTTCAAAAGGAAGTCTCTGAATCCCGAACTGTGAATTCCAACATATCCCCTGTACACCAAAAAATAAAACACCAACGTTAATAAAAACACAAACAAAACTACAAGACACAAGCTTGGACAACTGATCTATCAACCTCCATCAAAATTTATTAAAATCCAGCCTTTCAACACACACAAAAATACTCACTTCTTAACGGCTTCGCCGTTAACTTTAGCTCCGACGGAGTCAGGTGCTTTGTCATCTTCTTCTTCGTAGTCGAGAAGCTCCTCCTCGTAAGCATCGTTGTCTTTTGTTTCACCCATGATTTCTACAACAAACAAACACAGATCTCGAAATTAGTGTAAATGAAATTAGGGTTTTCTAACGAAAACGAAGATAGATCTGATAAATTAGGGTTTTGCAGTGAAATTGAGTTGTGAATTGGAGAGAGAAAGAGGGAATACCTGTGAAAGTAAAATGAAGACGGGGTTTGGGGGCTTAGGGTTAGGGTTTGCTGCAAAGTAAAACGGTTAGCGTGAAATTTAAAGAAAATACTATTTTTTAAGAGAGATAGAAAGAGGGAGAGCAAAGGCCCGAAGCGTAGAGCGCAACAAGATAGAAGTATAAAGCTCTGTGATGGTAAATGATTTTTATAGTAAAGAGGGTGTGAGAGATTGAGAGAGAGGCAAGGAGATATTTTGTTGGAGTTGACCTTAATCGCCCTGTGGTTCGTCGTTAATTTCGATTGAGCTTTTTGTTTTTCCAATTTATCTTTTACACTTGCTTTTTCTTTTTCTTTTCTTTAGGCAGGATTGGATTTTAATGCAATTTATTTGGCAAAGTCTATTTTTGCGTTTATACCTGTAGTTTAAAATATATTTTTTTAATATTTTTTCAGTATTTTTGATATGATAATATTAAAAAATTATTAAATATAATTTTAAATAAAAAATTATATTTAAAAAATATCGTCTATTACAATACTAAATTTATATAAAACATAGATTCTTTTATCAATTATGATTTGATTTTAAAATAATATTTTATTTTTTTGTTAGTATTGTTGTAGAATTTTATATATTTATATATTATAATATTATTTGAAGAATCAATTATTGTTGTTTTTTTAAAAGAAAACTCAAGAATCTATATTGATTTGTAATATCTTTAAATGAAGTGAGTGTTTTGAAGAATATTATGTATTTGTTTCGAAGATATTAACAAATGCTATTCATTTATTAAATGCACCATAAGAAGTGGACTTTAAAATTTGTTATTTTATATTGTTTTTTAATCATTGGATATTCCAATTATTTTTCTTTCTAGGTAAATTTTTTCCCTTTCAGCATCCTCTTAATTATAAAGGTAACTATATATATTGAATGATCGATTATATGCTTATATGCTGTAAAAATTAGGAGTGAGAAAAAAAACTGAAAAATTAAAAATACTAAAAAATAAAAAAAATAACCATAAAAACTGAACTGTGAAAAAAAACCAACCGGTTTAGTTTGGTTTTGGTTTTATAAATTTGAAGTCAAAACCAAACCGAACTAAACCCAAACCGATAAAAAACTAGAAAAACATCAAGCCAAATAAAAAAAAACCGAGCCACACTGGTTTGAACATGTTTTTATCCTAAAAAACCGAACTGAGCCGAACCGAATCGAAACAGGTCAGTATTAATTGGTTTTGATTTTTTTAAATAAATTTTAATTTGGTTATTTTTTTTTATAAAAATCAAATCAAATTAAAAATAATCATCAATAATAAAAAAAGTGATCAGAAGAATTTTCTTTTAAAATTCAAAAGTTTTTTCTTTTCATTTTTCGGCGAGAGTGGTCATAATTTTTCATTTAAAAACAAAATTACCTTGATGCTCGTGTAGTTTAGTTGCAATAACATTTTACCTTCATAATTTGTAAAATTAAACTTTACATCTTCTAATTTATAAATTATATAACCCTTATGTGAAGAAAAAAATCAATAAATAGATATTTAAAACTTAACATTCAAGTTAGTTTTTTTTTATCTTATTTTTAAAATTAATTATTTTTCTAGTTGATCTTTTAATATTTGCTTTCCTAATAATTGAATTTTGAATTTTTTTTTACAAAATTATCTTGTTCACATTTAATTTTTTTTATGTTATCAAAAAAAATTATTAAGATCTTTTTAAAATATTTAGAGAATATCTTTTTATAATATTGTCAAGTATTTTTTATTTTATTTTAATCATTATTTTTTATTGATTTTTTATTATTATCATTAGTTTTTTAATTATATTATTAAGATTATTGAACTCTTTTAAATTAATAAAGCGGGTTCTAGATTTTCTCAATCCTTTAAAAATATTATCCTTTTTTCGCTAAAAACAAATTCACGTGGAAGCTAATTTTGAATTCAAAATAGCCCAACCCACCAAGACTACAAGAAGCCCATTTATTCATGATCTAATCCTCAAGATTGCCAACCACTGCCAAAACTGTCTTCATTGGCCATGGCTTCATGCTCCCCATTTGTTCTTCCAATTAGAGCCAAGCAACAAGATCCAGGTAACTGTCTCAAACATCCATATACGACATGTTCTTCAAGTATAACGTTATATATCCACTCTGAATCTTGTTTCACAGGAATACATGGAACCAATTCTGGTATGCAAGAAATTAAGATTCTTGGGGTCCGTGATTTTTTTCACAACTCTTCAACTGCTAGACGTTGCTGTGTTAGAGTTAAGGTCAGAGTTCATATCACTCTTCCTGTTTAAAATCACAAGTCTTGCTTATATTATGACTCTCTGAGCTCCAATGGTGGAGTATTCAGACTTGCAAGAGCATATAAATGTTCATTTGTTGCATTAATTTTGTTAACGGTACACCACATGCTAAATATAGGCTAATCTGATTGTTAGTATGATGATAGGCTGCTCCAGGTAATCAAAACACGAAGCCGAATAGTATGATTTGTGCTGACTGTGATGGAAATGGTAAGCTAACTAAAGTTAATTAGCCCATCTTAGAATTGTGATAGAAAATGCATGCACGCGGCTACTGATTTAGGGTTTTGTTTCGTTGTCCAATTACCAGGTGCTGTTCTGTGCTCTCAGTGCAAAGGCAGTGGAGTGAACTCTGCTGATCTTTTCAATGGCCGATTTAAAGCTGGTGATTCATGTTGGCTTTGTGGGTAAGTTATTCATCGCAGGCCAAGGACCACAGAGTTTAATTAGTACTTCATCTTGTGGACTGTGGAACACATGAGTCACTTTTTATTTATTGAGTTATCTTGCAGAGGCAGAAAGGAAATGCTGTGTGGGAATTGCAATGGAGCTGGATTCATCGGTGGTTTCATGAGCACTTTTGATGAGTAGAAGCATCTGTATGATACAATTGGATGGAGATATTCATGAAAATGCAGCCAGTCATGTGTTTAATCTGTTCAAATGGATAAAAACAAGATCCAATATGGGCTCCCTGACTGCTTCTGTATAGGTTCAACAGTATATAATTCTGTATTGATTTGCATAAGATACTCTGATATTTCTTGAAACTGCTGATGTACAAAACCAGACAGATCATTCGGTAATGGAAGGAGTTAGAGGTTTCTACCTTTCACTCTGAATATTTATTGCGATAGCAGTCCTAGAGAATCCTTCTTCACATGGTTACCAAATCCAAACAAGACTAGTATTTTTGCGTACTAGCTGGTGGCAGCATGTGTTGGGAATTCTGACCGGTGATGTACTGATATTTGCTCATAGAAGAGGTAAGTACACTGACAAACAATATTTAATGTGGTTCGGCAAACTGTCTATATCCACAGGAGAGAGTCCATATTATTTAGAGATGGAAAAAATATACAAAATAAATACATGAAGGATAAGAATCATTTTACTCTACTCTACACCCAGCTCTTATTCTTGTCCTTGCAACTGCTGTAATGGCTGCTACCATTATAGCTCTTTTTTTTTCTTTATCCTCTTCACATGTTCTCTACACTCCTCACAACATGCTCTCAAAACATGTTTTTTTTATAGGCAAATGGATAAGTTCCTCCATGGATAAGTTCCTCCAGCACATTTTGTCAACATGCAGGAGATATGTGATGCTTCTATTTGCTTGGTGGTGGGATATTGCCACTAAATGGCAATATTCTAACAGCATGCACATATGATCTGTCACGCCATCTGAGATGCTAATGGCTCCTCATGAACTCGCTCCTCTGTTGTTGGAGAGAAGGGGTTGCCTCAGATTCAGGATAGAGCACATGAAAGGCATTCATTGCCATTGAGCTTCAACCAATTTCACTTCTTTTACCCCTTTTCTTGTCAAAAACTGTGCATGCATCACTCCCCTTTCGTTCAAGAAATCCAAGCCATTCACAGAAACTACAACCGCTGGAAACTCCCTCCTTTCACCTGCTGAAACATCTTGCAGAATCTCAAAATTGCAGCCAGAGTAGTCACGGTTTGATCATTCTGGTATACTTTAGACCCCAAAACATATCATTCATCAACACGTCTTCTCTTTCTTAGTCCTTTTCTCACTCCCGAAACAAGGATGAATCAGCACCAATCCTTTGGTTTTAATATGACAATCTCCTCTCCTCATTGTTCTGATTGCAACCTGGCGTGTTATGTAAATCCAGCACTATCTCCAGAAAGAAACAATCGGAGAAAGATCAGCCTGCTTAATAAGCCAAGGGTCAGAGCTCGCATTGTTACATAGCCATTCAAGTGAGCTGAAACAATCATCATAACCAATCGGAAGGCGATTCTCCGGTGCCAAACGATAGTTAACAGAAAGGAAAATGGACTGAGACGCCACAGATAAACCTACATGGAAGTGATGGAACCCAAGCCATGTGGTTGAGCAAAGGCGAAAGCAACCTCAATGAAAGGGCAAAAATAAAGTTATCAGGTTATGAAGAAACTCTGATAAACCATTTGTGGATATGCACTTCATTGAGAATATTTATTTCAATCTTTATTTATATAATATCAGAGCTAGAGATCCTTCCTACTAACATTTTGTCAATTTCTATGATTTAGCAAACTGGAAGCAGGCACCTGCGATCTATATGGAAGACTCCTGAGATGCTAATGGATCTTCATAAACTCACTCATCTGTTGTTGAAGAACGCGAGTTGCCTCAGATTTGGGATAAAACACATGAAAGACATGATTTTGCCCCTCAGCTTCCACCAGTGTCACTTCTTTCACCCCTTTCTTTGCCAGAAACTGTGCATACATCACTCCCCTTTCATTCAAGAAATCCAAGCCAGCCACATAAACCGCCACTGCTGGAAACGCACTCCACTCAGCTGCAGATACATCTTGCATCTCGAAGTTACATCCAAAGTAATCTCGGTTAGACCCTTCGGGTATACTTAGACCCCAGAACATGTCATTCATCGCCACGTCTCCTGGTGCCCCTTCAGACATCTCTTTCTTACTCCTTTTCTCACTTCCAAAGTAAGGATGGATCGACATCAATCCTTTGATTTCAACCTGATAGGTTTTACTACTTACTGCCCTGATAGCAACCTGGTGTGTAATGTTCCCTCCAGCACTGTCTCCAGATAGAAACACTCGAGAAAGATCAGCCTGCTTAAGCCAAGGTTCAGAACTCACATTGTTACTTAGCCATTCAAGTGAGCGGAAACAATCATCGTAAGCAATAGGAAGGCGATTCTCCGGTGCCAAACGATAGTCAACGGAAAGGACAATGGACTGGGATGCAGCGGAGAAGTCTCCAAGGAAGTGATGGAATCCAAGCCAGGTAGTTGAGCAAATACAAAAGCCACCACCATGAAAATAAACCACAACTGGAAGCTGACTCACAGACCCTTTAGTATCAGGGACGAACAACCTCGCGGTTATTGGCTTCGATGAGTCAATCACCACATCCTTGAACTTGAATCCATCGGAATATGATTCCGCTGAGTCAGGGACTGCTTCTGAGGCAAACCGTTTTACAGAACCATCAGAAAAGACTTGGAGGTATCCAGGTGCTTCTGCAACAATGGACATTTTTGTTAAAGATGGTATATTCAAGGAGATTAAGGCCTTGAAGTTTCACAGAAAGCAATGGAGACTGAGTGCAGGGATATAAAGGATCATACGGCTGCTGAGATATAAGTAAAGGTGATGGGCAGCAGTTCAGATTCAGAAGAGGAACAGGATGGTCATTTAGAGGGCATTAGGAAATCAATACTGTTATTATATAAATAAGCGGAATTGGCATGGAAATTTCATTCAAGAAATGAAGAAGAAGATGGAGTCTCTGTTAGGTTGATCACGTAAAAATGTGCAATTAATTAGTCAACCTAACCTTCTCAGGTGCAGCAAAAACCAAATTCATTAAAAATAACAAAAATTATAGAATTTATCGCGCCAGATAGGGGTCGAACCTATGACCTTCTGCTTAGGAAACAGACGCTCTATCCACTGAGCTACAGGCGCTTGTTCTTGCTAGCACTTTGCAGTAAATATTTTGTATGTTTGTTTACACGTATAAGTCACAAAACTCGGTAATGTCCCGCTTTTCAAAAATATTAAAATAATATAATTTAGTTTTAATATTACCCGACCAAAACAATTAAAAAAACACTTAAAAATAATACTATTTCGATGTTTTTTTTGCACTTTACATAAAAATAAGTTTAATCACATTACCAAATACCCCGTGATGGCAATATGGATATTATTAAACACAACTTAAAATTCAACACAGATATATACAGGTGTATGTGTTACACAGCATTGACATACATAATATTTATAATTTTATTATTTAATATATGTATATATATGCATGCATATTACTCTTTTATTTTATATCGTATAACAAATATATTCAGTTAATAAATAATTGAATAAATATCAAGCTATCTGAATATATAAATATAATTGAAACTGAGCCATGAATATTCATTTATTATTAAAAGCAAAAATCATCTTCCCAGAAATATAAAACCAAAATTGAGTGAAGCTGAAGTACAGGATAGATACATTTTGAGGCACATAAGTTGATAAAAAATGATGTGAAATTAATTATTTAACAGCGACATAAAAGTCACAACCAAATTTATATTCCACCAAAAAACAAATAGCAGAGCATCCTTCTAATATTTAAGAATTTACAGGAATAACATGGAGTCACTAAGCTATGATTTAAGCACACCAATGTCACGGTATCAAAATCCATGTGTATAATACAAGAGAAAGAGAAATCAACAAGTTAGCTATTCTGATTTTCTCGAAAAAACAGAATGAAGAAGTCTATTTGGCTGCTTGTTCCAAGACATTAACTTTCTTCCAATCCCCCTCCTGTGTATTAATTTGCAAAGGGGGCAATGAATACACGCTTACAGTTGAGCTTCCACTCCGAACATCCTTCAAGACGCGAAGCGCTGACAGTGTTAGCTTCACGTACATGCTTTCCATATACTCTATCTCTGGGAGTTCGCTGGGAACTCTGAGCGACCTCTCTGAACTTTCAGTTGAAGTTTTGGTGTCAAGGCCGCTTATCTCACCAGTTATTTGAGGAGAGACTGATGGTTCTTTTCCAGAGAAAATGTGATCCAGCATCGTCTCGCACTCCTTAATAAGCTTGTTAAGAACATGAGTTGTGTAGAATGGCTGTTGCATAATCCTTTGGATGAAGAGCACGCGGACCAGAGCTCCAGTTCTCTTATCATATTTCTTCAGTATCTTCACTAGGCCTGCAAACAGAACGCAAAGATTCAGAAGAACAATTTCAAGTTGTTGAATGAGAAAAACATCCATTCCAAGCACTTCTTCGACTTAGGCCGGGTTTAGGATAAGTAGCTGCCTCAGTGGCAAGTTTCTTTGTTGCCCTTTTTTTCCTCCCACTGAACAAGTGACCCTCATGCACGCAATACCAGAGACTTATCTCTATACAAGTCTAAGCAATTCCCATCAAGTGCACTGCTGAGCTCATGTCAACTTAATATGCATTCTTATTTGCCATAGTCTCTCGATTTGTAAGCCAGTCACCATAACATTGACAATGTCACCGAAAAGCTAGTTGCTCACAAGGATATAAATCATATTCAATGAACTGTCCATGACGCTTAATCCACAAAGATCACAGGATTTCACCAACCACAGAAAAGGGAGACAAATACCTGTATAGTTAAGGGCACTGTAATTCTCCAACAACACCATCTCTCCATGAAAATCCACTATCTCTCTCCCTACTTTCATCAGCTCTTCATTTGAATCCTTCGGCTTTTCTGCTCTATCTTGTAGCTCCTGCATTGCAACCACAGCCCGAAAATCACATTTCAATTAAAACACATGTCAGCTCCAACCACATTCTCCCAAATCCCATCACTTTATAAAAAGAAATGCACTTCAAGTTTATAAATTTCACTCTCTTTTTCGTGTTCATGTCAACCAATCACTTGAATTCCACATCAACCATTAAACACACAAACTCCTATCTTCTACAAATACAAATTCAAACCCAAAACGTTTATTCAATGCACTCGATATCACTCGCATGCAAATGAGCCCTGAATCCAGATTACCTCCCTCTCGCACACATGTGGGACCCACTGGAAAAGGAGGGACCATGATCCATGAGATAACCTGCTTTCTTTCTTTTCTTCTCTACTTCCTTTTTTTTCCCATATACTCACTAGCAATTTCATATAAACCGTAAGAAAAAATATATTTTCTACCCAAAACTCAATCACTGAAGACATATTAATATTGAAAAACTAAACATGCAATATCAATTAAAAAAAGGCCAAGACCAAACAAACAAACATGAACTACAAAAATAAAAACTAAATCGAAATTAAAATTCAAATAAGCAAAAAAATATACCTTCCATTTGATAACATAATCCTCTTCTTTCTCGACAATAAAAGAATTAAACTTCTCCATCTCATCTTCCAAAACCCTAACAAAATCAATTACCTCCTTCTCCACCTCACCACTGTCCATTTGATCATCATCCAATCTAGGCCGTTTATTCAGTGGCTTATCACCCTCCTTAGGATAAATTAACTTCAATTGTTTCTTCAAATCTTTATAAGATAAGAACTTATCTCTCCAATCCAGCAACGTTTCCTCCATTAAATTACTTAAGCTCTTCCAGAACTTCATTGTTTTCCTCACCGCACCAGATCACTGCCGCTGGAGAAGACAATCGTTAAATGATTGGTGATGGTAATTATTTATTTAACTTTTTTTTATTATGAGAGATAATTATGAGAGAGAGAGAGAGAAGAGGAGAGAGAAATTAGACGTGGCTGGCTGTGGGTTAGAGAGAGAAAATGCGGGGCGTAAAGGAGAATAGAATATAATCTTTCGTAGGATATTCGTAGGAACTCGAATATCCTCTTTGTGCTTGTCTTGTCTCCACGGAGAATGCGAGGATATAATCTTTTCTGATGACTACAAATTCGTCCCTAAACTATAAATTATCTTTTCATAATGTCATCAAAGTTTCAATATTAACCGATTTTAGTCTTGAATTAGTAGGTTTTAATCAGTGCTGTCCTTATCAGAAACATTAACAGAATTTATTTGTATTGTAGGAAGCAAAAACAAATTAACTTATATGCATACAATGATCTTTCTCATTTTTCGGATAACTTGGTTTTATCAAATTTAAATAAATTATTTTATTTGATATGATTTGATAAGTTTTTGCTTTTTTTATTCAAAAAATATATATCATATCAAATTATTTTTTTCTTCTCGCGTAAATATAAAATTTATCACAAAAACTATTTATGAACCCCAATTTTATGTGAGAAGAAGGAAAATAATTCTTGAAATACTAAATAATTAGCAGGGTAAACGTCAAATTTAAAATCAAATTATATGTTTGTTATAATTTTTTATTTAGATTGTGCATGTGTATAATAATGTGCCATAGAGCACATTAACGTGACTCATTTAAAGCCCCATGTTTTCAAATGTGTTGTTTTTATTTGGTGATTTTCACAAGTATTTGATACCATGTCTTTGTCGGAAGTTGAATACTTTGGTTTTGTGTTAATGGGGTTAGAGTTTCTTTTCTGTTTTGTAAAAATATTTTTTAAAAAAGTTAATTTTTTATTATTTTGTTTTAAATTAATATTTTTTTAACTTTTAAATCATTTTAATATACTAATATCAAAAATAATTTTTAAAAAATAAAAAAATATTATTTTAATATATTTTTAAATAAAAAATACTTTAATAAACAATTATAAATACATTTGAATCAAAATTCTATTACCTTAAATATGTAGTCAAAATTCTATTACCACATGCCTTTATTGGTAGCTATATATGGGACCCAAAAACAATTTATTTGATTATGACATATTAGTAATATTAAAAAAAATTAAGAAAATAAAGTTAAAAATATTAAAAAAAGATTATTAACAATAAAAAAAATAAATCACAGTTTAAATGAAAATTATGGTATGCTTGAGTCATCATTGATACTAGTTTTTTATGATGTTTGATTTATCTCATTAAAATCTTTTTGGTTATACCAATAATATTATAATTCAAGCTTTAGTATGCTTATGGATTTTATTTATTTATTTCCTTTTCTCTCTTCTATTATCTCTCATCACATGCAATCTATTCACCTTTTTTTTTTTTTAATGTCATGATTTAAAATGTTATAATTTTTAATTACAACTTTTACAAACTATGTTGTTTAGTAATTTTCTAGTTTGATATTCGCGCTACACGGCGGGCTTATCTTTTATTTTTATAAAAAATACTGTAAAAATTTATAATACAAAAAATAATTTTTTTTAATATTAATAATAATATTTTTAAATTTATAATACAACTGTGGTTCGACGCGGTCGCGTCCAAGTCAAACATGGGGTTGGTCGGGGATGTGTCCAAACCAAACGTGAGATTGTGCGCAAACACGTCTAGGTCCAACATGGTGTTGGTCAACTTCACGTCCAGGGCCAACGTGGTTTGGGGGTGGACGCATCCAGGCCCTACGTGGGGTCTAGCGAGGACACGTCCAGGGCCAACGTGATTTGGGAGTGGATGCGTCCAGGCCCTACGTCAAGTCTAGCGAGGACGCGTCCAGGGCCAACATAGGGTTGGTCACGGTCGCGTTCAGGCCCATCGTCGGGCCGTGTGGGGACGCTTTTTAGGCCCTAGACAAAACAACCCAAGCACCAGGTGTCCCCACGCGAGGGTGCGGGCTTAGCTGACACTTAGGGCAGCCTCACCAAAACTTGAAGCAACCATTTTCTCTCCAACTATTCATTTAATGCCAAATGTCACATGTGCGCAAGGGCGTGTCTGGCACTGGGCAGAAGCCCTAACCCCCACATATGCATTTGGTTTGCTAGTACACAAGCACTAGCTCGAGCATCACGTGTCTCCATGTGGGTTTTTCTTCGATAGTAATAATAGTTTTTAAAATTTATTAATGATGATAAGAATAATAATAATAATAATAGTAATTTTTCATTTTACCTTTTAAATTAAATCTGTGATTTTTTTTAATATTAAGAATTTTTTTTTCTAATTTAGTAATTATTTTATTAATAATATTAATTATTATAAAAACAATAATATTTATAACACAAAAGATAATATTTTTAATATTAATACTTTTGATTAAAATTTTGAATTATTATAAAAATAATAATATATTTGATATGAATACGTTGAATTATAAGAAAAATAATAATATTTACAATGCAAATAATAATATTTTTTATATTATACTTAGATTTGTTGAATATGTTTAATAATATTGTACCGCGGGCTCACTTTTTATTTTTATAAAAAAATATCATAAAACTTTATAATATAAATAATAATATGATTTCAATAATAATAATAATAATAATAATATTTTCTTTCAAATTTATTAATTATTTTATTAATAATATTAATTATAATAAAAATAATAATATTTTCAAAACAAATAATAATATTTAGAATCCTGAAACTCAGAAACTTTGGGTCTTAAATTGGGTCCTTACACAAAACCCATTAATCGTGGATCCTGATGCCAGACCCATTTCCCATGGGTCCGTCACCATGACCCAAGTGCCAGGTGCCACCAAGTGGGGCGCGGGCATGGCTCCCACCCAGCACCGCCCAAGCGTCACGTATGCTCACTTTTTATTTTTATAAAAAGTATCATAAAAAAATAATATAAATAATAAAATGTTTTCAATATTAATAATAATTTTTTCTTTCAAATTTATTAATTATTTTATTAATTATATCAATTATAATAAAAATAATAATATTTCTTACACGGGCATCATCCCAAGTGCTACATGTGTGCTTGGTTTGCCTAGCACATAGGACAACAACCCAAGTGTTAAAGGATGGGCATACCAAGTGCCAAGTGGTTGCAGCCTGGAGAGCGGGTAATGGGCATTGCCTACCCAACGCCAGGGGGCGTGCCTCCAACCTGACGTCTTTGGTCTTCAGCCCCACTATACCCCCACCAAACAGTACAGTTCATAGTGAAAGCTCTCATAGTCTATAGTGAAAAGCACTTATAGGGCTATTACAGTGCAATCCACAGTGAAAAGCACTTATAGTGCATAGTAATTTCCGCTACTATCACTAAATAGTTCAGTACATAGTGAAAGCTTTCACAGTCCACAGTGAAAGTACTCATAAAGTTGTTACAATGCAGAACAATGGAATTTATAGTAAAAGCATTAACAATGCATAATAATTTTTCACTATAGTAAAACATTGATCAGTTTTAATTATAGACTAGTAACGTGGCCCGCGCTACACTGCGGGTCAATTTTTTTATATAAAAAATATTTTAAAAATTTAAAATTTAAAAGTGTTAGGTTTTTTTACAACGTTATACCTAAGAGTATTGAGTCTATCTGTTACTCCTGATCCAAAAGTTATATTTATAATATTAATAATAATATTGAACTTGCATGATCCAAGTTTTAGTGAGTTTGGTTGCAACATCAAACCTGGAGCCTTTGATATGAGTCTGGTTGCAAGATTTTGTTATAAAAGTGTGATAATTAAAAAGAATAAAAAATTGATATTACAAAATAAAAAAAATATTAATTGGAAAGAAAAAAACAATAAAGCAAGGCATTATTTCGATGAATAGTGCTTTGCAAGAAGGGGTACAGTAAAATCCCTTCATGAGATCACAGTAATTTAATGACCAGTAAACAAAACAAATCATAAAGTTTAATTCTTAATCAAATCGATATTAAAAGATGAAATTGAAAGAAAAAACTACTTAAGAAAAAGAAAAAAAAATCTTAGTCAACTGATTTAACCCGTCAAACCTGAGATTCGTTTCATAAAATTAAAAGAAAAAAGATTGATGTCTTTTAGTTATAGTTAATTACAATATTTAAAGATGAAATTGAAAGAAAAAACTAATAAAAAAAAAGAAAAAAAATATGAATCAACTCGATTGGCCCACCAAATCAGGTTAACCTGTCAAACCTGAGATTCGTGTCATGAGAGTGTAATAACTAAATAAAAAAATTAACATTAATAAACTAAAATGAACAAAAAAATATTAATTAAAAAAACAAAGGAAAAAAAAACCTACATGAAGAAAAAGAAAAAAAATAAAATTAACTGGGTTAACCCGTCAAACCAGGTTAATCCGTCAAACTTGGGATTCGTGTCATGAAAGTTTGATAGCTAAATAGAAAAAAAACTTAATATTAACAAACTAAATTTTAAAAAATAATTAAAAAAACAAAAAGAAAAAAAACAAAAATACTAAAAAAAAATATTAATTAAAAAAAAAACAAAGAAAGAAAAGCTTGCATGAAGAAAAAAACTAATGAAGAAAAAGAAAAAAATCCGAATTAACTGAGTTAACCCTTCAAACCAAGTTAACTCGTCAAATCTGGGATTCGTGCCATGAAAGTTTAATAACCGAATAGGAAAAAAATTTTACGGGTTAACCTAGAATTAGCTAGGTTAACCCATCAAACCCGGTATCCGTGCCATAAAAGTTTGATAACTAAATAGAAAAAATTTAACATTAACAAACTAAATTAAACAAAAATAATAATTAAAAAGAAAAACCAGAAAAAAATTTGGGTTAACGCGTCAAACCCAGGACCTATGTAATGAAATTTTGATAACTAAATAAAAAAAATTAAACATTAATAAAAAAAATTAAACAAAAAAATATTCATTAAAAAAAACAAATAAAACAAAACAGCTTAAAAAACAAAGAAAAAAACAGCTTCAAAAAGCAAAGAAGCAAAAAATAAAAGATAGCTAAGCGTTTCAATGTGGAGTGCACTCGAAAAAATTAATTAAAAAGAAAAACCAGAAAAAAATCAGATTAACCCATCAAACCCAAAACCTATATCATAACAATTTGATAATTAAATAGAAAAAAAATAACATTAACAAAAAAAAACATTCATTAAAAAAAAACAGCTTAAAAAAACAAAAAAAAAAAGAAGAAAAGAAAAAAAAACAGCCAAAAAAAGAGAGAGAAGAAGACAGCTCAGCCTTTCACTATGGATTACTATAGTGAAAGGCTGATCCCTTTTAGTATATTTCTAAAAATTTACGGGTTAACCTATAATTAGCTAAGTTAACCCGTCAAACCCGGTATCCATGTCATGAAAGTTTGATAACTAAATAGAAAAAATTTAACATTAATAAACTAAATTAAACAAAAAAAATTAAAAAGAAAAACCAGAAAAAAATTCCGGTTAATGCGTCAAACCCATGAACCATGTAATGAAATTTTGATAACTAAATAAAAAAATTTAAATATTAATAAAAAAATTAAACAAAAAAAATATTCATTAAAAAAAACAAAGAAAACAAAACAGCTTAAAAAAACAAAAAAAAAAGTAAAAAAAAAAAAACAGCTTAAAAAAGCAAAGCAAGTAAAAAGTAAAAGATAACTAAACGTTTCACTGTGGACTGCACTCGAAAAAATTAATTAAAAAAAATTCGAATTAACTCATCAAACCCAAAATCGATATCATAAAAATTTGATAATTAAATAGAAAAAAATTTATCATTAAAAAAAAAAATTCATTAAAAAAAACAACTTAAAAAAAAGAAAAAAAAACAGCTAAAAAAAATAAAAAATAAAAAAAAACAAAAAAAGAGAGAAGAAGAAAACAGCTCAGTCAAAGGCTGATCCCATTTAATATATTTCTAATAATAATTTAAACTTTATTATTTTACTATTATTTTTATATATATATAAAAAAAACATGTTAAATACCAACCCCAGGCGGGGAAAGGAAAAGGTGACCTCAGCTTAAAAAAAATGTTTTCTTTCTCTCGGAACAACTTCACCTAGGAGGTAACCACAAGTCCAAAAGAACTTCACATGCAGGCTGTTGACCAAAACAGCTTGACAAGCAGGCTGTTGACCAAAACACCTTGACGTACAAGCTATTAACCAAAACCCATGCTTTATATACTTCACCTTTGTTCTCTTTGTTTAGCCACTAACACTATCCTCCTCTCTAACTCACTGAAAACCCATGAAGATTGTCTCAATTCTAGCTTGATCAGGATCAGAGCTTTAAAAGGGATAAACAGAAAGGTTAGTACTTTTATTTTGATGATACATTATTGTGTGATTCATTTTGATTTAGATTGTGCATGTGTATATAATGTGTCCTGGGTTTTGCTATGGGGGAACGGGTTCTTTTTTATGAAAAGGGTTGATGGGGTTTGATAAAATGGTCTTTTTTCGTCATCTTAATAGTATATGATGCATTGGTTTAGATTGTTCATGTGTTAGCAAGTGTGTCCTGGGTTTTGCTATGGAAAGATGAGTTCTATTTAATGAATGGGTTGATGGGGTTTGTTGAGATCCTGTCTGGTTGCTGAGAAGGTGTAAAGAGAGCGGAACTAAGTTGTTTTTTTTTTTTTATTATTATTATTAAAGCTGCAAACTTTCGCAAATGGATCTATTTGGTAAACTTGTTACAAGCATGGGAAAGTGCCTGTTTTTTTTAGTTTAATAATAAATGATCATGTTTTTCACTGTTTCAGATTGTTTATATGATAATTAGTTTGTCCCGGGTGTTGCATTAGCAAAATGTTGTTCTTATATGAAATGGGTTGATGGGGTTTGTTGAAATTCTGTTCGGTAACTGATTAGTGTTAAGAGAATTGGAATTTGGGTTTTTTTTTTTCAAAAAAAAGAGTCAAGGCCCCAAACTTCTCAAATGAGTTGTTTCTATTTGTAAACTTGTTAAACGTATTTTGCTTAGCGGGAAAGAGCTTTTGTTTTGTTATTTTAATGTATACGATATTTGACACGTTTGATTTATTTTGATTATGTGTTAACTAGTGTGTCCTGGGTTTTGCTGTGGACCAATGGCGCTTCTTGTGGAGCACATTAACTTGGCTCATTTGAAATTCTGTTTGTTACTGAGAAAGTAGAAGGAAAATTGAAACAGGCACTGTTTTAGATTAAAGCCCCATGTTTTCAAATGGGTTGTTTCTTTTTGGTGATTTTCACAAGTATTTGAGGCCATGTCTATGTGGGAAGTTGAATACTTTGGTTTTGTGTTAACGGGGCTAAATCAAAATTCTGTTACATTTGAAATATGCAGTCAGAGAATGAAATTTTGATAGTCTGTGTTGTAAATGATTAGTGGCATGCCACATGCCTTTGTTCGTAACTACATATTTAAGATTCTTTCTGGAAAAAATTTCCAGTCTCGAGCTTTATATTTCGTTTGTTGTTGGCACTTGTTGTGACTTTGTTATTTCATTCGTTTATTTGGGAGAATGCGTGGGGTTGATGTTCAATGTGTTGCAAGAAAGTATAAGCTTTAATATCTCTGTTCTTTTTGTCATGTTTTCTTTAACAGGTTCTTGGTAGAAGATTTTGCTATAATCTTTAGCAGCAGGTGAATCTTTAACAATAGAATGGAGGCAGAAGGAAGTGCGAAGGAAACAGTGGTAACCCAAGTTAGTGTTGGTGGGTTTGACATTCATGTCACTGCAAAAGATCTTTTGGAATACTTGGAGAGAGCTATTGGACTTGTTTGGCGGTGTAGATTGAAGACTTCGTGGACTCCTCCTGAGTCCTATCCCAACTTCGAGATCACTGACATCACAAAGATCGAAAGGACAGAAGATTATAGGAGAGTGGTGCCCCATGCATTTGTGCATTTTGCCTTACCTCAATCAGCAACTTGGGCTATGGATGCTTCAGGGCGCTGCGAGCTCTTCTTGAATAACAAAGCATTGAAGGTTAGCTTGGGGCCTAAAAATCCTTTCACCTTGAATCAGCGGAGAAGGACAACAACTCCCTTTAAGCTATCTGATGTGGGCTTTGAGATAGGGAACTTGGTTAGTCGTGACGAGTTCTTTGTTGGTTGGAGAGGACCTCCCTCTGGTGTCGATTTTCTAGTAGATCCTTTTGATGGAACATGCAGGTTTTGTTTCTCTAGAAATACTGCTTTCTCCCTCAAAAGTACATCCGAACATGCCGTTATAAAATGTGATTTTAAAGTGGAGTTCCTAGTGAGAGACATTAATGAGATCATACAGTATACTGAAACATCATGTCTAGTTCTTTTGTTGCAGCTGGCTTCTGCACCTTGGGTCTGGTATAGAACTGCTGATGATGATATTGAAACATGGGTTCCTTTTGATTTGTTGGATGATGATGATCCTTGGATCCGGACCACAGATTTTACAGTGAGCGGGGCTATTGGTCGGTGCCATTCTTATAGAGTATCAATCCCTCCTCGTCACGGTTCAAAGTTGAGAAAGGCTGTGAAATATCTCAAGGAACGGAGGGTTGAAGTCCTTCAGGAGGAAAACCACAGACGACGGATCAGGATTTTGGATGAACCGGACTTTGGAATGCCCATGTCAGATCCATTCTTTTGTATTCATCACAAGGAGGGAATAGCTTTTGAGGTATTGTTTTTGGTGAATGCTGTCATGCATAAAGGCATATTCAATCAGCATCAATTATCAAATGACTTCTTTGACTTGTTGAGAAATCAACATACTGAAGTCAATGTGTCTGCACTGAAGCACATCTGTACTTACAGACGCCCAGTGTTCAACGCTTGTAGGAGGCTTAAAGCTGTCCAAGAATGGTTGCTGAAGAACCCAAACCTTTTTAAAAATCCGAAAGAGTTGGGCGACATTGTAGAGATTAGAAGGCTGGTCATCACTCCAACTAAAGCCTACTGCCTTCCACCTGAAGTCGAACTCTCCAATAGGGTTTTGAGGAAATACAAGGATGTTGCTGATCGATTTCTCAGAGTTACCTTCATGGATGAGGGCTTGCAGAGAATGAATTCAAATGTTCTAAACTATTATGTTGCTCCTATTGTCAGAGACATCACATCTAACTCCTTCCCTCAGAAAACAAGAATCTTCAAACGAGTGAGGAGCATTCTAACTGAAGGGTTTTATTTATGTGGTCGGAGATACTCCTTTCTGGCCTTCTCAGCCAATCAACTGAGGGACCAATCTGCTTGGTTTTTTGCTGAAGAAAGAAACATAAGTGTGCTCGATGTTAAAAGCTGGATGGGGAAGTTCACCAATAGGAACATTGCAAAGTGTGCGGCAAGAATGGGTCAGTGTTTCTCCTCCACTTATGCGACTATAGAAGTTCCACCAGAGGAGGTTAATTCTGATCTTCCTGATATTGAAAGGAATGACTATGTTTTCTCTGATGGCATTGGCATTATCACTCCAGATCTTGCCAGGGAAGTTGCAGAGAAACTCAAGTTAGATATTGATCCCCCCTGCGCTTACCAAATCAGATATGCTGGTTGCAAAGGAGTTGTGGCTTGTTGGCCAGGGAAAGGTGACGGTGTCCGCTTGTCTTTGAGGCCGAGCATGAACAAGTTCCAATCAAACCATACGACTTTGGAAATCTGTTCTTGGACTAGGTTTCAACCTGGTTTCCTAAACAGGCAGATAATTACGCTGCTCTCAACTCTCAATGTTCCTGATGCAGTATTCTGGAAGATGCAGGAAACTATGGTCTCCAAACTAAACCAAATGCTTGTTAACTCGGATGTTGCATTTGATGTCCTCACTGCATCATGTGCTGACCAAGGGAATGTTGCTGCTATAATGTTGAGTGCAGGTTTCAAGCCTGATAGGGAACCTCATTTACGAGGAATGCTGTCTTGTGTAAGGGCTGCACAGCTTTGGGGCCTTAGAGAAAAGACTCGAATTTTTGTTCCCTCCGGAAGATGGTTGATGGGCTGCTTGGACGAGCTAGGGATGCTTGAACAAGGCCAGTGCTTTATTCAAGTGTCAAATTCATCTCTGGAAAAATGTTTTATGAAGCATGGCGCAAAGTTTAGTGAGGCCAAGAAAAATCTTGAAGTCGTCAAAGGGACTGTGGTAATAGCTAAGAATCCCTGTCTTCATCCTGGAGATGTAAGGGTTTTGGAAGCGGTTGATGTCCCAGGACTTCACCACTTGTATGATTGCCTGGTCTTCCCACAGAAAGGTGAGAGGCCCCACACAAATGAAGCTTCTGGAAGTGATCTTGATGGGGATCTCTACTTTGTCACTTGGGATGAAAACCTAATTCCTCCCAGTAAGAGGAGCTGGATACCCATGCAGTACGACGCTGCAGAAGCCAAACTTCTTGCTCGTCCTGTCAATCATCAGGTAGGTATCTGTGTGCTTTATTCAAATATTAACTCTGAAGTTTGTGGAATATTGTAGTGCTTGTAACATTATCTGCAAATATATTTTTCACTCCTGTTACCTTGAGAGAGTTTCTTCACCTCCTTTACTCTGTAAATTGGGTAACTCATACATGTCCTTAATCTTAAGCATAATACCCATGTGAAGAACCTTCATGCCAGTTTTAACTTTCATAAACATACTGGGAGGATTTTTTGTATTTTTGTCTCTTTTAATCCAGGATATATGATAGCAGCTCTCAAGTTCAGTATCTTCCAACTTTCTGAGCTACAAGTCTTGTATCTGCACCTTCTCTAAACCATTTGCATACATCAGACATCAGGGGGAACTAGTTCATGCAATGTTAGAAGTTTGAGCATTATAGGAGTGCAGGTTCTGATTTTAATAGAAACCTTTCTGTGTAAAAATGCTGAAGGATGCGAGTTTCCAAACTCCTTTTCCCTGGATTCCACCTGAAGGAAGGTTATAACCGGGTATTAGCCTTTTTCTTATAAAAACAAGAAAAACATTGCTGCATCATTCTAATTCTACTACGTTGCTGAACTGGAAGATCAGATATGAGGGAAAATCATGCTTGGCAGAAACTGATATATTTTGTATCGTGTCTACATTTCTGAATACCGCTGAGGATTCGGATTGTAGGTCATTTAATTATTTTGTGGTTGGGGGATAAACCTGTAGAATGCCATGCATGCCACTGAGTAAATTACTAATATTTTGTATTTTTGTCATACAGGATATTATAGAATTCTTTGCAAAAAACATGGTGAACGAGAATTTAGGGGCAATATGCAATGCACACGTGGTTCATGCTGATTTGAGTGAGCATGGTGCTATGGATGACAACTGCCTAAAGCTGGCAGAGTTGGCCGCTACAGCTGTTGATTTTCCCAAGACTGGGAAAGTTGTTACCATGCCTCCACATTTGAAACCCAAAATGTACCCAGATTTTATGGGGAAAGAGGAATACCAGTCCTACAAGTCGGAGAAAATTTTGGGAAGGCTATATCGCCAGATAAAAGATGCTTACAATGAAGACGTAGCCGCATCTTCTGAGCTTAATCTCGTGCCTGGTGATATCCCTTATGATTCTGATCTTGAAGTGGTGGGAGCTAGTGATTATATCAGTGATGCCTGGGATCAAAAGTGCTCATATGATGGGCAGTTGAATGGCCTTCTTTCTCAGTATAAAGTGAAGAGGGAAGAAGAGGTTGTAACAGGGCACATATGGTCTATGCCAAAGTACAGCAGCCGGAAGCAAGGAGAGCTGAAAGATAGGCTTAAACATTCTTACAATTCTTTAAAGAAAGAATTCAGGCAAATCTTTGAGAAAATGGATTTAGAGTTTGAGCAACTTGAGGATGGTGAAAAGAACAAGCTTTACGAGCAGAAGGCGTCGGCTTGGTACCAGGTTGTCTACCATCCTCATTGGGTGAAGAAGTCTCTGGACTTACAAGATCCAGATGGTGCTGGTACTTCAGTGATGCTGAGCTTTGCTTGGATTGCAGCTGATTACCTTGCTCGGATCAAGATTCGGAATAAGGAAATGGGAAATGTTGACTCTGCTAAGCCTGTCAACTCACTGGCCAAGTATCTTGCTGACAGAATGTGACCAGCATCTGAAAGTGTTACCTAGTCATGTTTTGTGGCCGCGATACTCTTTGGCCACTCTGCCACAATATTGTTAATACTAGTAACTGTCGTGTTTTTGTTAATAAGATGCTGGATTTTGAATTTACCGTGATGTCGGTTTGAATCCGTTTTTGTATTTTTTAAATAAAAATTAGTTTAATTATTTTTTTAATAAAATCCGAATCGAACTGAAAATAATTACTCTTAATTTTTATAAATATTTTTATTAAATTATTTTTTAGATAAATATTTTTCATGTTACAATTTTTTTTTATTTTTTTTGAGGAAGTTTTCTACCCCTAACATGCTAATTTTTACGAAGCAAAATAATTTTCCAAAACTTATTTTGCCGACACGCATCTCTTCCAGCAGATTTCTACATCGATCCTACGAAATTTCAAGCTCCATCTTTTTTTTTTTTGAAAAGTAATATAAATTAATATTTTATAGAAAAAACACACATATATCATACATCAATTTTTTTTATTAATATAAATATTCAAATCAGCACATATCTCAATTAATTTAATAAATTTTAAAATTAATAATTATATAAATTTTTAATAATAATTATATTAACAAACATACCATATATCATTATCACAATGGTGATGGTGCATTTTGATTGATTAATTGTATGAAAAATGCTTTTTTAATGATGGAAAGTGGCATAATTAGCTTTCTGTGGCAGGCACCGAATTAATTAATGTTTTGTTTAAAAAAGGCTTGTGTATGTCATATAGTCGCTGCTGTACAATACTGACTTTTAGCTAAAACGAACGCATACAAAGCATTATTTTTAAAATTAGCCATTATCGTCATAATTGCATCTATACCGAGTTGCCACGGCTCCCTTATAGAGTGCTCTTTCTGCTGGATTTCTCTTTCAAATACACAATTAATTGGAGGATGGTCGCTGTCTAATCTCTGTTCTTGTACTAATGTGTTCTTGAATATATAATCACACTGTCTTAGTCAAAATTCTCCTGTCTATTGAGCTTACAGGCTTCAGGTTCCAATGATGATCCAAAATAGGGACATTTATATGCATATTGCTATATTTACGTGAGCAATAATATATATATATATATATATATATATATATATATATATATTCAAAGAATTAATTCAAGCTAGACCCTTATGTGTATAAAATATTTGAAGAACCTGAAACTTAATTTCCCAACTATATAACTACATCTCCATTGAACCCTTAAAGGGTTTATGTTTGATGTTTAAAGAATTCTTAATTAAATTGGAAAAATTATTATATAATTTTTGTTATGGTGTTGTATGTGCATGGATTTTTGGAGTTAGAGTATATATGCTTGAACCGCATGTTTTTTTTTAAGTGTTTGAGTAATATTATAATATAGATTATATTTTTCTTGAAAATATATTAAAATAAATTTTTTAAAATTTTTTATTTTTATTTTTGATTTCATCACATTAAAATTATTAAAAATAACTAAAAAAACACTAATTTTATGTTTCATCAAGTTAAACGCATTCAAACTATTGGAAATGGCTAATAAAAACATTAATTTAGTGTTAATTCTTGAGTCTTTTCTAACAATCAATAAAAATGATTTTTCTACAACTTCATTTTCACATGTATTTAAGTACTTGTATTTTTATGACTAAATTCGCACACCTATAAACAGGCAGGTAGGTATGCATGCCCCATGTCACGCTCATCTAATTAAAACTCGAGCCACTCTTTAGAAAAAAGGATATAATTTATGTACCTTTTCCACGACTGTTGCTGCAAATGCACAAAATCACAGATGAACACCATGTGAATTCACCATGTTATTGGCTGATCATTCTCCTTGCAAATCAGGCAAACTGGTTTTATAAAACTCCACAAGTTATATATTTCTAGGCTTGTGGTCCCTAATCAACACAACTTGCATTGAGAAATTGTGCAAGGGTTCAAAGCAAGTGATTATTAATTAATGGTTTGTACAATATTTCCAGCCACCAATCACAAGACCAAATGAGTTCCTTAAACCATGGAGATTATGAGGTGGGGTTCTGTGATTGGCAACTATACATGGAGGAATTGGACAACTTCTATAGGAAGAGATTGGAGAAGGGATTCTTATACTAGCTAGCTACCATGTAGGACATGCATGGAAGAAGGGTCAAGGAAGGTTTAATGTCTAAACCCCACAAGAAATAGAGGTAAATTAATGTCAATTCCGATTAAGCAGCTCTTCTATCATTTGCATAGCAATTCTATCCTCTTCTTCCGTACCATTTTCCGGCTCAATCTCAACCGTCGACGATGACTCTGTCTTCTTGTTGTAATTTCCAAGCTCCACCTTCATGACCCAATTTGAACTTGAACGAGAACCAGCTCTCTTCTGCCACACACCAATATGAGAGTTATCATTATCAAGCCTCAGGCAAGTGAGCGAAGGAGAAGGGTCTTTGCCGCAACACTTTCTTAGCTTTGAGTTGAGAAGCTCAGCCAGTGCCTTGGCAGGCAAGGGAGAGTTGTTATCTTTGCCAGGATTTGTGTCTTGATCCAGGTGAGTACTCGTCGGGAAATTGGTCTTGGCATTCTGTCCATTCATCAATATAGCTGCTTGATCATACGCTCTTGCTGCTGCCTCAGCTGTCTCAAATGTCCCCAGCCACACCCTCCTCTTCCTACACACAAAATAAACAAGAAACATTGAATTAATACCCCAAGCTAGCCCATATACCACACCCTTCTCTCTACATGAAAGAGAAATGCCTATATCATAATGTAGCTAGCTAGCTAGGTCACACACACACACACACACAGAGACCCTGTTCTTTATATTGCCCTAGGAGGTAGATGATCCTATTAATGAAGAGTGAGTGGGTGAGGGGGAGACTTACAGTAATGGGTGGCGAATTTCAGACACCCAAGAGCCCCACTGGCGTTGCCTGACGCCTCTGAATTTCTTTGATTGTACCATGTTTCGGGAGAGGCAATTTAGAAAAATATTGCAGAGATCATAATGATAATGGTAAGTACGAGAGTGATCGGAGAGAAGCGAATGTGTTGTGGTGAAGAGGTAATGAAAAGTGGACCTTGCGCTTCATATGTAGACAAATTTATGTGAATTGTCGGTGAATTGGATGGGAAAAGTCTAAATTCGCAATAAAGATTTCACCTACACATGAACTGGTCTTATGGAAAAATAACTTTGCCTACTTTCATACCAACTGGAATAAATGACAACATACACTCATTGCTTTGCCCAGCTTAGCAACCTCTAACATGTTCTACCAATCAAATCAAGAGGAGCCAAGGAGCTTACATAAATGTCAACACCATACTCTTTAAGTACACATGCGTGCAAACATGGCTGGAGAAAATAATTTCGAGGGTTGAGTTTTCCATGGCTGCAGTGTCTTCAGCTGAAATATGCATGCTTTAATATAGGCTTTGTTTATGAGCTTGGTTGTTGCTGTTGTAAGGACAAAACTCTTTTCAAAACATAAGATTCTCGTATCCTCAAGTGAATAAATATAAGAGAAAAAAATAATGGGCAGAGAAACACAGAGAATATTTGTTGTTTAATGAGTTGGTGTGAAGCCCTCGAACAAGCTTTAATGGCTTGAACTTGCCTAGCCATGTTTTACTCGGTGATCAAAAATATTTATAAATTTTAATCACGTCAACTTGTCTTATAAAGTATGGAAAATGGTGTTGCCTATATTTTATGGTATGGAGTTGTGAGTGCCTCGTAATGAGTGAAGCAATAGGATAGAGAGTGAGCTCGTGGTGAATGGAGAAAAAAATAAATACAATTAGTGGTAAGATAGATGCTTGTTATCAACTAATTTTGGGTCCTCAAAAATTTTCTTAATTTTCAAAAATATTTTAGTCAAACAAATGTTAGAAAAAGAATTGTTTTCAGTTCGCAAACAAGTGATTTGGGGTCTTGTTGAGGAAAACTGGAAGAAATAATTGAAATCAGTCATAATTGCACAAATTAAATATCCAATTAAACCAATTGAGGGTCTAATTGAGAAGAAAAATTAGGATTGCGGGTAAAATTGTCTAATTTTGCAAGACAATGACTAAAATAAAGGAGATGGAAAATTTTGGGCATCCAGTTAATTCAATAAAGGACTTAATTAAAGAGAAAAATGATTTTTAAGGTCATTTTGACTAAAATTATACAAATTAAAAAGTTAAGACAAAAAAATGTAAAAGGCACCATTATTGAGGAATTATTTGAGTTCAGTCAGGAGTGAGATGGAAAAATAAATTAATTTTTAAATTTAATTTAAATAAAATTGATTAAATTAAAAATCAATGGCTAGGTGTAAAAGTCGTTATACAAGTAACAACTAATTTAAATTTAATTAGGGGTTAAATTGAAATAAAAATCATGATTAAGTGAATTGGATCAAAATTAAAACAATTAGAAGTACAAGGAGAAAAATGAACATCAAAATCAACTTTCTTACAAGATAAAATCTCTTTTTTGATTGATCTTTAAATAGTTTTTTTTTAACCATTTGAGGTTTTCACAAAAAGAATTCTTCTTATAATTTTAATCTGAAATAATAAGATAAATTTATATATTTTGCATTTAAGCCAATAATACCTGAAACTTAATTTCATGTACCATTAAATGCTTATACATTCTTTCAACTAAAACCAGCAGCGTTTCAATAAAAAAGTTGGCCATGGTGTCGAACCTTAAAAACATATATGTCTACAGAGAATTTTACTGTAGACACATTTACTTTTATCTCTTTTACATTTTATTATGGATTGTATAATTTTTATTTAATCCTCAAATTTTTTATTTATACAATTGAGCCCTTTTAAGCCTAAATTAAAGCCCAATTACATTTTTTTTTTTTGGGGGGGGGGAGTTGAATTAAAATATAGGGGATTGAAATGAAAAACACATATAATATAAATGACGGATTTGAAATTTGTTTGCAAGTTTTATTTTCATCCCTCATCTTTTTTAGATGTTATGTAATCAACCCTTATAATTTTAAAAATATATATTTTGGTATCAAATTTTGTTTTTCTCTTTTTTTAGTTTTTTTTTATAGGTTGAGGAGAGAGAAGAGGTCACTGAAATGCAGCTTAGAGAGAGAAAGTTATTGTTGAGAAAGATTTAGACCATCAAAACAGTCTAATTTTATATTAAAATGTTCCATATGATAAGGAAGTTAAGATTATGTGTTTTTTTTTTACCTTGAAAGTACTTAAAAAAACACATTTAAACTTAGAAAACTTTTTAATTTCGGGTTGATTTTCGGATTTCAAGATGGTTTTTGTGTTTTGTTTTTGGAGACCATGAATTGATTTAACAATGTTCTTAGGGTGTTTTCTATGTATTTGGGTCAAAAATAGGTTTGAAAAGAGTTTTGGGTCAAAAAAAATCTTGTTTTTAGTCCAAATGAATAGTCAATAGATTGTAATCAAGTTTTTTACCGTTGTTTTTTTTGCCGAAAAGAATTTTGAAATTAATAGACAACGCGTCGTCTTTTTTATCTAATCAAATAAACTTGCTAAACACAACTAGGTAAATAACTCGTATTACGATATTAAATATCTTGACTTACATCCAGCTTTTAATTTTTCTATTTTTTTTGTTATTGTTAATGACTTTTTTTATTTACATAAATTATTATCAGTTTATTTTATTAGATACTTGCATAAGCATTTTGATTTATATTTTAATTTTTTTTAGAAAATAGCATGCATACTCAAGGTATTTTTTTAAAAGAAAAATTTCCGAATCATGGCAGCGTGTAAGTCAAATATCTAATGTGTGTGTGTAAAAAAGGTAGTGTAACTTCTAAAATAATCCATATTTGTATCCATTTGCTTTTACTTCGTTTCAATAAAAAAAATTGATATTAAAAAAAAAACTAAAGCATATGAGGAAAGCTTTTTAAGTTTTTTTTATAAAATATTATAGATTATTGCAGATTATAGTTATAAAATATTATAGATTATTGCAGTATTTCTCGATATTTAGTTTTGGGTAATTAACATTGATAAATAGCTAGAATACATGAGTTTTTTTTTTTTTTGCTCTTTTATGTTGCTTGAACATGTGTTCCAACAAGTTCCAGTCTCAGGTCGACTGGGTTCAAGGTCGACCTGTTGGGCCAAACTGAATTTTAAAATTTTAGCTTGAATATATTGTTTTTTTTTTTTTCTAATTTAGTTTTATAACTGATCTAGATTTAGTTTTATTCTAGGATAGTTAAGAATTTAGTTTTATAACTCTAACTTTTTTATAAAGCAAAACTAGTGATTAGTATATTGATCGAGAATAAGTTCTTTAAAAAATTATTTTTACAAATGTATTTAAAAAATATATTTTTTTTAATTATAATTTCAAAATTTAAAGTAAAAATTAAGAGATCATGGAAATAATCTCAAAACAAATCTCTTATGTAATCTTACTTTACTTTGTTTTGCTGCATGATTGATATTATAGTAATGATTGTTTTTTAAATTATTTTTTATTTAAAAATATTTTAAAATAATATATATTTTTTTAATTTTTAAAATTCATTATTATATTATTACATTAAAACAATTTAAAAATAAAAAAATATATAATTTCAAAAAAAACCTCGTTTCTGCCGTAAAAAACAAACATGCACTTATTAATCTACAAGGACATGAATAATGTGGCATGACTTTGGCTCACGAGAGTTGAAACGAATCAAAATCCAATAGTACTTCAGATAGCCATGGCAAGGAATGAATTGACGAAGCAGAAGCTGGCTTAATTAATTCAGTTGGAAGTTTCTAATTAGTTAATTGACTTTAAACAATAGGTGATTGTTGTTGTGATTATTTTTTAAAATATATTTTATTTAAAAATATATTAATATAATATTTTTTATTTTTAAAAAATTATTTTTGAAATCAACACATTAAAATGGTTTGAAAACATAAAAAAAATATTAATTTAAAATAAAAAAATAAAATTTTTAAAAATATTTGTAAAATGTAAAAACAAAGTTTAATATTTGAATTAATTCGTGGAAGAGGACCAAGCCTTCTTCTTGGCCCTGTACCGAGCAGGGTGTCTTTATGCATAATAAGAACACCAGAAGTGGTTGAAACTTTTTGGATTTTGGTGCGGATATTGTCAACATTATGGTTGAAACTAATGTTCTTTGCTTCTTTTTTGCAAATGCTGTAACCATTAATGATCTCATCTCTTCTGAATTTGATTACTGATTGTGGTGACCAATTAAATATTATTTTTAAAAATATATATTTTAAAAAAAACCCATTAATATTATGTTGGGTTAGCATCCAAGAACAGAAAAATAAGATATAAGATGAACATAAATATATTTGGTTAAAAGAATATATATATATATATATATATATATATATATATATATATATATATAAAATTAACACACAAAACAAAATCAATAAAAAAATATCTATTTATTTATAAGACTGTTATTATATTTTAATTAATAATTAAATGACTCATAAAACCTAAAAATAACAAAAAAATATCACTAAATTTATTTCCCCCAAATAATAAGTTAAACCTTAGTCTCCGTCACCTCATCTTCTTTCTCCATAACAGGCAAAAAAATATCTTTTTTAATTTTAAAAGGTATACTCAACTGGTTAGATTCTAATTTTGATCTTTAAAGCTCAATAATTCGAGTCTTACAAATCTCAGAGTTATTAAAGACTTATATAATTATTAACTTGGCTCATGAGATTAGTCGAATTACAAATAAACTGAACTGAATACCTAAACTAATAAAAAAAAAAACATATCTTTGTATACAGATCTGATAACTTTTTAAAGCTTTTAGTAAATAAATTTTCATTATTATAGAGCACTACAACAATTCTTTAAGTAAATAAAAAGATTTGATCACTTTATTGGCAGATTACCCTTCGCTTCTTGTATAGTTTTATCAACACAACTTTTGATGCTTGTGCTAGTGACTCACTTCAAGTTATGATTGTCACCGGAAAAAAATAGTTACCGTAGAATCCTTTAAGCGATGGAGGGTCCAAGAGCTTACAACAGTTTGCAGAAAACAAGCCTGACCTCAATATTTTTCTCAAAGTTTACAGCTAAAGTTTGAAATTTCCAAATTATGCCAGCGACGGCTTCAAATGTGGCGAAAATTTAGCCAATTGATTTCGTCTGTTTACAATTATATTAAAGACTATAGTTTAAAATATTTTTTATTTAAAAATATATTAAAATAATATTTTTTTTATTTTTTAAAAATTATTTTTAAGATCAGCATATCAAAATTATCTAAAAATATTAATAAAAAATTAATAAAAAAATAAAATTTAAAATAACATAATTTTAACTCCATTCTCAAACACGGTTTACTGTACCCAAGAAGCACATTCTTCCAACTATAGAAAATAATGATATTTGTGTAAGGAGAGCAACTTGATTTTACCGATTTTCTATTCAATGACTTGCATTGATTTCCAAACCAAACTCCTTAATTACAATATCAGCTTCTACTCAGACAAACAGCACGACTTCTAGATTTTCACAAAAAAAAAAAAAAAATGTAGTCTACTAGATATGATTTCTTTTTCGTTTTCTTTTCATAAAAGGAATTTTAGTAAATATTGACAAGTTTAACAAAATTTTCAAGTTTTAACATTGAGTCATTTGCTATTTGATTTTTTTTATGACATGACATTCAAGATTTGACGCTAGTTCTAGGAGAGATAGTGATGTTATGATTTAATTGGTGAAAAGTGTCAAATAAACTTTTTAACCTGATAATTTAAGTTATGAAATTATATTTTAAAATATAATTTATATTATATTTTAATAAAAAATAAAAATAAAAAAAAAATGAAAAAAAATGGTTATGAGGCTTTTTTTGTTTAGTAAAAAGTGATTTTTGAAAATTTTTTGTGTTTGTTTGTTATTAGTCAAATTGATCAACGAAAAATACTTTTCAGTCAAAGAAAAATTTAACTTGGTTTTCAGAAAAAGTATTTTCTTTCTATTTTGGACGGAAAACACTTTTAAAAAATTGTAAAAATTTTAAAAATATCATATTTTTTTGTTGATTATAACAAATTTGGTTCTTAAACTTTTGATTGTTATATATTTTGTTTTGATTATTTTTTTAATTTTATTCTTTAAAATTTGATTTTTATATTAACTTTAATTCTCATTTTTATGATTGTTATTTAATTTTTTATTATTATTTTTATAATTGAAAGTTTTTATCTATCAAATTTAGTTTGATTTTTACTTATTTTATTTGAAATAATATATCAAATTATAATAATTATTATTATTTTAATTTCATTATCTTTTAATTTTTTATCTAGTAGATTTGATTTTTATTATTTTGATTGTTATGTATTTTATTTGAGATAATTTATGAAATTAGATTTTTTTTTAATTTCATTCTCATTCAACTTTTTAATTTGTAAGATTTGTTTCTCATTATTTTAATAAACTTGAAAAAAAATATATTAATAAGTTATTTTTTAGCTTATTTTCTATAACATAACCAAATACTAGAAATTATTTTCTAACTTATTTTTTATAATATTACTAAATATTGAAAAATAATTCACTTTTCAAAAAACTATTTTTCAAAAAAAAAATTACTTTCAAGCAAATAAATGAAATTTTTGTGTTTTTGTTTGTTTTTTAGACATGTATTTGATAGAGATAATACGAGAGAGGAGAGAAGATGAGGGTGGAAAAAAGAGAGTGAATTATCGATGTGGTAATGATTAATTTTAATGTTTTAATATATATAAAAGCATTATGATTATTTCATTAATTTTTAAAATTTACTTTAACCCAGAATAAAAAGTGTAGTTTTTGAAAAATCAATTGCAAAGTAAAAAAAAAAAAAAAACAGACGGTAATTTCTTCTTGATTTAAACATGATTGTCTTATCTATTTTAATGATTTGGAAGAGAATAAGGAAGCTTGTTATTTCCAAAAGGAGGGTAACAATGGTGATTTAATAAGGTGATGATTTTTCCACCATCAATAAACTCTTTTTTAGTAGCTTATTCCATTATGAACGACAATTAAGAGTTCTTTGTTTCATATAAAATATTTTTTAAAAAAATATAAATTTTTTTGGTTAATGCAAAACAAACACTAAAAAATAAGTTAATAAAAAAAATAAAATGTTTTCTTTAACACTATTAACTTATAATATTCACCAACACTATCATCCACCACTGTTATAATCATTTTATTATTATTAATATAATCAATATTTTATAATCATTTCACCATAATCTGCCATTACCACCATCATTATAATCACTCATCACCACCTCCCAACCATCACCAATCACTATTTTTTTACTAATATAACCATCATTTTATTAACATATCACTATTATCACTATCATTACAACCACCATCATTTTATCTCTAACATCATTGTTTTCATCACCATCATCACTTAACTATCATTTCATCTATAATGTCACTATCACAATAATTAGCATAGACTATCATTATCATCACTAATATTATTAGAATTATAAATACTATAATTATAATCATTATTAACACTATCATTGTAACCATCACAATTATCATTATTTTTATCACAATAATTGATGTTTTTTTTGTCTTATTATTATTCAAAGACCATAAATGAAAAATAATTTATTTTATAGAAAAGATATTTTTTGTTGATATATACAAATAATAAAAAATAACTTACTATCTATAAACTAAACTATTTTTCACAGAACAAATGTATTATCCTAAGACAAAAAAAAAACTTACTAAGAGAGATGATTTACTATTCAACATCTCTTAATGAAAAAATAATTTTAAACACGAGAAAAAAATTATTTTTTTTAGATTAATAAGGGAGCCTAGACTAGCTTGAACGTATCTCAATTAATATCACGGGTCCTGAATTTAACGACCATATAAGCCTCTAGTATTTCTGAAATTTATAAAATTTAAATTAATGATTTTTAGAGAATAAACTCAAAATCTAACTAGTTAAACTACACTCATCAGAATTACAAAAAGTAAATTTTAATCAAGCACTAATAGCACCAGCTAGGATAGTCTACTTAAAACATCTGTAGCAATGCTTGCATGGAAAGCCAAAAAAAAAAAAAAACTTCAAAACCCAATACCACAATTTCAAACATTACATTTGATCGATGAAATGGTTACTGCTTGACCATGAAAAAGAAGAGGTGGTTGTTGAAGGTAAAATTAAGATGGGGGGAGAGCAAACTGTCTGTTGCATAAGATCATATCTAGCCTTCATCCTTGCTAGAAACAAAGTGCTGTTTGAGATTCTTGATGCCAAGGTGAAATGATTGTGTTTGAGAGCCTCTTTAGTAAAGCACACAAGAAGAGATGGAGTAATTTACTTCTATGGTACTCACTGTTTTCGTCTTCAGTTCCATGAAATAGGAGCTGATTAGAGCTAGTAAAACTTTGGTTTGCAGAATGGAAAACATATCAGTTGCTTTAAATGGGGTTGAATTGGACTCTGTGCATGCCAATGGATAGAGTGTCTTGACTTCACTTCTAGTTCGAGTAGATGATTGCCGATAAAAACACGGGTCTGATGATTTCTAATGGTGTAAGAAACTGGTGCTATCGAATCTTTCTTTGAGTTGTTAAAAACTGATATTTTTTATGGTATATTTGAGACTGATTCATGATGCACTGGAAACATTCTCCTGAAAAACTTGACCATGCTATGCTACTTTTCACTGCTTTGAAGCCTGTTTCTGAGTTAGTTCAGTCACCTTGGCTGCTCTACTTACAACATTTTAATTATCTGAACCAAAACCTCAGAGGGCGACCGGTAGCTTTTTGAAAATCTAGATCAGTTTTCAGTAGACATCTAGAGTCAGGCTTCAGGTTTCATTTCAGGTTTCCTACATGAAAAACCTTTATATATATCATCTGCAAGTGTTGTTTTCCCAGGATGTTTGCTTAGACTTTTTCCTGCATAGCCAATTAGTAGGATTGTTGATGAACTCGATTCTCACAGGATTTTACATTTGTAACATGAACTTGCTGATCTATTATGCCTAAAATCTTTTTGCACTAACTCCCCCCCTATCATTATGCTTTGTTTCCTTACAATTTGGAGACTGAAGGGTTTCGGAAGTTTGGCATGCAAACGATGTCTAGCCAACAGTCAACAGATCAGTATCTTGCCCGTCATCAGAGGTATTCCTTCCCTCTTTCGCAGCTAATTAAACCGCCTCTCTTTTTTTCTGAGAATTTTTAAATGACTTTGTTGTCAACCAAGACAGCAATGGTCTCAGGGAATCAGAAGTCCACGATACGAGGGCATTCCTTACGTGTACTTCAAGATGCTCAAGTTCCAGACAGTTTTTCTCCGATGATTTCTTGCGCAGGAAAGCTTTACGAAGCTCAAAGATGCTGGGAGCACATCTTTGATGCCATCAGCAATGAAAAACACCTGATTTACATAACTGGGTGGTCTGTATTTACCGAAATAACCTTGACAAGGGATCCCTAAGGGCCAAAACCAGGAGGTGAACTTAAACTTGGGGAGCTGCTTAAGAAGAAGGCGTGACAGTTCTTATGCATGTTTGGGATGACCGAAGTTCTGTTGAAGAATTTAAGAAGGATGGACTTATGGCAACCCATGATGATGAAGAAACTGAAGAGCACTTCAATGGCTCGAAGGTGCATTGCTTTCTGTGCCCTCGCAATCCTGATGATGGAAGAAGCATAGTTCAGGGCTGTCAAGTCTCCACTTAAATTATAGAGTTGTTTAAAAAATCTAGTTCTTCTTCACGCTAAACATTGTATCAGCATTACTGGTTTTTCTTAACCGGTCTTTTCTAATTAAACTGTATTAGAGCTTATTAAAAGTGAATTGATTGATTTTATGAGTTTAAAAGTAATTTAGATAATTTGTAAAAACATGACTTGGTAACTTACAAAAAAAATATCAAGTTGAAAGTTATTTTTTAATTATTAAAATGACGGTATGTTGGATAATCCCGATCACCCCACGACTCAGTTCATGGATTTAATTGGGTTTAATAAAAAAAAAATCTTAAAAAATTTTAACTTAATTATATGATAAAAAATAAATGTTTGTAATTTTAAATATCAACCTTAAAATAGATGTTTGTTTGAGAATGTGATAACCATAAACAAAGCAGAAAAAATAAAAACCACTTAGAAAGTTTATTTTCCTATCAATCCAACATTCGAATAATGAAATTGAAAAAAATAATTTTTTAAATTATTACCAATATTTATTAAAAGATTAAATTGTCCCTAAAATCATGATTAAACCCTTGAAGTCAAGCTTGAAGAGTGAAAAAAAGAAAAAACTTAAACCCAGTCTAAGTACTGTTTTGCTTTTAAGGGTATGCTAATAATTTAACTTTGTGAAAAATAAGTAAAAAGACAATAGTAATATTGATCAATTAAAAAATATATAATTCACAGTAATTGAAGGAGGGTGAGTATGAAAGGTATTGTAAGGAAAAAACCAATAAATTTACTATTTTAATCCATAGCAATTGATATGTGTAAATCTTCTAAACTAAGGTTAATTTTTTAAATTTATAACCCGAGAAATTATATATCCGGATTCAATTAAGAAATTTAATGTTGAAGATGAAATTGAGAAAGAAGATTCCCCAATTAAAAAAATCACTAAAGAAAAAAAAACAATAAAAAGAATGAGCATCCAATATGAAAGAAGAAGAAAAAATGAAGGAGGAGAAATTGAAAAAGAAAACAAATTCAAAAACTATCTTAAATAAAAATAAAAATTAAAAGAATGATGATTAAATATGACAAAATAAAAAATTAAAGGATGATGAAATTGAAAACAAAATCAAATTTGAGAAATTAATTAAAATAAAACAAATTAGAATAAAAAAAAGGATAAAAAGAAAAGAAAAATAACATGTAGGATAATTTGAAGGGTTAGACATGGATTTCTATGAGGAAAAAGAAAAGAATGGAAACAAAGGCCTCTAGCGACAAACCAAAAGTCCTTTGACCACACGAGTTACACGGGGAGGAAAAAAAGATCAAGATGAATCCAATGATGCAGTGAAATAATAATTTTAACCATCGATATTAGCCGCACACGCCGTCTGAAGACATCAAAGTGGCGCACGTGTCAACAATTTTTTATTTTTAAAAATAATACTACGTTGCCCTTGAAATCCAAAAATCATTACAAAAAAAACCATTTGAAATGGCAAATAAACTCCTCTAATCAAACTTCCAAGAGCTTGAATCCAAAGGCAAGAAAAATATGAAATACCAGAAAGGCCCTTAACCAATAGTAAAGGGTTTTTTTTAAGAGCAATAAAGTGATTTCATTATATAAAAAATAATGGATGCCCCTAAACGATTCTAAAAAGACAAATGAGTAAAGTAAAAAGATCATTTTACCCCTTAAAAGGCATTCAATATCTGTTTTTTAAAGAACAAAATTATCAATTCACTATTACAATCCACACTAAACGAAGGAATATGTATAGAAGTTCTCCAACATATTTTAGTATTTTTTTTTAATTCTTCGAGCATGTTTGGCATTGGGGTAGCGTTTGTTTTTTAAAATATTTTTTACTTAAAAATCCATCAAAATATTTTTTTTTATTTTTTAATATATATCAGTATATTAAAACAATTTAAAAACATCCTAAAAAAATAAAATAAGAAATTCAAATTTTATCAAAACAACGGTGGATGAACGGTACCGCACGGTACAAGTCGCTCTCTTCCTATGTAATCATGTTCTGACGCGCCTCTATCGGTGGTGGCATTGACTGGACATGGTACTGCGGTATCAAGATGTGAAGGTGGAAAAAACTCCATGTGCTGACGCAGAAGCACGTTCATACAGCTTGGCTGAAGGAAATGTCTTCTTATGATTGATGCTTGTAGGGTCACCATGGTTTCCTCTTGCCCTTAATGCCAGAAAAGCCATCGATGAGGCCATAGATTAGCTCAGGCAAGGTACATTTAACACCATTGCAGAAGGAAATTAAGCTTCTGTCTTCTGTCAACAGTTACCTGAGAAAGAAATGAAGTTAATGTGAAGATTAAATCCATTTTTCACAGGTTTTCACAGCCTGGTTTACGAGTGAAAAGAGAGAAGAAAAAAGAACAGAAATCTAACCTGTGGTGGGAAAAATATGATGATTTATACGATCATTTTCAGTCGTTGAGTGTAGAGGGCATCTCCTCCTTTCTCATATATTCATGCATGACAAGAAAGAAAGGTGCCCACTTGTTATTAATGAATTATGATTCCACTCATTGTTAGCCCCCGTTTTCCCAAGCAATCTCTTGGTAGAATAACAAAATTTAAAGCATTAATAGCTGTAATTAATAGTTATATGTAAGTGTGGTATTAATTGCGGTTAAAAGTGTTTTTAGTTTAAAAAAATATTAAAAAAATTAAATTAATATTTTTTAATATTATTTTTATAGGAACTTAAAGTTATTCTCATTATAAATACCAGTTGAGTTTTTAATTATGTTCAATAGGCAATTTGAGGGTAGTGTTTATTTTAGTAGTTTAAATTTTAAATATTTTGCTTTAATTTTTTTTTTAGTGTTTTTATGTATTTTGATGTTTTGGTATTAAAAATAAAAAAATATTATTTTAATATATTTTTTAAATAAAAATATATTAAAAAACAACATTTATCATAATTTCAAATATACTCAAGATGGACAACTATGTTAAAATAGACAAGTCAAGTTTGGCAGCTATGTTCAAAATAGATAGGTAGAGGTGTGAGTGTTTGATATTGTAGTGCATGATACTTTTTAAAAGTATTTTTTAATTAAAAATAGATCAAAATAATATTTTTTTTATATTTTATACACTAGCATATTAAAATCATTTAAAAACACTTAAAAATATCAATTTAATACTTTTAAAAGTGAAATATAATTTAAAAATAGGTTGTAACATAAAAATAATACTTGTATATCTTTTGGAAATGCGATGTACCTATTAGTAGCCTATTAATAAAAACATGATTGATAAAATATGGTGGTGGGATATGTTTTATAAAAATATTTTTTATTTAAAGATAAATAAAAATAATTTTTTTAAAATTTTGATATGATTATATTAAAATTATTAAAAAATATTTTAAAAAATAAATATATTTTTAAAAAACATTCATTAGCGTGATGTTTTTGTTGCGAGGCCATGCAGGTTGCACGGCAGTAACAAAAGGGCACTCGCTGGCTGCTGCAGTTGCAGCCAATTAGCAGCGTCCTGCCGTGGGCCCCATTAAATCATCAAAATCTGAACGGTGATTAAAGAGTACAGAAAGCAGGTGTACCAAAAACTGCATATTTTACTGCCACGGATAAACTTTAACCTACTCCATCCCTCAAAACGAGCCCTCTTCGCTTACCAAAAAAAAAAAACCAGCCCTCTTTTGGCAAAACAAAAAAAAAAAAAAAAGGAAAAAAAAAAAAACAGAGACGCAGAACCCTTTGGTTGAATCAATAACCAGAGGGGGGGCAATTTTTTTCCAGGAAGGAGAGTAAAATCCATCAATCAATTTTCTTATCCAATTAAGTCATGCCATTTTTGAGGTAATCATACCAAACCCATTATTTCTTTCCAATTTTATTTAGAAATTGATTTTTTTTTTTTTAATTATGGGTGCAGGATTGATAGTCCTCTCCTTCCTGGATTTAGCTCTTGGCAACAAAATCCTATCTTGTCACGCTTGTAAATGCGATTGTGTGAACTTCTTCCTCCTTGGATCTATCTTTTTGCATGCATGGGGTAAGCTTTTTGATTCCCTTAATAATACAGGGCGGCCGGCCTGTTATAATTTTTTCAGTTTTCGCGAAATTGTTTTATTTGTTTTACGTTATAACACATGTTTGTTTACTTTGTGGAGAATTTTTCATTTTTCTTGAAAGTCTTTCAGGAAAATTAAAGACAAAAGGAACTGTTGAAAACTGTGTTTATTAGTAAAAGCTGAAGCTTTTTACAAATATTGACACTTGATGGGGAAGGAGCACTTCTTCTTCTATTTTTGTATATTTTGGTTTGCCTAGCTTTCTGGGTCACTGGAATACATGGATTTTAAGATGTCTGTGTGGTTTGACTTGTCTTTTTTTTCTTTTTCTTTTTTTTTAAGGTTTGGAATCTTATGTTGTTGTGTTTGCTTGTCTTGTAAGCGAGCTTTATGTGGAGTGAACAATAGAAGCATGTATTGGCTTTTCAGATTTGCCATTCTTTCCTTGAAGTAATGGCTAATTGGATATAGTATACACAGGGCTGTTCTTTTGAATAGGATTTTTTTTTCTTGTTTTGTAGGAGGTATGTATTCTAGGTGTTCTTTCTTCACTCAAACTGGGAGAAGCTTTGGGAAGAAACTTTTTTGTTCATTTGCAGTGTTTTCCGGGGCTTATTTTCGTGCTCTTTTGCTTTTGGGGATGGAATCTTTTAAGAGAAAATGCAAGGCTGTTTTCAGTGTGAGGAGATTGTTTCATCGTTTTATTTATCTGTTTCTTCTTCTTCTTTTTAGTATTAGCTGAGAAATGAACTGATGGTTTAATTTGGAATCACGCGATGCTTGTATTATGAGAGTGTTTATATATGTTTAGAAATTTGTACGTGTGTCATGTTTAGAACTGTGGTGTGAACTGATTTCATGTCAAGGGCATTTGAGTGGTCAAGTTTGTGTCTTTTCTGATGAATGATTATGTGTTCTGTTTGTTTAGATGGATTAAGTACCTGCAGATGTTTCTGAATATTTTTTTCCCCTTTAGCTCCGTCAATAGTTTGTCACAGCCTTGAATTATCCAGAAGATGTATCATATTTCTACATCTATGATTCTTTCCTTTTCTTTTTGTCTTCTCTTGTTTCTCTAAATGTTCTTCTTTCAAAAAAAGGCACTAGGAAATTATGGTGATGAGAGCTTTCTATCATGGAAGGTTTCTATAAATGCTGAATGTTATTTTGTATATTTCAAGTTGTTTTGTCGATTCAATTTTGTAGCAAAATATAGGTAACCAGATATGCAAGATCCATGATTCTTTTCAGATACATCGTCTGGCTCTTTTTTTAGAATTTTACCTTGGTTGGTATCTGTGCTCATCATCAGGTGAACAATTAAAATAATTTAATGTCATTGTTCTTTTCCTGCAAATCAATTTGCAACTATTGCACAGTACCCTTTGTATCTTGACTAGGTCACCCTTTTTTATTGCTGTTTATTATAATAAGCTTTGCTTATGTTTTGAGTGAATTATTGGATGGTTCGTTTGCAAGTCCGAAATTGATTTTTTATTTCTTAGAATAATGTTGAAGGCTATCTTATTTATTTTGCTTTTGTTGGGGAGGGTATGATTCATTTATATCTTATAGTTCCTTTACATTTCTTCTTTTTCGGTGCTTCAATGTTTTCTTTCCTCCACTGGAACATTTGAGCATCAAAGTATTGATAGCTGGTGCTAATCATATCTGCGGTGAAACCTGATTTGTAACAGAGCAGAGGTTGTTTTGGATGCTGTGCTAAACCCCCTACAATTATTGCGATAGATGCGTCATCAAAGGGACGGAGAGTTCAAAAACGATCAGTAAAAAAGTCTAGCAAATCAAACAATTTTTGGAGCACTAGTGCTGGTGATATGGAGAATAGTACAAAGCATTCCCAAGGAAGCCTTTCATCAATTAGCACATTAAACCAGCAGCTTGATCCCAGTAATGCTGGAAGCACTAGCAACTCTTCTGAATTTGTTAATCGTGGCAAGTTCAAGTCTATTGCTGGCTAAATATTTTGCTTAAGTTGATTATTGCCTGCTGTGTGTGTAATGTGCACTTCTGCGGAGTTCTCAATTAACATGCCACTTTAGCCTTTTTTTCCACATGGAACCTGGCTTAATTGTAACAAGGCTACGGGCTGTTATAGCCTTTATATAAGTTTTGCTGTTCTGTGTGTGTTCAGGAATTTTGCAAGTCTTTTTCTTCTTTCCTTTCATTTCGCCCTTCTCTTTACCAAGGCATCCTTCAAGTGAAGTATCCCAATAACAGAAGCAGTATTGACTGTAGGTCTTCTTCTCTGGAACCAAACAAGGCAGCAATGGCTTGGAAATAAAAAGACTCAGAACAGGAAGCAAGTTCGAGAGCCTACAATAAGGTGAAATATCTTTCTTTGCATTTGATGCCCCAGTATGTGAAGCACTAATTTGTTGTCATGGAGCCATTTAAATACCTTGATTTTCTCGCAATTCTTCTTAGCTTGGGCGGTCCATGCTGCAAGTTAACTATATGAAATTTCAAATACTAACATGAGATTTTCCAAGTTTTGACAGTGGCTTGACTTTCAAATTCTTAGTTAATCACATTTTAGATTGTGTCCTCGTGAGGTCTATCTATAGCAAATGCAACAACACCTTTGTGGAATTTGTCTATCAGACAGCCCTTTCAAGAGGAGTGATTAGTCCGACTACAACCCTCGCAACAACATGCTTGTGGAATTTGTTGTCTGCGATTATGTTATGGCGTTCGTGTTTGCCTTTTGTCAGCTCATGTTTTCTTTACTCTCTATGTTTTGCAGTTGGAATGCCACCTACGAGAGTCTACTTGGGAGTAACAAGCCGTTTGCTCGACCTGTCCCTCTTGCTGTAAGTCCCTTCCCTCGCAGGTTTCTGCTTTATTGTTTGGAAATCTAGTTCACTATTCCCCATTGCTGATTGGATTCAAATGGCAGGAAATGGTGGATTTTCTTGTTGATGTATGGGAGCAGGAAGGCTTGTATGACTGAATAAGCCCAGAAATTTCAATGAATCCATTTTTATTTGTCTTGATTTTCATACAGTTCCTTGGTGCAAATAGATTTATAGGTGCTTGCCTTTTTCTATTTTTTCCAACCTTTAGGGTTGGACAGACAAAAAACTGTGGTGCATTGTACTTTTACCGGTACCAGTTTTCCTAAAACCTATCAAGGCATCATCATTGTAGCAGCACCCTGGCTTTCCATTGGCGAACCTGGGTCCAATTTATAATATTAGTCTTCACCCTTGAATGGCCACCCTCATCCGCGAGGGCTTGTTTGGTTCCTCAATGTCTCCATTGAAAGTGCATCTGTATGCATGTTTGCATCAAAACTAAAGTAGCCCTCGATGAAATTGCTTGCCACAGCAAAAACTTGAATTGTTTTTGCACATATCTAAAATGAAACAAAATGCATGTGCCAGTTGATCTTTGTGGTTGATTTTTTATGATCCCTCTAGTTCCAGGTTTACGACCTGCCATTGTTGCGAGGAGGCTCATCTTAGAGATTATGCGCCTGATGCCAGATAACCCTAGGAGTGATCCAAGTTTGCATAGTATGGCCTAAAAATTTGGCTGAAGACAGCATCAAACTAAAAAGTTATGATTTTCTGTATTCGATTACTCATTTTATAGAAGAAATCCGAAACCAGGTGTCTGTTTGATAATGCATAAATATACATGTTTTGGAATTGATGCTAAAAAACTTGCAAGTCTTCCTGTAGCACCACCTCATCGAAGATCTGCCAGAAAAGGGCCCTGGCTAAATGGCATATTCCTCAGAAAAAAACAAGAGGGAGACGATGAGCTCAAGTTAGATGGTGGTGATCGGTGGAGTCGTCTTCCTGTAGGGGAGCAAATGTCAATTGTCAGGTATAGTACCAGGTAAGCCGGCAGCCTTAAAGACCGTTTGGCATTGCTAAACCGGCGTTTTGTAAAAATTTAAATTTTTTTTTTTTTTTTTTGCTAAAATTGAGTGACGGTTGTATTTTCTGGATCGTTTTGATGTGCTGATATCAAAAATGATTTTTAAAAAATGAAAAAACATCATTTGCATGCTTTTCGGCACGAAAAGCTATTTGAAAAGCAACCGCTACTACACTACTAAACACGCTTTTAGTCTCGAAGGGATGCTGTAAGGATTACGATTGCTTTTTTTAGAGAATAATATAAAAATTTTAGAAACTCAACACTTAATCCCATAAAAAAAATTAAGCAAAAGCTAACAATGGTTAACTTAACCGAGAGAAGAAAGTATAGAATATTCATGGAAGGTTGGAGCCGAGTCGTGTAAGAATAGTCAAATGGAGCCGGTACATGCATTTCCAGATTTCCTGAGTTGGTGACACCGTATAATTCAAGGATTTTGAGCGTGACAAAAATGCTTTTATATTTGCCTCGTGGATTCCATGAGCATGCATATGACAAAATTCAGAGAAAATTATTGTCAAGTGGCTGCTTCAAGGAAGGGGCAGGCAGACGGGGAAGACAGCGTCACCGAAGCCAGGTGCCTGCTTTTATAGGAAGGCATGGTCCCTGGCTTAGTAAAAAAGACATGGATTATATTAAATTTAATAGTTATGGCTTATTTATCATGTTTTGAATTTAATTTTAAAAATTATTGGTTTAAGTATTACAAATCATATAATTATTAATTTTAAAATTTTAAAAAAATAAAAATATATGTAAATTAGTCCAGGTATCGGAATTAAAAAAGGGACATGGATGTTATCCCTCTTGCCTTGCCTTTAGATGAATAGTAGAGTTATTATTGTGTTTTTTAAAAATATTTTTAATTAAAAATATATTAAAATAATATTTTTATTTTATATTAGCATAATAAAATCATTTAAAAAGGTTTCCATGCCCTTCTTGACCTCGACATGAATTCAAATATTCTATAGGAAATTTAATGCCTAAATCATATATTTCAGGGGGTGAACCGTGAGCTCCCCACGCCTCATTGGTTCCCCTCTCACTTATTATATTGTATGAAATTGCAAATTGCTATTTATAAAAAAGAATTATACATGCACATGAACATGGGATGCTGGAGTTTCAGTTCTGCCATCGAGATGGCCATTCCATGCACATAAATAATAACTCTTCCTTCTCGGAAACTGGTGGACGGATGATCAACTATTTATTTTAGATTGCAATCGAGGTTTTGACTGGATCTTATTAAATTACTAGGTTAGTCACATCATATTAAATTTATTTTTTTATTATTTTTTTTTCAACTCCACTTGGTTTCAATCTCAAATCGACTAGATTTCTATGCAACCCGTCGAACCGAACCAGATTTTAAAACTATGTGAGGATTTATTAAAATAAATTCAATGGTTTGTCTCGGAGGTTTATTATTTTTACTTCTGATTTTTTTTAGTTTTTGTTTCTCTTTCCTGTTGTTTTTGATCAGTTTTATCTGAGTAACATATCTTTGTATTTTTTTAAATATACCCCCTCATGTTTTCATACAATTTTTTCCTATTTATACAATTACTCTTATAAAAAAATAAAAATAAAAAAACACCTCTTCCTTATAAGATAATGCATCCACGTTATCATCATCCTTGTCTTCCACTTTCCCCAAGCTGTGCGAATAATTGGGGCGTGGAGGTTCTCATCAAGCCTCACAACATGCCTTTGTGTCCAAAAACAATTGGATGGTTGAACCAAAACTCCATGGCACAATTACACAATATTCCCTCCCAGCCAAAAATATTAGTATGGCATGGAAAATTATAATCTTAGAAATATGGGCTTTGTTTTTTAAAATAAAAATAAAAATAAAAAGAATATTTTCATATTCCAGCCAAATGCCTGGGAATTGGATGCCATGACATTGGTGTATAAATAAAAAATGGATCTATTAATTAAGGTAAATATAATAAGCTCGGGTTGGGGGATAATTACAAGCAATTTGGGCTGGGGAGGTGTACCAAATTTGATGAAATGGACTAGATGCACGTACGTGGGACTATTAAATTGTGTGAGTTGGAGACATTAGGAAATTAATTAGAACATGTTGGATCATGGCATGTACAAGGAAAATCATGAAGTAAGATCCTCAAGTTGTTCATTATCTTATAAGTTAATTAACCAAGTTGAAGCTTTGGCAGATGAGGATGTAGAAAAAAGAATTAGATAAAACCTATGTAATACAAAATATTCCACTCGTGCTATGTTGTCCGTAGTTAAATGTTTTTAAGAAAAAAATTTAAATATACAGTTTATTTTGATATGTTTTTTTACAAGAAAAAATTCAATGTGTCAATTAAAAGGTTTATCCAGATATTTAATAAAATAAGTTGATAATCATCTATGTAAATAAAAAAATTCATTAACAATAACTAAAAAAAAATCAAAAAAATTAAGAGATGGATATAGATTTAGATATTTGATCGTGTAAAATAAGACATTTACATGTTTGTGTCAACTGAATTTGTTTATTAAAATTAGTAAAAGTTAATAGAAATACAAACACATGTGAAACTAAGTAAATAAAAAAAAAGAAAAAAAAACATTACACAAGGTCAGACATGTTAGAAATATTATTTTAAAATAATTATTTTTTTATAAAATAAAACTTATTTGTTAGAGGGCATAAAAAGATTAAATTGGAGGGTGAAATTAAAAAGAAAAAAAACTTTAACAAAATCAAAAAAATAAGGGCTAAATTAGAAAAGATAAAACAACATAAATTTTGGTTGAAGGATAAAATTGAAAGCCAATAAAACTTTAACAAAAGAGCCAAGAAAAAAAAATTAGAAATTAAAAGAATAAAGAGCATATTGGTAAAAATAATACATGACAGATTGTGATTTAGGAAATAAATTGAAAACATAATTTTTTTTCCGAAAAAGGCCAAGGACGAAAACAAGTAATAAAAAACATAAGGAATGAAATCAAAAAAACAATAAAAAGAACAAACATGCACTTTCTCTGGTAGAGAGAGAAAATGGGAAGGAAGAAAAAAAAAACAACCATCGATGATAAACTGCTCATCTTCCGCTGTCACGCATCATACCAGGAGTAAGAGGATGCAATGGCGCTTCCAATGACACAACAGAAGGTCAGGTTTGACTACCGAGAGGTGTCGTACGCGTCGTCCAAAGAGCATGGATGCCACACACACGCAACGCATATCGAGCACGCCGGAACAACTTTTTGGAATAAAAAATTTAAAAACTAAACATAAAAATACTAAAATGCCCCTCAAAACCCTAGAAATTATAAATAAACCCATGTGGAATGACAGAAACACTCTTAAATGCATACCTTAGTTTTTTGTCTTTTCTAAAATCAAATATGTATTTTAACTATAACCTAATAAGGAAAAAAACAAAATAAACCCTTAATCAAGAGCTCTATTCTTATTTACCTTAAAGGTAAAGAAGTATTTTTACTATTGTAAGGTTTGTGAAAAGATGAAAACATCTATGATCAACATATCTAAATTTTATTGACTTTGGGGATAAAAATATAATTTTATTGTGCAAAGAATTTGGAAAAGACTCGGATACCCCTAAACAACCTTTTAATGACCAATAAACCACTAAAAAAACATTAAATTACCCCCACAATCAAGACTAATATTTTTCCACTCAAGAATAAAATAGCAATTTTATAAATAGTGCTAGTAAAAACCACACAGGCTATATATTTTGTTAAATTAGATTTATAATTTGGGTGCCTAATCACTCAAATTCCTAGAACTTGCATGTCATTACCTTGAATGAAGTTTTTTTTCAGGAATATAAATTTTATTGATATAAAAAAGCTTCTTATATAATGATTAATTGAAGTCATAGCACTATATATTAAAAATAAAATAATAAGAACTTTAATATCATATGTGTGCTATCAATCAAGCATATAAAATAAATTTTATCTTAAAGAGAAAGCAGAAGTATTATAAGTATAAGATCTCTCAAGAGGGTATAGATTTATTCTCCATCGAGTTATTTAAAAAATCTAAAAATATTAAAAATATTAATTTAAAATAAAATAAATATTATTATTATTATTTAAATCAACATGACCGCAACACCTAGCATCCCTTCCATGAAAAAGAAATAGTTTACTCACTTGTTGTGGGAGGTTAATATTCTTCTACTCTATTTCAACCTTACCTGGTCTTTAGTCAAAGTATAAATGCTAAGAACTATATGAAAAGGAAGCAAGAGAGGGGTCGATTTTTCAATGATACCCATCATTTAAATCTTGATCAAGTGGTGTTGATGACTCTCTTTCACTGTGACATAATTTGCCCTAGTCCACAAACCACATTGAAATGTGTTCTTTTCAATCATCACATTTAATTTAATTTATTTATTTTTATTTATTTTGTGATGTTGATTATAACTTTTCGGTTAGGTTGAATGAATTTAAAGTATGTGGGCATGGTATACTGATTAAAATTAATTCCAAGTTATACCTGACAAAGATGGTTGCTTTTTTTTCTTTATAATTAAGTAATATTTTAAAAAACGTGGAAAAGCACCGTAGTTTCCCCACAATTTTCAATTATTAATATATTATATTATATTATATTATTATAGAACTATTTTTTTTGGTTTTTTTAATGAAATTTTTTTGTTTGATTTAATTTTTTAATGTTAAATTTTTTTATTTAGTTATCAGATTTTTATGATACGGATCTCGGTTTTGATAGATTAACCTGATTTGATAAGTTAACCCGGATTTTTTTAATTAATTTTTTTTAGTTTGTTAATATTAAATTTCTCTCTATTTAATTATCAAACTTTCATGACACGTATCCTGGGCTTGACGAGTTAACTTGGTTTGATAGGTTAACTTGGTTTGATAGGTAAACCCATCATTTTTTTTTTCTATTTAGTTATCAAACTTTCATGACGTGAATCTCAGGTTTTACGGGATAATCCAGTGTTGCAGTTAGGCTCACTTAAACTTGGGTCATGCAAGTTTAATGTTATTATTAATATTATAAATATTACTCTTAGATCAAACATTACAGCCAAACCCAAGACTCTTAGGTATACATTTGCAGAAAAACCCAAAACTTTTAAATCTTAGTTTTTTATATATTTTTTATGTAAAAAAAATGACCCGCGGCATCGCTTGGGTCATGCAACTAGTTGTTATTCTATATATTGTGTTAGTACGAACATGTTTGTTTTTTTATATAAAAAAAATATTTTTATTTTATATTTTTAGCTCATTTTGATACGATGATATAAAAATAAAAAAAAAATATTATTTTAATATATTTTTAACAAAAAATATATTAAAAGATAACTATTAATATAATTAAAAAAAAACTTGACAAGGAAGGTTTTCATTCATGCAATGGAGAAGTTGAATTACTTTGAATTTGCTTTATTGGCAATGCATGTCAAAGTGTTGTGGCAGTGACATTCATGTGACATAAATGGGAAGAAATTAAGTAGCAAATATTACAGATAATTTACTAGAAATTAGCTATGAAAATATAATTTTATACACACATAGTACTTGTAAAATAATTTTTTATTTTCAAAGAAATATTTATTTTTTTATATAATTTTATGTCAAAATAAAAGTGGATATATAACATAACATGGATCACTTAACTAGTATTTATCTACTCTATATAGAAAAATTATAAAACAAAATCAAGAACAATAGGAAAGGATTCCGACTTATCTTATCTATTTCTGAGATTTTTGAGATATATACTAAGATATTACCTCATTTATCTAAAAATTGTACTAACATATTTTGAGATCATTCCTTAAATAGATTTATTTATATGAGGTACTCACACATTTACGCTACTTAGGATTAAAATTCTTTGGATTCAAATGAAATTACAATTTCTATTTTTATTTTTTTAAAATCAAGATTTATTTTTAAATCCCAATCCTTATTCATATTTCTATTTCTACATTTGTATAGTGAAAAATTAATTAAATACACAAACAAATCAAACAATAGAATCAAATAACAACTCATACAATGATGTGACAGAATCAATCAATATCAAATAAAAATTGGTAAAACATTTAAAACCAAAATAACTCAAAGATTAATATGTTAACCACAACAATGATCATGAATCTTGATTGAATTAAACACAAAAAAATATGCATTGATTACTATTAAAAAATAATATAAATTATATTTTAGAATCTTATTTAATAGTTTAAATTTTAAGATTAAAAAAGTTATTCGATACAATATCAGAATCTTGTTGACTAAACGGTCATAAATTCAAATTTTAACATTCTCATTCTCTTAATTAATTACACAAGGTAACATATATATATATATATATATATATATATATATATATATATATATATATGCAAGTTTCAAACTTAAAGAATAAAAGCTTTCACTTTAGAAGATGTGATAGAAAATAATATAAATTATACAGTTTTTAGGTTGAGATGATTTTTGAACAATTACCTCATTTCTTTTATAAAACAAGATTTAAACTGACCACAAAATTCCAGTTCAAGCTTTATTTCTAAATAAGTTTTAAAATATTTTAAAAATAACTATTAATACTTATTTCACATGAAAAAATAAACCAAAAAAAATTGAAATATAGAGATTGAAATATTATGATCAATTTTGGTAAGTATTATTTTCTCTATCATCTATATTTTTTAAGATGGATTAATAGAGTAAAAACCTTCCTTATCTTTCTTCTCCATGTTATTATTATTCAAATAATTCAATATCCTATTTTATTGAATGTAATTCCAAAAATAGAACTCCCCATTTTAACATCTCATCTCAAACATGCCCACAAACATTATTATCCAAACAACCCTAAATAAATAAAAAAGAAAAAAGCAAAACCACCATGTGGTATCTTGTATTCAATGCATCACAAAGTGGTAATAGAATATTAACATAACAAAGCAACCCTACCTTCTCTAGGTCTAAGGTGCAAATACATTGCATGTGAGTTGTACTAGGGTGTATTGTCATGTACCAAGACCCATAAACTCTTTGTAATAAAATCCTTTCATTAGCTACACACACTTTATTCATTCATTTCTTTCCCTTTTATCTTCTTTCTCTCTTTTTTCCCTATCTAATAGGGTTTCCATGTCCTTGTAGCTCAAATCTCTCTCATGAATTCTTGTTTTGAAGATACTTACAGTTATTTGTTGGTGATCATCTTTGTGGGCTCTCTCTTTTTTGCACTCTTTGGAGGGTTTTTTGGTGGATTTTACCTCTCCGGGTTTTTTGAGCTGTACCTATGTCTAAGGTCTTTGAATTTGCTGGTAAATAATCTACCATTTGCTTTTATTTTCTTAAATTTCTTGTTTTGTTCTCGTATCTGAATATGTTGTATAGCTAGCTTCTTCTTTTCTGGTAATTTCCTGGGGAATTTGATGTAAAGGCTGAAGCTTTGAGATCACTTTGCTTTTGATCACAGGGAATCATATATATATTTCAGACATAAAAGTTTTTTTAGGATTATTTTGTTGTTGGTGACCATAGAGGTTTTATTGAATTTTGGAATGGGAGAGATGGTTCATGTTGTGGTCTGGGACACATGGACTGTTAGAGCTTCTTTTTCGAGGTTTTTTAAAGTTATAGACTTTCTAGACTTGGTTTACTAGGATGTGTGCTATGTTTGAAGTTAGATCTTGAACGTCAAGGATTCTTGTTGTGGCAAAATATATCTTTCGGAATTTAATTTATTTTTTGTTTTTTAGCTGTAGATCAGGTATGTGATGTGTTTTGTCATGAGAGAAATTGTTCTTTGAGATTTGATGATGCTATCTATTCGTGGATCTAGGCAGTTGAAATTCAATGTGACCTAAAATGTTTGTTCTTGTTTTCGGCACATGAGCACATGAAATTTTGTAATTATTTATTAATGAATTTTAGATCGGGATTTGACCTTTTCATACAGTTTAATAGTGGAAAAGGATGGCATCTTTTAGATCTTAATCGATGAATAATTGTTGGTTGGAATTTGTATGTTAGATCCAGATTGGAAAGCTTTATTTGAGATATATGCATGTTGTTGTTTGACCAAGAATCATTTTGTCACTGTTATAAACTTGCCTTGTTTGTATGATTATTTGTCACTTTCAGTTTCTTTTTTCTTGAAACACATAAAAGGTCTTGGTCTTTAGCTGTAAAAGGAATCAATTATCAACTTAAACACTTGTGCTTTTGGGTTGTGGAGAATTCTGATTACAGTAAATTTATTGTATTTCTTCGATATGTACTAGCTGGATTTACTTTATTAATGGAAGTTATTGATTTTGGTTTTCCAGGTGAAAATGATTTTTGTCCTGGGGGCCCAATATACACTAACCCCAAGGAGCCGAGCCTCTTCTTGTCCCTTGGTCTTCCTGTGGACGTGTTCTTTCCTTCACGCAAGAGGTCTCGCATCAGTGCTCCATTTGTCTTTTCTGAGGAGAGATTTGAGCAGAAGAAGCAAGCTTCTATTGAAGTTTTGCCAGATGAATGCCTCTTTGAAATCTTCAGACGTTTGCCCGGGGGTGAAGAGAGAAGTGCCTGTGCCTGTGTTTCAAAGCGTTGGCTTATTCTTCTAAGCGGTATATGTAGGGATGAACTTTGCAGCCAGAATAGATCAGCTGTAAAGAACACTGAGGTGAAAAGCAAGATTGAGGATGAGGAAATTGAAGGTGATGGATGCTTGTCCAGGAGCTTGGAGGGGAAAAAGGCCACAGATATTAGACTTGCTGCTATTGCTGTTAGAACTGCTAATTGTGGAGGATTGGGCAAGCTTTTTATCCGTGGAAGCAATTCTAGTCGAGGAGTGACAAAGGTTGGCCTCAGAGCAATTGCCCGTGGATGCCCTTCTCTGAAGGTTCTTTCCCTGTGGAATTTGCCTTCTGTTGGGGATGAAGGTTTATCAGAGATTGCGAATGGCTGTCACATGCTGGAGAAGCTAGATCTTTCCCAATGCCCCGCAATTACTGACAAGGGTTTGCTTGCAATTGCAAAAAACTGCATCAATCTGACTGATCTAGTGTTAGAATCTTGCCCAAACATTGGCAATGAAGGTCTGCAGGCTGTTGGCCAGTATTGCACCAATCTAAAGTCCATTTCAATCACAAACTGCCCAGGTGTTGGGGATCAAGGAATTGCAGCCCTCGTATCTTCTGCCTCAAATGTTTTGACAAAGCTGAAGCTCCAATCACTGAACATTACTGATCTGTCCCTGGCTGTTGTTGGACACTATGGCAAGGCAGTTACCGATCTTGTTCTGACAAGCCTCCCAAATGTCAGTGAGAGGGGCTTCTGGGTCATGGGTAATGCCCAAGGGTTGCATAAGTTGAAGTCCTTGACAGTTACATCCTGTCTGGGAGTGACGGATATTGGACTTGAAGCTGTGGGAAAGGGTTGCCCAAATTTGAAACAGTTCTGCCTCCACAAATGTGCTTTCTTATCTGACAACGGACTAGTCTCATTTGCAAAAGCAGCAGAGACACTGGAGAGCCTGCATTTAGAGGAGTGCCACAGGATCACCCAGTTTGGGTTTTTTGGTTCCCTTTTGAACTGTGGTGCAAATCTGAAGGCTATTTCTTTGGTGAACTGCTTCGGGATTAGGGACTTAAAGCTGGATTTGCCTGAGCTGTCTCCTTGCAATTCCCTACGATCATTGTCTATCCGCAACTGCCCTGGTTTTGGTGATGGTAGCCTGGCGTTGTTGGGTAACTTGTGCCCACAACTGCGGAATGTGGAATTGAGCGGGCTTCAGGGAGTAACTGATGCTGGGTTTCTCTCAGTACTTGAGAACTGTGAGGCTGGTCTGGTGAAGGTTAACCTTAGTGGGTGTATCAATTTGTCTGACAAAGTGGTGTCGGTGATGACTGAGCAGCATGGTTGGACTCTTGAGATGTTGAATCTTGATGGATGTAGGAGGATAACTGATGCAAGTTTGGTGGCAATAGCAGAGAATTGCTTCTTGCTATATGACCTTGATGTCTCTAAGTGTGCAACCACCGATTCTGGGATTGCAGCCATGGCTCGCTCAAAACAGCTCTGTCTGCAAGTCCTTTCTGTGTCAGGTTGCTCTATGATATCAGACAAGAGCTTACCTGCCCTTGTAAAATTGGGTCAGACCCTCCTGGGGTTGAATCTGCAGCATTGCAATGCTATCAGCAGCAGCGCTGTTGGTATACTTGTGGAAAGGTTGTGGAGGTGTGATATTCTTTTGTAAGTGGGCAAAGGATGAAACTTGTTCCAAGATTGGGCAGTGGATGTGAAGTCCGGGGGTTCAAAGTAAGCAGGAAGCCTCATATAATAGTCAACTTTTGTGAGTAGCAGCAGCTTCGTTAGTTTTTTGGGTCCATCAGCTATGGGTCTTTCCATTTCCACTTGCACTTGGGTTCCCTTTTCCTGGGAACGAGGCCATTCTCTCTTTTTTTCTCAGGTTTCCATTCACTGGAGATCTGTTGGAAGTATTTTAGCTCCCCTCCAATATTGGAGTGCTACTTTCTTCGCGGCCACCGTTCCCTGAGAATACAGTTGCCAGGTTCTGGTTCTAGGTTTTCTTTTTTTTTTTTGTTTTCAGGGTGCTATCACTTAGTGTTTTAAGTTTAGCCCCATGACATTCACGCTTGGCTGAAGCTTTTCGTGAAGTACCAGTGTCAAATCTGTCCATTATCAGGTTTTCAGTCCTTTTGTTTTTGTTATCATGTTTTTGAACATGGTGGTTGGGTCGCTGTTTTCCTCAAAGGGTAGGTGTTACTACTACTAGTCAGTCGTTACGGTTGCTTTTGGCAGTTCAACTATTTGGTCTGTTTGGTGAGGGTTTTGGCCGTGGCAGCAAGTTATACAGTCTGCCATGATAACCTCCTCTTTCTAGAGGGGTTGTTTTTTCTCCAAGCCCTTGTTTTTTACAGGCTCCATTTCTTCACGAACTGTATCATGCAACGTTTTTATCATGTGTAATGAAATAGCCATCTACCCTTTGTGATGTATGTTTTTATCTTAACGGAATGCTTATAAATAAAACCTGTGTATTTCTTTATTATAATTCTACTTGCTTGTTTCCATCCCATGATGGTTTTTCTTTTGATGATCAAAGGAAGTCATTGCCCAAGTATTACTATGGAATCCTATATTTTGTTTTCTCAACGTTTTTGCGTCTGAAAATTGTATCATCTGCTTCTGGTATTATCAAGGTCATGCCATAGTTAATGAGAGCTTGATTCTAATTTCATATATATATATATATATATATATTGAGAGCTTGATTCTAATGTCATCTATATATATATATATATATATATATGAGGCATGGTGCTTTCTGTGGGGGCACATGTTGCTTGACTAGAAATTTGGTTTTGATTTGTTAGGCGTGACATCAAGCTGAGTTGTGTTCAATGCATCTAGCAAGTGAACTGAATTTGCTCACCTCTGTTTTTTTATCTGATCTGTGGTTCTGGACGTTTATAGGAAGCTTCATAGTTGTCGTTGTCCCTGTATAATGGTTGGGAAAAGTTTCAGGAAATTTAAGTTCTTAGCTGAAATTGTTGACAAGATTATCTGTTTTACCAAAACCATGAGAACTAGTCACAGAGATTAATATAATCCAACAGATTCAACAATTCACTGAACCATGCATGCAACTTCCATTGATTTTAAGCCATAGCTCTGGATGATGGATGATATCTCCTAGCTCCTATCGGTGATCATGATGTTCAAGTATATGGACTATAATCAGAGCGTATTTGGTATTTGGTAGTGTGGTAGTAGTTGTTTTTAAATAATTTTTTATATCGAAATGCATGTTAATAATATTTTTTTTATTTTTTAAAAATTATTTTTGACATTAATATATTAAAACTTATAAATTATAATTTTTAAAAATTTCTGAATTTTTTAAAACCACAGGTTGAACACTGCCTCTAAGATGGACGTGAGAAATCTAAAGTGGTTTCCTATCAATACAATTAAGTTCACATAATCTCTCGGATGATCATGGTGAGATGTGAAACACGCAACATAATTTCAAGAAGCTGTTCATGTAAAAATCTTTTGGTGGTTAGCAGAAGAATCTGATAAAGTGAGGAACCGATCTTGTTGCCTACCACTTTTCCACCATCTCATTACTAGTCCTTTGACTTGAGATTCTCTTCTTCCTTTTTCTATCTTTTTTTTGGGTTTGGTTATCTATTCAAGCTCTCAAATCAATCACAAAGAATCCATTAAAATAATAAAGTAGTGCTATTTTCAAAAGATCCCATCATCAATCACAAGATATCTCCTGTCCCCAAGCACCATCCATGGTGAAATTGGCCTTCATAAATCCCACCATGGAATTTGGATTCGACAAATCCTATCACTTGAGAAGAAGAGGCTTCGAACTGGGCCCTCCAAGTTTGATGGGCCTTCCATTCCAAGTATTTTTGGTTCAGCTTTCTTGTATCATAATTAAATGCATTTTCAACTGGGTTTTAAGTAGTTCATTCGTGCATGGATAGGTGCATTCACAAGAAATCATGTATTAAGAAGTGAAAGATTTAGATTAGGCTTAAAAGTAGAAAATTATTGATTTTTTAAATTAAAAAATTAATAATAATAATAAAATAGATCGAATTCGGACTTAACCGTGCATGGAAACACTTTCCACATACTCATAATTCACTGTGTATAAATCTCAAATTTTTATATTTTAGTCCTTTTATTCGTATAGATTTCATCATTAAACTTTATTTTTATAAATTTTATAAAATAAAATTTTAGATTTTTGTTAAAAAAATTAAGAAATTAAAGATCAAATTCGACATTAAAAATAAACAGAACACTTTTTCATAAAAGACTTATAAAAATCTCATTTTATCTCTCAAGTTTCTATGTTTGCATATTTCATCCTCGTTTTTCTATGTTATTACACTTTGGTTTTAATGCTTTTTAACATTTCAGTCCTTGGAGGTTAAAAAACTATAGAGAAGTTATTGAAAATTTTGATGATAGAAAAGCTTTCTAATGGTGAGATCCTAACCACTAAAAACTTTGATTTTGATGTTTATAAATTCAAGTTTATAAAAAAAAACTCAATAGAGATGGTTTCTAATTTAATGATGCTAGAAAAGTAGATGGGGTCTCAATTTTTTTTTGATTTTATATAATTTTTAATTTTTAGACCAATTAAAATGTATTTTGTTGTTATAGATGGGTTGTTAAAAGGTCCATATAACGTTTTTTTTTTTCTTTGTTTTTAAATGAAAATGATTGAAATTTAAGTTTTGAGATCCAAAAACATAATTGATAATTTTTCAATCATCAGAGAAACCTCCAATGACGAAAAAAACCTATAGATAGATGAAACATTATTTGATGAATTATAAAAATACATGTCATTTGCCCTTAAAAAAAAAAAAAGATAGATGCGAGCCTCGACTTCCAAGCCCAGACATGCCTAATTTTGTATTTGTGAGCCAACATACATGCTCATTGTTTCAGCCCCGGCACACATGCCCCTTCTTTTTATAATAGCCCTTCAACTTTTTTTGTTTGAATTTTTTTTTTATATTATACAATAAGATTCTCTTTAAATAAATTTATAAAAAATGATATTCAAATAATATTAGTATTTTTTATGATAGTATATTCTTTTCTTGTGTATAAAATTAATTTGAAATTCTGATGGGTTACGAACAAATTGTTCCTCAAGACAACAAGCATCTGCATCTAGGAAAATGGTACACGAACAGAATCAAAAGCAGAGCACTTCAATTCATATGCTTATGAAGATTCTTACAATGCACCCATGTTCTTGAGACCAAGAACAACCCCAACGCCAATTATGTGGCCAACAGCCCCACACGCCAAGGTATCAGCTAGAGTGAACCCAGCTAGGTCACCGGTTTGTGAGCCTGAGTCCCTCACCTCAAGCTTCAATCCTGCTGTAGCCTTCCTGTTTGCTGATGGAGCTAGCCCAAACCTTCCAGCAAATAGCATCAGGCCTGTGCTTGTCACCATTATCTGACAAAATGGGATTGTGTAAGCTCATGAGTCCATCTTCCTGTCCCACCATTTCTATGAACAGAGAGAACATTCATCTTTAAAAGAAAGACGTTCGATTTCCTTCAAGAAATCAGGTACATGGACCAGTAAGATTGTTACCAAATTTGTGGGTGAACCGATGAAATCCATACGAGCACCTAGAGCTCCATTTCCCTTTCGCCTCACTGGTTGAGCAGCTGCCTGCGTGATGTCCAAAATATTTCAGATTTGGATCAATGTATATACATGTTCAAGAGAAGTTCAACTTAATTAACCCAAAAAAAGAAAGAAAAAAAAGTAAATAAACAGAAGAAAGAACTCTTGTTAGCAACACTAACCAGGGGTTTTACAGGGGCGGCTGAGGGTCTTAGGCCATGGAATCCTGGGAGGGTATTCGCAGTCATCATGGCGGCGGCTGCCATTTTGCTTCTTTGAATGCGCAAAAAATGACCAGAGAAAGCCACTCTCTCTTCTCTTATAATTCTTCATAATACAACTTGGGATCCAAAAGACCATGCATACCCCACATGAGCAATTTGTGGCTTAAGAATCTTAGAATTGGATACGCTTGGATACAGGTGGCTGACTTGGCATTATGCCATAGGACTGCCCAGGTGGATAAGGTCTTTTTGCTGGGATTGTTTGCAAGATCTGTCTACCCAAACTATGAAAATTAAATTAAGAAAGGAAGTTAAAAATATATAAGCAAAGTTTACAAAAATCATGAGAAAGTGAAGAAGAAAATGATGAATGTCTGAATTCTAGTCTCCTTAGTGGTAATATCATAATTTGATGGATAAAATAAGGAACTAATCCCTTATTAAAATTCCGTAATCAACACACAACCTCCAAGTCCCGTTTTCTTCTAAACCAACGTTATAAAAGACGAGAAACGGCTATGCTAGATTGAATTATATACCAGTATCCAGCATTTCTTCTCGATGACATCTTTCTGAGTATGTGGATAGCGATAAAGCTGAATATTAACTTGAGCACAATTCTATGATCATGGCTACGAGAGGGAGGTAATTCCTGAGGTTCTGCAGACACATCACCAAATTCTTCCAATACAGCTTACAATTCCTTAGCCATTTCTACTGTCAACTCCGTTTCATGCAACTCAATATTTTCTTTCGAAGGATTCAACAAATTAGTTAATTGCAACCGATTTAACTCTTGGCGATGGAAAAGTAGTGTATCAACCTCCTCCTCAACTCCAACGCCTGATATTTTGCGTTAGCTTCCCCTTCAATTCTATCTGTTTACCCTTCCACCAAAACTTCATCCACAGTCTCTTCAAATTCCACCCCAGATTATATAACCATTCGATTCCCAGGATCATGTCATAAACCCCAAGTTGAAATACAAATGCTCTTGTATTGAATGTATTCTATTGCATTTTCCATTCAAAATTATCACATAAGTTCACAAATAATCTCAGCTCCATCTGCAGCCTTAACATTCACAGGCTTGATTTTAACTCACTTGAAGTATCCACCAAAATATTCATTCTGCTTTTTTTCCTTCTCACTTCTAACCTTCACTGTTCTGTATTGAGCCCCACCAAATCTAGCATTTAGTGATATCCGACATAGCTCCCCAGAATATTCTTCTAAACCCACATCAGTGAAATCTGCTAAAGATAGCTCTTGATCCCCTCTTTCTTCCTCTGCTTCCTCCACCTCTAGCATAAACATCAGTCTGTTTTGACATTTATGACCAGGGGAATTGTGATCATGCATTGGATTCCAGCCATTAACGTTCCCAAATCCTATCAACATGGTGAATTCTGGATCACATTCTACTCTTTACAGTCTAGTACTAGCCTGATAAACTGAATTATGATCATGCATTGAATTCCAGCCATTAACATTCCCAAATCCCATCACCATGGTGAATTCTGGATCATATTTTGGGCTGAATCTTGTAACTATGCAATCAATGACAGCAGCAATGGTGCTGCAGCTAATACTTGCAAATTTTGGGCTCATTACTTCCTTTTGACCACGCCCCGTGGTGAAGCTAATGCGCTTTGGGCTTAAGGTTTATAGTTTATAGACTGGTGTTGATGCAGTTTGGTGGTGGAACCTCAATCTTGGTGCTTTTGCAACCCACAGTTGATGGTATGTGTGTGTGTGTGTGTGTGTGTGTGTGTGTGTGTGTGTGTGTATAGAGAGAGAGAGAGAGAGAGAGAATGACTGTAAAAAAACCACAATCAAGAAACAGAACAGACTCACAGTTCACACCACCTAATTCACCTTAACAAAATCCAATTGTGCACATACAACAGGTTCGAAGGGACAGTACAGAAGAGCATGACCTATCTAACAGCAGACTTATCCAAAATTTTGCTAAATATTTTCAATACAGCAGGCAAATAAGAAATAACATGTAAAACTAGAATAACTTTTGCAAGTGACAACATACAATAATGCAAGAATGTAGAGCCCTAACGAAAAGACCAGCAACCTGAAATCATGCACACAACAATCAATGCTGCTGACTAGGGACAAACACAACATCACAATCTATCATGCAAAATCCTTCACGCCTTCATTGTCCAATAATCCCGGTCTTCCACTTTTTTTTATTATTTACGCACATGGATTTGAGGGCTTTCATACAGCATTATATTCCTGTTTTTTTTTGGTCAAACTGCCAAAGCTATGGGACCTTTCATCAACGTGGCAGCTTCCTCTTGAACCACCACCTCCTCTTTTGGGGGCAGAAATTCACTTGCCTCGTTCTTCGAAACAGCTTCCTGCTCTTGGTTGGCAGATACACCTTCATTTGTTTGATCAGATAACGTGCTATTTTCCTCATTTGATGCTTTAGGGAATTTACTTTTTTCATCGTTTGCATATAAGTTGATCTTTTCAGAAGGCAGTTTGGGGAGGGATTTCCTCTGCGGTTTCTTTGGATGGGCAGGAGAAAGTCCTCTGATAGGAATCTTAGAAGATATTTTCTCATCCAAACTTAGACGACCTGATCGATTGCTCTGGCTATTATTTCCTTCAGAGTCGGCGGGTGATGGGCTCTTCTTTCTACCTAGCTTGGGAGATTTTGCTCTTGTTGTGGGTATCTGCATCAAAGTAACAACATCAAGGCCAATGCAATTTCACTTGGATAACAGTCCTGCCGGACATATCAAGAATAAGATCACTAAAAGACCAATGATGCCACACAGGAGGTAGAAATTGTCAAATAATATCATCCAAATCCAATGGTAGCGCACCCATTGGAAAATGCAAAAGTAAACTTCTGCAGGACTTTAAACACAGAGCAGTTCATGTAGAGTTAACTAGGATGAATACAATAACAAGGATTTTGATAGCATTAGAGGGCTTCCCTGAAAAATCTTCCCAAGTATAACCTCTTAACTGAGTTTTGGTCATGAGGAGATTCAACAGAAGAGATCTTGACAAAAGAAGAATAAAGATTGTCATGACGTGGCCTTTTAATATTGGTAAACAATAGTGTTGTCCCACATAATCTGGCACAAACAGTAGCTCCACCAGGGAATACTATAATATCACTGGTGCATCTAAATGGTGAGACCCTAATAGTATTCCACAATGCAAGTTTTGTTGCCAAATTTCAAAGAGTGACATGGTAAAAACCTGCAGAGTGCAGGTAGTTAGGAGTAAGCAAGCAATCACTGGTACAACTCCAACACTAGTTGCAACAAAAGGCCAAATGTTACAAGCATGGACCATGGAACAACTGAATCTAACCAAGCAAGGGCGCAAATGGCAGCTAGATAATCGTGTCATTAGATGGATATAATATACAAAGACAAAAGCACAAATGATAAGGAAATAATGATCCATGATAGTAACTTCAATTCAAACAATCAAATTCTAAATAAATAAATCTTAGACTGATAAAAAACTCAGATCGGAAAAATAGAAAACAACACAACCCAAATAAATTGGCAATCGGATGCAATTGAAGGGACTAGTGGAGTGCAGAAATGTATTCAAGAAATGCTCAGATAGCAATTTGGAACTGGAGCATCCTATAACCCAGTCTATTTTGCATTCCGAAAAACTGCAGTGAATGCACATTAACCCATATCTTGTATGAAAGCAAAACAAAACAAAAATGCAAGAATGCAAGAGACAAACAAGCATGCCCTAGTAATAAAAAAACACATGGTTACCTTCTTGAGCTCCACCTTCGGTGGTGCAGGCTCCTGATAAAAGCTGGGCATAGGGGTTGCTTTAAAAGCCAGACTTTTCCTAAACAACTTAATCTCAGCTTCTTGGGTTTCCTGTGAGAGAACTGAATGATTTCCATGACGAGAAACAAATTCAAATACAAATTACAGTCCATAGAAATCATAAACATTTCTGTACCTTGGACTTAGCTTGCAAGGTACTCTTTTCCACTTCCTTTGCATGAATCTTTTCCTCAAGCTTAGTGTAGAACTGAACAACATAACATTAAAGATATTATGTTCCCACCATAATTGCTGCAGGGAAGCTTACATGAAGAAAAAAGAAGGTTCAAGTGCAAAACTAACCTCCTTTCTTTTCTCAGCTCGTTCATCACACTTAAAGCTGAAACCATAATTTGGAAGTGTACCGAACTTGCGAGGTTTGGCATCTTCTGCAGTGGGACTTCTACAATGAAATTAAGGAAAAACATGTGCACTCCACAGATAAGGGTAGCCTATGGACATAAAGCTGAATATCACACTAGTTCTGCTCAGAAAAAGAAACGACATTCAAAGAAAAAAGGATACAAAGTAGATTCTGTTTCTCCTTCAGCTTTCACAACAGGCCCTTTATTCAAAGGTTTCAGTTTCGCCTTCTCCCTGTATATAGCAAAATCACCCTTAACAAATGGCTCGAGAAACAAGATTGTGGATAAATGTGATTCAAAAATTCAGAGAGACACATTCTGGATCGAATTTAACCAGTTAACAATTAGTAATGATTGACAAGCAAGTCCAGGGCATTAAGGTAAAAAAAGAATAAGAAAAAGAAAATGTGACAAATAAAAAATATACAAGCAATACATACACAAGGCCAGCAGACAGCACTTCATCAGACTTCCCAGATTGCTGTAGCAGACAAGAGCAGAAAAATAATTAGCAAATGTGAAGATAATAACCAACACATAGTCCGAAGGCAAAAAGCATTGTCGACCATACCTTGGATGCCTGACCCTGCCCCTCATTGAATGAGTTAACTTTCAAAGGCTGTTTTAATTGTGAATTTACAGCAACAGAGCCATTTGAAACAGTAGTTTGAGCCACAGCATCTCTTCCATCCTTACCCTTCACCTGAGTGGCTGAGACATTTTTTGGGTTTGAGGGCTTTGCGTTGCCACTCTTTCCTGAACCCTTCTGTGATCTAGCTTTCTCTGACTTATCAGCATCTTTCACTTTGGCTTCTCCTTCCTATGTGATAAAAACACCAAGTCTAAAATCAGGCTTAGTTTTAGCCGTTGTACAAAACACACAGAGCCAAACATCTCCATACCTTAGAAACAGAAAATCCATTGATTCCCACATATACCTTTAATTCACCCTCGACTTCCCTGGTGGACAGATTATTGTTAGTACAATCATCAACCTTAAAAGTGTTTCCCATGCTCCCACTAAAATTATTCGAAGCAACACCATCCTCTCCAGCAGCAGCACTTTGCTCATGAACACCATTTTGATGGACAGTCTCAAGCCCATCATCAGCGAAAAGATGATTATCAGAATCCATCAAACTCTGCAAGGAAGAATAGTTAAATAAATAAAACAAACTTAAGCAACTAAAAGATGATTTAACAAAACACAAAGCATAAACTGAGCACTAACAATTAGACTGCAAAAACTGTTTCTCTGTTTCCATATAATAACCGAGTCATAATCACAAACCCAAAGCTATTAAACATCAAAAACAATCCTCAATCTCACCCTCCTTCGTTGTCCACACAGAAACAAGCCCCTCACAAATTTCATTGTGCTTCAAAACCCAAAATTGCACCCATTAACCAGCACAATTTTCAGAAAAATGTCTAACAAACTGTGTTTACAAAACACTAGATTACAAAGAAAATGGATGGCTAAGTAACCTAGTCAACTCAATTCAATCTATAACAATTTAACTAATCCCAACCATTTTTCCCTCCCTCACTTTCTCAGCAACCAAACAAGACTTAAACAAATGAATTTCTAATCCTCAAGAAAATCAGGATCAAATCAGTACAAAAGCCAATGTTGCTCAACAAATTAGTTAAAAGAATGTCAGCATTTCCAAGTCTCAAATCCCTCCTTTTAACACTGATCTGCTCATAGCCAAAAAAAAAAAGCAAACAAAAACCAACACTCCTTTAAGTACCAAACAAGTTCACTAACCACTCAAATCTAACTCTACAGTGAGAGAGAGAAAGACTAACATGAAAAAGTTTTCTCAGCAACCAAACAGAAAAAAACAACAAAACTCCCGACAACTTCCTTACCTCCAAACGCGTGCAGCGAAAATCAAAACTTCATCAATCAAGTAGAAGATAGTGACAGATTTATCAATGGCTATGAAGGATCTGAGATAAGACCGGGCACAGTGAACCGCAGGATCCGACCCGAAAGAGTAAGATCGATCTCTGTTCGGATTATTATTCTCTAAAAATAAAAATAAAATTATTTTGTAGTGTATTTTTTTATGTCTTAGGATTCCAAAGACTGAAGACTCCAATCCATTTTATTTCCTTCCTTCCAGGTCATTCACTCTACACCAACGCTGTATGCTTAAAAGAGAGGGGAAGGGGGTATGGTGTACAGTATACGTATAATTATACGGTTATAGAAGAGTAAGTAGATAAGGATATACGGTTATTTTAAGTAACTGATTAATAATTAGTGGACAAGTAACAGTTGATAATGGAGCGGTCCTACTTAGGATGAAATTTATTAACCACTTTTTATTTTTATTTTATTTGTGATTATTGGGTATTGTTTTTTTTATTATGAAATGGGAAAGATGTATGGGGAGTGGTGAGTCCTCCTATTTGTCACATTTTTAAAATTTCAAATTGGACCTTATTAAAAAAATAAAATTTAATTTCATCAATGTGTCAAAATTAAACATTATAATATTTTTTTATCTTAGTTATTTTATTTCATATTATTTAATTCATGATAAGGTGATAGTTAAAATAAAAATAATAATTAGGTGATAGTTGACTAGATAAAACTAAAATAACTAGATCAATTTAGCTAAAATGTATTTTAATTTTAAAAAATATTAAAATAATTTCCTTTGATTTTTATTCGAAGTGAGTGTTCTTTATAAATATACATTTCTACTAGTGTTGTATAACTACAATTAAATGCAAGGTCCTTCGTGATAAGGAGAAGGGGCCACGCACACCATGTTATCATGCTAGTTTGAAATTTGAATTTCAGTGGGACGGTTGGGAATTTAAAGAAGGGGAGGGGGGGGGGGGGGGGGGGTTTAGGCAAACAAATTGGACCAACATAAAAATTAACATGTCCTTAATCTAATTCAAAGAGAGAGTTACTCGCAATTTAAAGGATGGAAACTCTATGGCGTTTCACGTGATAGCTTTCTGACTTTCAATTACATGCCTGATTGATTTTGTGTTATAAAATATTAAAAAAAATTAAAATTATTTTAATATATTTTAAACAAAAAATATCTTATAAAACAATCATTATCCCACTCTCAAATATTTTGTTCCCTCATCACAAATTATATGATAGAAACTCTATAGGGTTTCAAGTGCTATCTTTCTTGATTTTCATTAATAATTTTGTTTGTTTTTGTATTTTAAAAGTTTTTTTTAATTATTTTTTATTTATTTTTATTTTACTTCAAATTAACTTTTTTTTATGTGTTTTCTGATATTTTTAATATGCTAATGTCCAAAATAATTTAAAAAAAAATATTAAAAAAATATTATTTTAAAAAAAATTCAATAAAAATAATTATAAAATACAACCACTACTACACCTATAAATAACTCGTAATGTCATCAAAGTTGCATAGATAATTAGATGAGAAGAAAAGGTTGATGGTCAAATTTAAAGAAATAGGGTTGCTTTCATGGAGTGCGTTTGCATCACCTTCATGACAAGAGAGACAAATACTTTTAAGCCAAGATGGGTAGGGATAGATAAGATTTTGTGCTGTGTGATGGTTTCGTCAACCTTGGACATTGTTTCTCCACGAATCGATGAGTGCTATAACATATTTCAGGTTGTTCAAAGTGGTTGGGTGCAATACTTGTAAAATGTTTTTATTTATATAGAATATATTGAGAAAAAAATAACCTAAATTAATTGAACGGGTATTGACTTTGAGGTTGCATCTGTTTTTACAGTGTTGCTGTGTTTTTTTTAAAAAAAAAAAGTCTTTTTATACTTTAAATTATTTTTTTCAAAATTATTTTGATGTGTTGGTATTGAAAATAAATTTAAAAAAATAAAAAAAATTATTCTGATATGTTTCTAATGAAAAAATACTTTAAAAAAAATTGTTACCACTATGATAAATACTACCTTAATCTTAATGAATACTATAATTGAGATAATTAGATGGACTGACTTCTTATAGATACTTACTACTTGAAGGTGCATTTCATAAATTGCAGAGTCAAATATTTCATTGCTTTTTTAAAAAAAATTTGTAAACAAAATTATTATTTTGAAAATTTGGAAATAACTTAATGTCAATTTGAGAAAAGTATTTCAATAATAATAATAATAATAATAATAATAATAATAATAATAATAATAATAGTTGTTGTTGTTGTTGTTATGAAGCTAAATCTATATCATTTTTTTTCAATAATAAAAATATTTGTATTCTCATAATTAATAATAATATAATGATAACAATAAAAATAATAATAAAGCTTAAAATGGTAATAAGATTTTATTAACATCTTTGATTCAAAGAATGTGGATATTTAAAATAAAGTTTAAAATGGTAATAAGATTTTATTAATATCTTTGATTCAAAGAATGTGGATATTTAAAGTTTAAAAGGTTTTATACAAGGATAATTAAAATAGTAATAGAGTTAATTTTAGCATTATTAAATCACTAGTTTAAGTTTATAAATTTTAAGATTATTAAATATTTATATAATAATTAATTTTAAAATTAATAAAATTAATCAAAATATATACAAGTTATTTCAAAAACTCATGTTAATAAAAATAATGATAAATTTTTTTAAAAAAGATAAGAAAAGAAAAGTAATAATACCGTATAATTGCAAAATTTTCTGACAGTCACATGGCTAAAGAGTGGGCACGTGAGCGATCCAGAGGGTGAGCACCCATGAGGAGGCAATGCTTACACCCAGAGCTGCTTAGCGATGAATGCAAGTGTCCCTACTGATATCAGACATTCTCTAGCATCTGAACGTGTAATGTGAGTCCTCCTACACCAGATTGGGTCCCAACACGTGGCATGTTTGAGGGTCAATGCAAGTCAAAGGCAAGTGTCATCAGTTTAGCAAGGCCTTGTTTCTTTCTTGTATTCTTTCTACTCTTCGAACATATATATATATGTGTGTGTGTGTTTTTTTTTTAAATGGCATATATATTGGGTTATACCTTGCTTAGATTTTGAGTAAATTATCCATTCATTCATCCACATTTTTTTTTCACAATTTTTTTTCTTTTTATTTAAATATGAAATAATAATTCAGTAAACTATTTTATTAAATATCTATTTAAAAATATAATAAATTTTTTTTTTACAAAGTGATATCTATTTGAAAATGCGTTAAAATAATATATTTTTAATTTTTTAAAATTTATTTTTAATATCAACATATCAAAACAATTTAAAAAATTAAAAATACAACCTAACTGCAATTCTAAATACCCTTTTTATCATCTAATTCAAAATTCATGAGTTTAATATTGATAATAGATTAATTTTGCTAATCTTGAATTTCTCCAAAATAAATGATTTGTGCTGGGGAATTTCTTATTTGCTAATCTTGATAAAATAGAAGATTTGTGCTACACTTATTATTTTTTGTTTGATTTGATTTTTATAAAAAAATTAATCAAATTGAATTTTTTTTTAAAAAACCGAAACTAGTTTAAACGGACCGGTTTCAGATCGCTTCGGTTTTTTAGGATAAAAACCGATTCAAACCGGTTTGGCTTGGTTTTTTTCTGTTCGGGTTTATTTTTTTGGTTTCGAGTTTATGAAACTAAACTGGTCAGTTTTTTAAAAATTTAATTAGTTTAATTGATTTTTTTTTATGATTCAGTTTTTTTTTTCTCTGATTTACTGAGTTTTTTAATTTTTTTTTGTTCATCTCTGATTTGTGCTATCTTTTTTCTATCTTAAAGGTCTAATTATTGTTTACTTTTAACGCAAGGTTAGGCCTACAAAAATCCCTATCTCATCATTAATAGTAGGGAAACTCTTGTTGTGGATTATGATTGAAAGAGACAATAAATTGAAATATAATTTATTAAGGAATTGTCTTTCTCAAAGAAGAAAAATATTTTTGCCATCTATAGAAGCAACAGTCCAATAGACACCCAGGCCCGACATTTTTTTGGTGTGCTATCTTGTGTATAAATAAATCTATTTCTTCATTAATTGCTAAACATAATTGTATTTTACAAATACTAGTAATCTAGATTTTAATCTCGAAAAAAATAAAATAATATTATTTTATTAAAAATAATTAATTTAATAATTAATTTTTTTAGATTAATGTTTGATATAATTATGTTGATTGTATTTTAAAGATTGATTAATTTATAAAACATAAAATTAATTGATAAGAGACTCATTATTTCTTTTTTAATATTGTTTGGGAACAGAGCGCAAACCATGTTTTTTAAAAATTTAATTTTTATTATTAAAAATTAATTTTTTATATATGTTTTGGATCGTTTTGATACGCTGATCTTAAAAATAATTTTTAAAAAATAAAAAAAATATTATTTTAATGTATTTCAACATAAAAAATATTTTAAAAAACAACCATAATCACACTCTTACCCTCCCAAAAATAATCAAAAGATACATTGAACCATACAAAGTCCAGAGAGTTAGAGCAGTCACCATTGTAAGAGCCGTGAAGTGATTTTTTCTTCGAGGCTTTAAATGCTGGAGAAGATTATATTCCATCGACAATAATACACACGGAGAATATTTCTCGCTCTCATCCTTCTAATTATTTACTTAATTGATCAAATGCATGTAATACTAGAAATTAATTTCTGATATTCTACGTTTATTTTTTTCATTCATTAATTTCATATGCCATGTTCATCATTATTTTCTTGGCTTATGCTGCAAAACTATGATCCCATGTGTGAAATATTTGTTTTTGTTTAAAAATATATTAAAATAATATTTTTTATAGAATTTATTTTTAACATCAAAATGATATGAAAAAATATAAAAAAAATTAAAATGAAGAAAAAATTAAAAAAATTAATTTTGTTAAAATGTTTGAAGAGATTTTCACATTAGTTAATGATAACATGGAATAGAGAACCTTTAGTTTTGACTTTTTTTGAATTCCCCTCTTATTTGGTCATTATTTGTTTAATTCTTTGCCAGATAAGTATGGAATAAAGAGGTATACAATGACATCAAATCAACTTTTAGGCTTGACCCACAAGCGTATCTCTTTGGACTTACATTGTTGTTTGGTAATAGCCAGCGGCTGCGTAGTTTTGAAATCCAATCTAGTATAATAAATTGATTTAAAATTTAATTAATTTAAAATTAAAATTAAATTAAATTAAAAAAAATAAAAAGAAAATTTGATGAGTTGATTTGATGATCCATTTGATCAAACAAGACCTAGTCAAAAACCTGATTGTCACTCACTGATTTTTTTATTTTTTACTAAAACAACATCGTTTTAATTTTTTAAAAAACAAAAAATTGACTTGAACGATTCAGTAATCCAGTCAAAACCTGAAACCTGGACCTTGAACTAGACCGGGTTTAAAAATTATGAATGGGTGTTTTAAATAAGAATTTTTTTTTTAGTTTTTATAAAAAATTTAAAAACATGTTCATTTCTTGAAAATGAATACAAAATTTTGCATAAAAAAATAACAAATGCACCTTGCAGTTATTTTTTTATATAAAAAGAAATCAAAGCTATAGTCATCTTAATATTTTATATTTATAATAATCTAATTATAGAATATTAATTTTATTCTAGCCAAATTAAAATTATCATGAGAAAATTATATTGTTAACTCAAAAAATATTTATATTACATTTATAACAAAAATTAATTTATGAAAAAAAAAAGAAAATAAGAAAATATAATTTTAATCTCTTACATTGCTTAAAAAACTCCTGTGTATAAAAGAAAAAAATTATATTATTTTTTTTCTTCATTTGATAAAATACAAAAAATTGGTATTGAAAAACTATGGAGAATTTCAAAAATATATTTTTCAAACTCAATGTAAATTTAAAAAACTAAAAAGCCAGTTTTTTTTTTAATTTTCTAGATGAAGAAATATTACATTTGAATAAAAAGTTTTACTTTCAATTTTCTAACTCTAGTTTTTCAGAAAATTAGGGTATTAACTGTTTCTCAATTACCCTTTTTATATTTCAATGAATTAGTTACAAAGAAAATACATGAAATATAAAAATATATTTGGTAATATTAAACTCAAAGGAGGTGACCATTAGAATAAGAATCATTCTTAGAACTTGAACTTGTATATAATATAGCCTATGAGAACTTATGCATATGTTTTAAGTTTGAATTGGATTATCTAAAGTTGAGACGCCGCCTTTCGCTTTATTGTAGAAGAATCTCTACATTACAGTTATCGTTAGGGTTGCAGTGGAATAGGTTTTTTATTATATTTTGAATATTTTTTATTTTAAATTAATTTTTTATATATTTTTAAATCGTTTTAATGTATTGATATTCAAAATAAATTTAAAAAAATAAATAAATATTATTTTAATATATTTTTAAATGAAACATCAACCATAATTCTAAAGAGACCCTACTACTTGAATATAACTTATTGTTTAAAAAAAAAAGAATATCTTTTTTAAAAAACTATATTTAAAATTATGAAGAACCTCAAAAATATGTTTTCCAAACTCATTGAAAACTAAAAAATATATTTTTTATGTTTTTATGGATAAATATTGAAGATCCGTCTTTTCCTTTTACTCTAGTTTTCCATAAAATTAGAGTATTATTTTGTTTCTAAACAACCCCTAGTTTTTTTAATTTTTTGGATGGAGAAATAATGTATTTAAAAATGAAGTCTAGTTTTTCAAAAAAAAAAAAAGATTTACTAGAAACAATCGCTTTATATTTTAACAAGTTACCTATAAATAAAGACATGAAAGATAAAAATATATTTGTTAATATTAAACACATGATTGTGACCATAGAATAAAAATCTTAATTAGAACTTAATTTTATATATAATAGCTTGTGAGAACTCAGGTACATGGTCTAGGGCTTCTTTATTTTTGCGTTTTAAAAGTGTTTTTGAAAAAAATTAAAATTTTATTTATTTTTTAATTCAAATTAATCCTTTTTTTTTTGTATTTTTAGATTATTTTGATGTGCTGATATCAAAAATAATTTTTTTTAAAAAAATATTATTTTGATGCATTTCCGAGTAAAAAACAATCGCTATTATACTCCCAAACACCTTCTAAGTTTAAAAGAGAAAACACTAAATTACCTAATATTGAGACATTGCTTTTAATTTCATCATATAAAGACTTGCAAAAATTTTGAGATATAACAGTCTTTAAACTAATACTTGGATATCACCCATTACATAAGCAATGAGATGTATTTTCAATATGCCTAATAAAAGTAATAAAATTATTAAGACATGTGATATTGAATTACAAAAATTCTAATAGTGATAGTTTTGATGTTTTTGTAAGTATTTGATTTGACCTCATAACTAAATATATTATAGAAAATGATGGTAGAGGGAAAAACTTCATGGTCCAATAAGGGCTTATTATTCCAACAACCAAATTGATAAGGGTATAATCATAATTTTAAAATCTAACCTGGCCTGACAAGTTGATCCGGAATCTAGCCAACTTGGACCTGAAATTATGCTGAGTTAAAGAAAAAACAGGAAAAGAAAAAACCCGATGCGATCTAGTTGGTTGATCCGGTGATTTGGTCAAAAACTTAATTGTAACTCGTTGAATTTTTTTTTACTAAAATGACATCATTTTAAAAAAAAAAATTAACCCAGATAACCTGGTCAAAACCCGGATTTTGGACCGGACCGAGTCTTAAAATTATGGGTAGAACTCATCAAGTTAGGGTTTGGAAGCAGATTTCACCCGATACTTTATGCAAAAAAAAATTTATTCAAAAAACTATGAAAAAAATGTGTTTAAAAGTAATGAAGAACCTTTAAAATATATTTTTCAAACTTGGTATAAATTTGGAAATCTAGAAAGCTAGTGTTCTAATTTTTTAGATGGAAAAATATTGTATTTGAATGGGAAGTTCTAATTTTCTAGAAAATTTAGGTATTGTTCCATTTACAAACAACTCAGTTTTCTAGATGGTGAAATATAGCATTTAAACATGAAGTTTCAGTTTTCTTTTTTTCAACTCTAAATTTTCTAGAAAAACTGGAGCATTACTCTGTTTTTTAACAACCCTTTGTATTTCAATTAATTACTTGCAAAAGAAGAAGAAGACATTAACGATAAATATATATTTATTAATATTGAACTCAAGATTAGTTATCATAGTACTGGGTTCTTGAATATCATATATATATAATAAAAATAATAAAACAAAATTATTTAGGAATTTCTAGAAATCCGTTAAACAGATCTAGAATTGTGTAAGAATTTATTATTTAAAGATCTAATTTTTTTCAGTTTTGAATAATTCTTTAAAAGCTAGATTATCACAAACCACCAGTCTAATTGTTTGATTTTCAATAGCAACTCTCACAATTCACTGACAAAAAATCTCCTAAATTTCTATTTAGAAAAGATGAATTATTATGTTTAGAGTGCTAACTTTTTATTTTATGATTTATATTATATAATATCCATATATTATTTAAAAATATTTTAAAATTTTAATTAATCAAATCCCTACTTAATTATTTTAGGACTAAAATTATAATAACTGAATTAAATACATTTCAATGCTTAATTTCTAAAATTATTTTTAATTAAGTTACATTTAATTAATTATCATAGTTTAATTTATTATTAATTTAATAACTAATTAATTTATATTCAAAAATTAAATGCACTATCTAATAATATATCATAATTTTTAAATACATCATCTTTATTTATAATAAATATATATTTATATGAATATAATAATACCATGTGCAATTTGCAATTAGTTAATTCACTACACTAACACATAAAATTATAATTAGACTTAGAACTCACGAGATTTATATACAGCAGTGTATAAGAATTTAGGTACATTGTTCAAGTTTGAAAAACGAAGATGCTGGATTATTTAAAACTGAGACGTTGTCTTTCCCTTTATCCTATACGGAATTGTTAGAATTTAGAGATATAACAGTCTCGAAAAACTACTAAGATATCATCCACTGTGAAAAGCAATGAGAGGCATTTGCAGATTAGAGAGCATCTTCAAGGGCAAAGCTCAACTTAAGAACAAATATCAAGGCAGATAATTTACATGTCAAGAATGCAAATAACTCCATTAAGCAACCACTAATCAAGGACCCCAGTTGAAGCCTCAAATGTTATCCACTGAAATCATCCAAAACTCAGAATGAAAGAGAACACAAATCCAAATCAAAACAACTACTGGTGTATTCCTTAAACTTGCTGGGTTGCTTTAAGCATCAAAATCGTCCACAGATTCACGAGGACCAAATTGAAAAGGTAATATTGATATACAGACAAGCAATGTCCTTCCACTTGACAAGCAATCATCTTTCTCTCCAGCAGACGAATAAGACTCCATCAACATCCTATTTTGAATCCATTAATCCACCAAGACGCGCTCGAACAGCAAAATAACAACAAGAAGAGGTTTTGTTTATGCAGCAAAAAGGTAATTAACCAGAACCATTATCACTGTTGCTGTAGGGAAAAGCACAGGATTTTAGGGGCGTGGCTCGAATTTGACCGTTGAGGGAAAGGGTCGTTGCGATTTGGTGGGGAATTTGAATTCTTGAAGAGAAGAGGAGGGGAGAGTGGAGAACAGAGGAGAGGAGGGTTTGGTTTGGTGGTGTTGAGGATAGTTAAGGAACCCATCTCTGATGGATGATGTTAGAGAATGCTATTGTTTCTCTCTGTGCAGTGCAGGGAGGTCTTTAAGCTGGAAATCGGATGAGGTTGGAGTAGTGGAAGGAACAAGAAGACTCCATCCTACTGGTTAGTTTCTTACACAAGTGGAAGGCTTGGTGTTTTTATTGGTTGCTGGCTTAAGATCTGGGCTTTGCTTGAAAGGATTTTTCTCGTCAATTCATCTTTGATGGCTTGACTAGGATCCAGCCAAAGGAAGTACAAGGCTTGAGAACATTCAGACAAGGGGGGGAAAAGGCAACTAAACCAAAATAAAAGGAAAACTCTGGAGATGAGTTTCCTTCCCAACTAGAAAGGTGATGTATGATTGTGTGTGCCCAGTAAACTTTGGCTATAAGATTGGGCAATCATTTCTCCTGACTTTATCATTTACAGCTAGTCCCTTCTTTAAAATCTTGGAATCTAGTTAAAAATAAGACGGGATTTCGAAGTTTCGAGTCAAAATTCTCTATACTGGATCACTTAGTCTTAATCAACACTCTTCATTTACATATCAACTTTACAAATGGCTAGAGTTACAAAACTTTCAAGTAATATAAAAATATAAGAATTCCAAACATAAGAACTTTCGGGAAACACACGCAGGAATAGCTCAATTCTACATCAAAACATAAGAATTCCACCAACAGTCAGCAAATGTTATCTTGGGCCAGAAAGCTGTTCTGCAGAGAGGTAGGCATCACTATTGCTGCCTGATGGTCCTGATGAAGTGCCTTCCCCACTTGTAGATTTGAAGAAACTTGAAAAAAGGCGAGAGCCCAATGGTGATGAAGCAGGTGGCAGTGGAACTGGGGAGAGACCTTCAAGCATTTGGACAACTTTGGTCATTGATGGCCTGAGATGCATATCTTCCTGTATGCACCATAACGCAACTTTGATAGACGTGGAGACCCTCTCATCGTCCTTGTCGAACCTCAGCTTCGAATCAAGGATTTCCCTCAGTTTCCCTTCTTCCATCATCTTGAATGCATAAGAGGGGAAATGGGACTTCTCTGAAGATTCAGTCGCAATAAAGTTTTTTCTTCCACCGATGATCTCAAGCAACAGCATGCCATAGCTATAAACATCACTTTTCTCTGATATGGCATAATTTGTGATCCATTCTGGTGCAAGGTACCCTCTGGTGCCTCTTAGTGTTGTGAAAACATGGCTTTGCTCTCGATTCATTAACTTAGCCAGGCCAAAATCTGAGACTTTGGCAAGAAACTGACCATCAAGAAGCACGTTCTCCGGTTTTATGTCACAATGAATGATCTTTACATCACAGTCTTCGTGGAGGTAAGCTAGTCCTTTTGCTGTTCCCACAGCAATATTGAATCTTGCTTCCCAATCCAACAGGAACTCTTCTTTGTTTCCCTTGAAGATCCATTTATCCAAAGATCCATTTGCCATGAACTCATAAACAAGGAGGCGATAAGTTCCTTCAGCACAAAAGCCTTTCAGCCTAACCAAGTGGTGATGATGGATACTACCAATGATGCTAACTTCAGCTCGAAACTCTTTCTTTCCCTGACCAATGCCTTCCAACTTCTTCACAGCCACTCGGGTTCCATCCGGGAGAGCTCCTTGATAAACTGAGCCAAATCCTCCTTGTCCAAGCTTCACTGAGAAATTATTAGTTGCAGTCTGAAGATCTCTGTAACCAAACCGGATCGGCATCCCAGATAAAGTCTCTAAGAAGTTATCCTCTTCTGAGGTTACGTGGGGAGACTCCGGCATTTTCTTCTTTCTCCTGTGATAACGAAATGCCAGATAAAGTACACCACAAATGGTAATCAATGTGGCAATGACTATTATCACAACAATTGGAAAGCTTTTTTTGCTGCTTCCACCCCCTCCAGCGTTGGAGCCACTGCCTCCATCGCTCAGAACTTTAATGTATGCAACAAAACTAGGGCCTGCCTTAGAGTTCTGGAAACTTCCTATGTCACTGAACAGGAAGCAGTTCCCAGAACTGTTTTGGAAGAAAAAAGCAAGGCATGAGCAGTTACTCTGGCAAGCGGATTTGCAACCTTCCATATTGGTTCTCGAAGAGGGTGGAAGAAACCCCAGAGAAAAATAAGTGAGCCCATCCCCAGCACTTACAAGCTCTGTAGAATCATGTGAACCATCACAGGTAGAGACAATACCTGTCTGGCAATTTGAGAGGGTACTAAGACCTGAAGGGCACTGGCATACATTGTTACCAGAACAAACAAAATGTGCATTGCAAGGTTCTGGTACGCTGCATTGATCACTTGGTATTTTTGTTTGTGAAGCACCGCCACCTTCATCAAGATTGTAGAAAGATATAAAACCATCGTTTCCTAGAACTGCAATCCAAGTGGCATTTGCATCAACACTGTCTGAGAAAATAAATTGTGACAGGAACACTTTGTTTCCATCATAGAACCTCCATGAATTTCCACTGAGAGATGCCACGGCAACTTCTCCACCACCTTGATTGATGGTTATCCGGCTCTCCTTTTGGACGGACCAGTAAGGCTGTGGAGTTTGGAAACCTGCTGACAGAATCATGTCTCCGGACTTCATTTCAAGGATATGGGTCAGATTATTGGAGTTGGGATCGCTTACAAGTTTCATCCCATCTACAAAATCCTGTTTTGATATAAGTGTATTGGTAGGATGGCTAAAACTCTGCCACAGTACACTAGTGTCATTCCCAAGCAAAACCAAATTTCCTGAATCCTGCATCTCTATTGCAGAAACCCTCTTGCCGCCAGTATCAGCTGCCCAAACCACATCTTCCCCTTTCTGCAAAGAGACCTTACCATCATCACCAAAGATAAAATTATCAGAATTTGAAACTGGAGAACCTCTATTTGCAGACCATATGACCTTCAAGCTACCCAAGTGGACAATGGTTAACAGAAATTGTGTAACATCTTCAGTAGTTGTGAAGCCAAACGCGAAATCCGAGTTGTTAGATTTAAGAAACAACCCATCAAGATTGATCCAAGTCATTTGAGACCCTTGAAACCCTGGATAGATCTTGCCCACACTTTGGATACCAGCCTTACAACCTCCAGGAAAAAGGAGGACAAACATTGAAATGGACCCCATGAAGCGAACTAAACCCCATTGGTCCATAACCACTCAAGAAGAGGAGGGCGAATTAACTGAACAAAAGAACAGAATTCAGCTCCAAAATCCAGGACACGAAGAAAAGGGCTTTGATGGACATATTATATTATACAAACCAATGACAAAACTCTACATTCTGCAAAGAATCTAGAATCAGTACTCACAGCCGTAACAAGGTGAACCATGGAAGTAGGTTGCTGTACATCTAAAGCTAACAATTCCAAATTGAGGACAATTTTAGGTATCAGAAGAAAAGGATAACGCTAGGCTACTGAATTCTAAAGTATAGAATTGTATGAACAAAAAATTCAACATGAATAAATGTGAAAGAAGATGGCCCCTCTTCCAATAGACACAGCCTATGTACCCTCAAGAACAGGGTACACAGACAACTTCAAGTCCCAGAACCACTCATGAGAAACGCCAAATTCATAATCAAGAATGACAGCTGATTGAAGGGTACCTTTCAGTTATGAGAATTGACAAGTACTTAAGGAGGAGGAAGAGAACCATCAATTTTCATAGATGGGCACTCTTCATATCGACCATAAATTCAGACCAACATCGTTGTAGGAACAGACAACATGTGAAAGCTGAGAAGAGGGTGCAGATTCAAAGAAAGCTGAGTTCTTTTGTTCAGCAATAGCTGAAAGAAGGAGAAAGGTGAAGTGTTAGAGAAACAGACAGGTTGGTAGGTGCAGCTATCACCTCATGACTATCTGTTCTGGCTGGGTGGCTTCCATAAACAAAATGTTTTGTGTATGCTTTGCCCGTGTCATCAAGAGTCAAGAGCTAAAAAGTCTTTGAAGAGATCCGAGTTGAGATGGGTTTTATCTTCGAAGTTCCAAAACGTCAAGCTATGGATGGTTTCAAATGGTTTGACAGATCCAATAATATCATGTCCTAGGTAGCAGTCCTCGTCTTCCTTCCATAAAAAACAATTTCGCGTCCTTATTTCTTTCTTCAATTTGTAAATGAGTGCTCCATTGACAATTAATTATGCAAGAATCACATCACACATTTGTACGGTTTAATAGTCGTCCAATGTTGAATTATTGATCCAACGTTAAATGCTTTTTTTTTTTAATGACAAGAGGGACAAAAAAAGTGAAATGAGGATACCGAGTAGATCTTGAAATATTTTATTTTTTAAAAAAAAATTTAAAAAAATATTTGAACTCATAACCGCTTAATCATCAAGATTTTGATACCATGTTAAAGAACCATCTCAACTAAATAGCTTAAGCTGTTAGATAAGGTTTTATGATATGATTTATATTATTAACTAATAAGTTTTTTCTAATAATTCAATTTTTAATAATAATTATTTACTTGTGGATGAATTCGAGAATTGTGCCCGCAACATAAAATAATAATAATAATAAAAAAAAAACAAAGCAAGGTTTTAATAGATTTGATCTTTTCAACCAAATCTTTATATTAGGTGCACTTTGATTAATAATGACCATTAAATAAATTTAATTCCTCTTGTCGTGCTTCTGTCTATGGCAGGGAAGACCTTGCGTGACAGCAGATTTCGAACTTAGGTTAATATATTTATGTTAATGATTAGGACACCCTCTTAATTTAAGCTAAGAGAGATTTATTTAACATATTAGAAAAGAGTAGCAAATATATAATAATAAAAACTAGGAAAAGAATAGGGTAACTTACAATTTTTTTTTTATTAATATAAATATACAGACTAATTTTTATGTAGTTCAATTAATTTCATTAATCTTAAAATTAATCACAATATAAATCTTCAATTACCTTACATCAGATTCTCTTGGATATCGTCATATCTATGTTGTCAATACTAATTTTTCTTGCTTATTAAATTAACCAAAATCTTTGATAGTTTCTGGGTTATATATGTAGAAGAAGAAATGATGAAAAGGACTTGCAATCTTGCAAACACCACTGCAGTCTAGTTTGTTCCTATCTTCTTGTGCTCATTGTCACTTACATGAGAAGAAATGATGAAAAACTATGTCATTGTTGTTTCTTCCATGAAAAACTTATTTTTTATAATATTGTGATCAAATATTAAAAAATAATTTACATTTTAAAAATCTATTAAAAAAATTAGTTTAAAAACAACTTTTCAGCAAACAAATAAAAAAACACCTCAAACAGAAATGTATAGATTGCTGAGAAACAAGATAATTAAGAATATAAACTTTATAACCCATGTAAATTATGAATCTCCAAGAACAAGACTCCAAAAGGATGATCATGATCCGGATTTGATAGCTTCTATTTAATTATATAAATTAAGGCCCATCCCCACAACAATCTTCTCTCTGTTTGGATATCTATTTGTTGCAGAATCAATATCCAATAAAATAAAATGAAGATTCATTGTTTTTCTTTCTTTCTCCTGAAATACGGCTAGTACTGTATTAATTATTCTGCTACATAAAACGGCAACATGCATGGATTATTTAAACCCTAGATCGATGCCAGCAGGGATGGACTCGCATCGTTCACTACGATGAAAAACAGGTATGAACTCGGAATTGATCCCCATTGCAAGGAGACAGGATTTCATGGGCTGGTCACATGGCTTGTTTGTGTTATATATATATATATATATATATATATGCATGTTGTTGTAGTATATTTTGATCTTAATTAATTAATTAAATGTAAATATTTGATCTCGGGTTGTGAAGTGTTTTTTAATTTTTTTTATTTGATTACATGGTAATTAAAAAAAAAATGTGTAAAAAAAACAATGATCTGAAAAAAATATGTTTTTTAATCAAAAATATTATTTTTTATTCATGTATTTTTTCCATAAAACATATGTTTTTATTAGCAATATAGTTTATTGAATGAAACCGCATTGTTTTAAATTGATATATACACAATAATAATAATAATAATAATAAAAATGTACATTCCAAAAACTCTTACATTACACTAAGATAAATGATACTATAATATTGTGCATGCACATATATCCACTCTAATTACTAATTACTATTTTTTTATTTTATTTTATTAATATGGATATTCGAACTAGTTTATATACATTTTAATTAATTCCATAAGTCCTGAAATTAACAATTATATAAGCTTTCAATAGCTACGAGGAAACTTGAGCGTATGATAATTAAAGAATAAAATTACAATTTTTTTTTTAATTTTTAGATAGGATTTTAAGCATATTTTTTATTCATTTTTTACTATGAGAAATATTTTTTATAAATCATCTACTCGAACTAAAGCTCCAGAATAACAACTTTTTATTTATTTATAAAGAAGTCTTCTATGCCATGTTGCTCGCTTGAAATTGGACTGCAATTTCATCCCATTTTTAGTCATATTATTTTCGTTGCTTTTGACTTCTGTAATACCAAAACTTCCACTCAAAACAAGATGAATTAGGAGAGCCTGCAGATTTGACTAACCCCCTTCTTCCCTTTCAGGTAAGAACTTTTAGGTTTTGATCACCATTAGTCCACTTAATTAACTATAATTATGACTTTCAACCAGGCAAATGCCTGATTTATGCATATTTTACTTAGTTTCTTAGCTCATTGATTACCTCCATTGGATCTTATCTTCTGCAACAATCCTTTATATATGTGTATAGTACTGTAGGTAACAAAAAGAAGTCACTTGTATAATCTGTTTTTCTGTTTTAAAAGTATTTTTAAAAAAATTTAAATTTATTTTAATTTTTTATTTGCTTTAAATTAATATTTTTTTAGTATTTTTAAATTATTTTGATGTGATGATGTTAAAAATAATTTTTAATAAATAAATAAATAAAATAGTATTTTAATATATTTTCAAGTAAAAAATACTTTGAAAAGTAATTGTAACTGTACTCTTAAATAGTTTTTGAAGATGTTACTGAAAAAAGCTTAGCTAAAATTTTTAATTGTTGTGAAATTGAAAAAAATATTTTTTACTCAATTAAAAAAAATTGGAAACCAATTGTAACCAAGTTTTACATAAAAAAATGTATTAGGTAAACCTTTTAAAAGTTTGTGAGTTTCAACAAAGAAAGCTCGGAAGGAACTTTAAGAAAGATCCCCAAGGGGACTAACTTTCTAATGTCGTCTGAGATAATATAAAATTGCAAGAGGTCTGAAAAATTGTTGTCGAGAAGTCTCTCTTTCACATTTGAAATATCACTAACTATAGATATTAAGCTCGATTCAAGTTAAATTTAGAGCGTCCCGAGATATCAATTAATTCAAAAAAATTTAATAATAAATAGTCAAAACCCCATTATTTTAAAAAATAAATAAAATTATCCGAATTATGAATTAACCTAAGTTATAATTAAATTATATTACATTAATTTAATCAATTTGAATTAAAATTTGAATCAACCCGTATCCTAAATCGGATTTGTTTGGGTATGTAATTATAATTATATTTTAAAATGTTTTTCGTGTTAAAATGTATTAAAATAATATTTTTTATTTTTTAAAATTATTTTTAAAATCAACATATCAAAACAATTTAAAATATAAAAAAATTAAATTTTTTAAAAATATATATATACAATGACGTTTTCAAATATAAATATAGCCGTATTTTCAAACGCTAATTCTACAGCAAGAAACATGCATCTAGAAAATAATATATGGTACAATGGATTTCGTGTGTTTTCTCCTCTTAAGTTAATTTCTAGGAAAGAGCGAAAAGTGAAAACAATGCTGCCTCAATAAAGACGATGAGCATAAATCCTTAAACAAAAAGTTAATTATTTTATTTTCCCAGAAGGTGCGTGCTCATCCCCTTGAATTTGTTTATTTATTTAGAATTACTTTCCTGGAATTTCTTGAACTAAAAATCTCTGAAGCAACCTCCCTCAATTTTTCTTTTTTCCCAAATCGACTCAATCACTTTATATATATATATATATCCACGAAATTGGTTTAATGAATATATGATTAAAGTGCAAACACCTTATAATTACAAGATATTTTATAAATAACAAAGCTTATATTAATTAAAAATAAAAAAATAATATATATCAAGAAACTATTTCAACTCAATAGCTTAAAATGTTAGATAAAATCTAAAAATATAATTTATATTATTTTTTAACATATTTCATCAAGCGAAAACCATTTGAATTTAAAATTTACACATATTTATATTATGTTGTACTTAAGTTTTATCAAATAAAAGGGAATGGTGAAATTCGAACTCGTGACTGGTTAGTCATGAAGACTCTAATAACATTTTAAAGAACCATCTCAATCCAAAAACTTAAGCTTTTAAATAAAATTTTAATATATAATTTATATTATTCTCTAACAATCTTCGTCTACTAGCATTAACACAAATTAGTCATTTGAAAAATAATTAAGGACTCATGGTGAGATATAATTATAGGACTTGGAAGTGCCGATTATTTTTAATTTTGGATGAAGAAATAGCAAAAATCGAAGGAAGGATTTGATCCACAAATTAATATTACAAAATCCGCTTGAGCACGTGATCTGTGTATGGTAATATCTTTGATAAATTAAAAACTCCATTTTCGAATCGTGGCAGCAATCAAGAGAAGCTTTTGGTTAGGGCAGCAGCTAGGGAAGGGAAGTTTTTATCTTTCCCAGATAAACTCTTGGCCCAATAAATATAAGTGCAGCCCACACCCTTTACGGGCCATCTTATCTTACAGTCTTTTACAGGTAATTAAATTAGTGGTGTTTTTTTCTTCATTTTTAAAATAAAAGAGAAGAGAAATAATTATTTAATGCCGAGAGACAGGCACAAAATTAGAATTCCAACATTTAGGTAGTGTTTAATACGAAGGAGAGAATTAATTAGACTAGATAAATAATTATCAAATTTTATGTTTAGTATGTATTGGATTAAATTGACCTGGATAATTAAACTGTTTAGTAACCGGATAATTTGTTATATTTTATGTTTAATAAATATTAGATAAGAGACAATAATTTATATTATTTTTAATATAATAAGTAAATATATAAATAGGAGTAATTTTGGATTTTGAGTTTTGTGGTTTTAAAAAAAACTTTTGAGTTTGATGTATGTAATGAATTTGTTTGTCTATGAAAAAGAGGAGATCAGAATAATTTTTGTTGAGAAGACATTGGATTGTTTATTTTTACATGCTATAAATAAACGTTATTATTCTCAAAGGAAAAAATAAAAGCTTAATTGCAGTTAATATCTGTTGGACTCTTTAATATTTGATAAATCATTATTTATTTATTGTATTGGTAAATCGTTAATTCAATAATTGGTTTTGTAAAAATAAATATAAGTTCGTCTATAATCCGTGAAGTATACGAAAAATTGTTTTCAAAAATATATTTTATATAAAGGGCAGTATAGTTATTTTATAATAACAACTCTTGCGCAAAAGTTGAGCAATTTTACAGTCCATCTTTATCTATTATATCAGACAATTACTTAATTATTAGCCTTAAAATTTAGTGGTATTTTTTTGGTGATCATATCATAGGAAAATTTGTTAAAACATTGTTAATTGGTATATTTGAGATCAAGTTAAAAATAAGATCTATTTAATTTTTGGGATAAAATTTTATTGAAATTTAATTTTTAACATAAACTCTTTAATATAGAACATTAATATGTTTTAAATAAATTATGAGTGAATGAGAAATTAATCTCAAAAAATCCTTGATTGATATGTTTTGATAAAATTCAAATCTTTTTTAAAAAACTTATCTCATATAAAAAAAAAAAAAAACTTTATTGGTGTTTATAAAGTGGGATGTTGAAAAATTAAAACTAAGCTAAAAAACACTCAAGCTTTTAAAGGTGAGATGTTCGAAGCGAAATAGACTTTATGCTTAAACCTATTTGCATCTAGCAACCTGACTCGGGTCTATATTTGTTATAAAATAATATTTTGAATTATAAAAAATTAGTTTTTGTTAACTAAAATTTAAACTTAAAATTGGTCTATGAAGAATTATTTATATGGTAACTAATCAAAGGTTGATAACAATGAGAATTAATTCTGATTATTACTTTAATTATTTTTTAATTTTTTAACTTTTAAAATTCATTATAAAAAAAAGGGTGAAGAAAGAGCTAAAAACAATGTTTTTCATATTTTTATACATTCTTCCTCACCTTATTTTTAGTGTTTTTCTTCTTCTTCTTCTTCTTCTTCTTTTGTTTTTGTTTTGGTTTTAGTTTTCCTCTCAAATCTAGAGTTTAGATTTATCTTATTTAAAAATATTTATGTTACACAATTCAAAGTAGTGTTGTTAAAATTTTAAAAGGCTTATTGCAAACATATTTTGTTCAAATAGATGAGTGACAAAATTTTAAAGACAAATAATTCATCCTTAACAACAATAAAAAAGCTTTATCAATTTTAAATTGCTTCAACAAATAATTATCATTATTTTATTTTGTTTGATCCTTTTACTTTAGTATTTATGCTAGTATTGTTTTTCAATCTCTTATATTTTTTTTAATGTATACTTAGTATGCTTACCAGAACTTTTATATAATAATATGATTGTTCTGTGTACAAATTTATTATATATTTATAGTGGAGGTTGGTTTTTAAAGTTTTTTTTTTAAGAAATTAAAATGATAGTTTTTTTATTTTTTTTAATTATTTTTTATATTAATATATCAAAACGATTTAAAAACACAAAAATAAATTTAATTTTTTTAAAATAGCATTATCCAATCATAGTAACAAGCACTTTCTAAACTTACATCCAGCCACATTTCAACTTAAATTGATTTTGATATTAAATCAGTTAAATTTATGTAAATTAAATATCGTGGTTTAATTATACTTTAAAAATTTTAATTTTTTTTAAATTTAAATTAATTTTTTTTATGTATTTTTAAATAGTTTTGATAAGTTAATATTAAAAATAAATTTTAAAAAATAAAAATAAATTATTTTAAAATAAAAAATATTTTAAAAAATAATATTAGGTCATGATACAGTACAGGGCAAACCGTAATAATTTTTTCTTAAAAAAAAAAACTGAATCGAGTCATTTTGGACAAAAATGATGGGGTTGAGCTGGCAATCCAGATTCTTATTCTAAGTTAGATGCTGATTGAATGAAGAAGAGTTCAATTACGATTGAATGAGTTCATGAGTGAAGACTAGACGTCCGGTACACGCCCACGGAGAGTTAAGAGACCTTCTTCGAGCGGCCGGGTAATCTCGATGTTTTGGGGGCATAAGATAAGACAAAAAGACTTAAACAAGATAAGAAACTCGCGAGGATCGACGAACCTGAGAGAGGGATCCCTAATATGAGGAAGCGACTGGAAAGGAAGCAGCTGGGCTGCTGATCTTCTGGAGTAGTCTTACCTGGGGAAAGAGACTTTAATCGGGGCAGCAAACTGCCTCGCGTCTTGTCGCGTGGATGGTGTCTTAAATCAAACATGGATTTCCATTGTTGCCTGTTTGACAAGGGATAGAGACCGCTGGACTGGGATTGGGATAGGTTTACACAAGGCATATTCTTATGTGGTTCGACAATACACTTTTCACTTCTGCCGGCGATGACAGCTGAGGTCCCTGCGCAGTCAGAAATGCCGGACTTTCGAGATCCAAACTAATTGCCGTTACCTCTATCTTATTCGATTTGCTTGACTTCTCTCTATCTTCTTCAGTCATCTTGGTGCCTTGATCCGGGAAAACTCCACTATCGGCGGGCATGAGATCGGTTTCATTTAAGATGCCCTTTTTTCTCTTTGTTTAATGTGAGCCGTGAAGCTCGCCGAGGTGGGTGAGCAAGTGTCGTGTGTAACTTTCTTGTTTCCTTCTTGAGTAAGGTTTCCGTCCTAGTAGGAACTCCCAACCCAAGTCTTTTCTGGATAAGATCTCTGACAGCTATAGTCAGTAAGTTGGCCAGTTGTGCACCGGTTGAACTGACGGTTTTCCGGTTGAACCAGCGACTCATTGCTGGTTCAGAACACCCACTGATCCGTGAATCTTTTCAACGCGTAATGTCTTGAAAAAAGTAGCGATACTGTCTCCTGTTGATCATCTAAACTATAATGCTATAGATGTCAAGCGGTCCTGTGAGATGCTGAGCCATATTCAATTATATGTTTAACATGGACTACTTCTGCACCGGATTTTCAGTTTCAGATTCAAGGAATTACCTCCCTCGTTCTCCTATTATCGGTAAATCTTGTTCTTGATTAGCTACTGCCATCGCTAAAGACAGTATAAAACCAACTCTACTTTCAACTTTCTCTGTTCATGTATACACAAACACACTAACAACAACCAAAAGAATTACCTTACTAGTGAACTGCCTAGAACATGAACGAAGAGCCCCCCAGCTCATGAATGAAGAAGAGGGGAAGAGAGAACAAAAACTTGGATATTAGCAGTAGTTCCTCCGCTCGGCAAGGAGGAGAAGAAGAAGCTTTCAAGAGATTTTCCTTAGTTCTTCTACTATGTTAACACAAGTGAAAAGCTAGTGAGTATATATTTCTTCTTCAATTGTTATTGCAATGAAGAATAAAGGGAAAAGGTGAGGATATATGTTACCTTCAAAATCCAGTCTTGTGATTTGAGCCCAGTAGTTTAACAAATGTGTTGCATTCAATTTTATTTTTATTTTTTAGAATCAGTTCTTTTTGCAATTGAATTTGAAGGAACTGCGCATTCACAATAGCAAGAGAAGGACATTTCAAGAATGGGTTGGCTTCAATTTCGCTAATGAGTTAGGGACCAAGGTGCAAAGACTAATGCCTTTTATCCATAGTTATTAAACCCGGTCCGGGGTTGACCCGGCCAAGGAATCGAGTTTCGGGTTTCATGGATTAACCCGGGTCAACCGGGAAAAATTAAAAAAAAAAATAAAAAAATTTTAATATTTCATATGAAAAAATCCATGTAAATATAGATTATACATATTATAAATAATGAAGTTTAAAATAATATTTTAAAAAGTTTTTTATTCCACATTAAAAAGATATTATATTAAGCTTTTAAGTTGAAGTATTTAACTTAAAAATATTTTTTTATCCCATATTGAAAAAACATAATTTTTTTCTTTGGGAACATAAAGTATATATACTAATGGGTTTCAAATCCCATATTGAAAAAACATAAATTTTTTCATGGGAACATAGAGTATATTTATGAAATGTTTTCAAATTCCACATTGAAAAGATACTATGTTATTCTTTTAAGTTGAAGTATTTAAACCAAAAGGTTTTTTTATCCCACATTGAAAAAACATGATTTTTTCCTTGAAAACATAGAGTATATATACTAATGGGTTTCAAATCTCATATTGAAAAAACATAACTTTTTTCATGGGAATATAGAGTATATATATGAAAGGGCTTCAAATCTCACATTGAAAAGATACTATGTTTTCCTTTTAAATTGAAGTATTTAAACCAAAAGATTTTTTATCTCACATTGAAAAAACATGATTTTTTTCTTGGAAACATAGAGTATATATACTAATGGGTTTCAAATCCCACATTGAAAAAACATAACTTTTTTCATGGGAACATAGAGTATATATATGAAAGGGCTTCAAATCCCACATTGAAAAGATACTATGTTATCCTTTCAAGTTGAAGTATTTAAACCAAAAGGTTTTTTATCCCACGTTGAAAAAACATGATTTTTTCCTTGGGAACATAGAGTATATATACTAATGGGTTTCAAATCCCACATTGAAAAAATATAATTTTTTTCATGTGAACATAGAGTATATATATGAAAGGGTTTCAAACCCCACATTAAAAAGATACTATATTATCATTTTAAGTTGAAATATTTAAACCAAAATTTTTTTTACCCCACATTTTTTTTAAAAAAAACCCGGGTCTCGTCTGGGTTTGCCCGGGTCGCTCGGGTCCTGGGTCGACCGGCCGGGTCGCTCGGGTCCCGGGTCGCCCGGGTTTGGCCGGGCTATTGCCACAGCCGGTCTTTTATTAAACCCGAACCGGTCCAGCCACCGGGTCAACCCGTCGTGCCGGGCCGGGTTTAATAACTATGCTTTTATCTGCGAATTGAAAAGAACAAAAAACGATGGAAATTACCGAAGCCTACAAAACAACAAGAACAAAGAAGGGGTCAAAGCCCATCGAATATGATTGATGGGTTTACTTGGATGATTTATTGTTTGAGTTGGGTTGGGTTTTAATAGAAATAAATAAAGAATTGACCTGGATTGACTTAATAAAATATTTAGATTAATCCATTATTTAGTTGCTATGGGAAAACTCAGTCAAACCCTGTTAATTTAGTCAGATCTAATATTTAATAGTGTAATAAAAATAAATTGAAAAATATTTTTCAGTGTGTTAGTTATATCATGAAAAATGAACTAGAAAATAACGTATTAATATTTTTTTTCAAGTTTATTAAAATAACGAGGAACAAATGTTAGAAATTAAAAAGTTGAATGAGAATGAAATTAAGAAAAAATATAATTTCATAAATTATCTCAAATAAAATAAATAATAATTAAAATAATAGAGATTAAATCTAACAAGTAAAAAAATTGAAAGATGAATAAATTAAAATAATAATAATTAACATTTCATAAATTATTTCAAATAAAATAAGTAACAATTAAAAGAACGAGGATCAAATTTGATAGATAAAAAATTTCAATTAAAAAATAATAAGGGAAAAGCAAATAATAATTATAAAAATGAGGGTCAATATTAATATAAAAATTAAATTCTAATGTATGAAATTGAAAAAATAAATATTTAAAATAAAATATATATAACAATCAAAAGTTTGAGTACCAAATTTAATATAATCAGCAAATAATATAACATTTCTACATGTTTCATAATTTCCGAAAAGTATTTTCCGCCCAAAATAAAAGAAAAACATTTTCCTAACAACCAAGCTAAATTTTTCTTTAATTAGAAAGTGTTTTTCTTTAACCGACTTTTCTAATAATAAACAAATATAAAAAAATTTGAAAAATAATTTTCAAAAAAATCATTTTCTATCGAACAAACATCCCTTGAGTAAGACATGAAAGATATCTCTAAGCAAAATTAAGAAACATTTTCAAAAATAAAAAGAAAGAGCATTGTTTGGATAAGATTGAAAATAATAAAAGAAATTAACTTGAATGATTAGATAAATAATAAGAAAAAAAGCCCTATTTATACAAAGATAATGTATCATGTCCTAATTTCTATTTGCCATATATATTATCCCATGTTCATGTTTGTACTTCGTAGTTACCAAATAACATGGTGTAGAACATTAATTGAAACTCTAACCTTCTTTGGTTTACAATTCAATGTTTGTACTTCTTAATTACCAAATAACATATTATAGGATGTGTATTAATATGCTTAGTGTTCTGGTATAAGATATTTTTTAAAAAAAAATTAATTAAAAATTAATTAAAATAATATTTTTATATATTTTTATTTTTAACATCAACATATCAAAACCATAAAAATACTTAAATCATTAATTTGATTTTTTTTCAATTAAAAATAATTTAAAAAATACTTTGAAAAGCAGAAGTTATTATAATATTACATAAGTATTAGCCATTAAATGAATATTTAGAAATCCGGCAATTTATGTTTGAAAATATATTTTAGATGTGTTTTTCATTTGAAAATATATAAAATTAATTATATTTTATATTTTTTTAATGATTTTGATAAGCTTATATTAAAAAATTATTTTTAAACAAAATTTACTTTAAAAAAAACCCTTCATTACAATACTAATAAATACACACAAAAAGTTAATCCTCAAAATAAGCTATCAAATATAACTTTATATTAGGCATTTACAAGTTTTTTTTTTTTTTTTTTGAGAGAGAGAGAGAGGAGAGAGATGGAATTTAGCAATTGAAGCATGCGATGGATTCAACAAAAATAACAGGTCATATGCGCAAAACCCACGCCTTTCCTTTGTTCACACCTCCTAATCTTTAGACGCGGAGACCGCGTTGTCAATATTATCTGCGTTCGAGCTGACGTGTCACCACCCCACATGCCCTCATGACTCCAATACCTTTTGCCTTGCCCCAAAGACATGATCCAGTCATTGATGATGAGGGCTGATCGCTACTCAAAAATCATTTTGGATTAGAGAATTTGAAAAAGAATTCAGATAATTTAAGGGATTTTTTAAAATAACAAATTTTTTTATATATCAAAATTATTCAAAAGATTATCCCTAACAATGATGATGGATTCACCAACCAGTTTAAAATCTAGAATTTCTACCAATTTTATAAGTGTGAAATGTGAAAACTTATTGTATTTTACCTTTTGTATTAAAATTATAAAATTCCTTCTCATGTTGTCAAGATTTTTGAAATCCAAAAAAAAATAAAGAATTATAGTAGTAATAACTAATTTTATCTTTTAAACCAATAGGTTTTTGTCTATATTTGCAAAACAAAAGAAATGTTATGTAATATCAAATAATGACTAAAAACTAAGGAACTGTTTGGCTGTTTTCTCGAGACAGAAAAAATAAAAATAATAAAGTTAAAAGAAACATGTATTTTTTATAACTTTTTATTTAGAAGGTGTTTAGCATCGAGGTTCAATCTGATTTTTTTAAAATTTTGAATTATTTTTGCTTTAAATTATTATTATTTTTTTTAATATACTGATGTCAAAAATAAATTTTAAAAAATAAAAATAATATTATTTTAATATATTTTTAAATAAAAAATACTTTTAAAAATAATCTTTATCATATTCTCAAACACCTTCTTAAAAGAAAAGAAATTACTTTCAAAATTGTTCTATGAACTTATTTATATTTTTTTATCTTTGTTATTCCCACTAGATATATTTTTATATTTTCTATATTTCATTTATTTATTTTAGGACTTGAAGAAAAAACAATATAAAAACAAGGATACTATCTTCTATTATGTTATTCAAGATTTGTTTGTCCTCTTGGATAACCAAAAATAATAACAGGATATCATTTTAGTGTATAAAGCTTGAAATATGAATCATATCATGGTCATGCTTTGGGATTATCAAAACTCTATTTTGGTCATTTTATCAAGAATATTCTAAATTTTTTTTTATCTTAATATGGATATAATGGGAAAAAAAAGTGTGTGTATATATATATATATTAATTAATTATCCAAGTTTAGGATAACGTGTTAATCTCCCAATTTTTGAAGGGGAAAAAAAATGACTAGCTTAGAATAGAAACTCATCAAGCGAGAGTAACGTGACTTCGTATGGGTGTGTGAATCCAGGAAGGTGGGCTAGCTCACACGGAAACACACACGCCAAGGAAAATCAAGAAAAGTAGTAGTTACAAAGGAAAAATAAATAAATAAATATATATAAGCTGTCATGGAGCCAATTAAAGAACAAGTCTTTGCTGTTTCATTCTCCATTAAGCAATCCTTTCTCTCTTTGACTAACCTATAAATATACACGCACACACAGAGACAAACAAGGCCTGAACAAGTCAGGATGATGAGTTTTTGAGGAGGAAATCAAAACAAGAAGATAACAATGAAGTGGTCATGGACTCAGGCAGCTGGGACAACCAAGAAGGTTCATGTCAAGGTGAGGCCATTGAAGCTGGAAGGATTGTTATGTAAAGAAAAGGTTGATGGTAATGGAAGAGAAAGAATGGTTTTTGTTGTCAAGATGAAATGGAAAGGTCCCAAGTCGTCAGGATTAGTTCCATTTTATCGAGTTTCCAAGTGCCAAAGAAATTATAGCAGCCAGAAATTACTCAAGGAAGGGGAGTCTGATATAGAATGGAACGGTGAAGAATTTGAGAGTGTTTGGATTCCTTCCAAAGACAATTCTTTTGTTCAGTGGGATGTTTCTTTCAGCGTTTTATATGTAAGTTTCTTGTTTTGGCATATCGTCTTTTTTTTTAATTGTTCTGGTCATGTTCATCCGTGCTTTTGTATGAATCCATGGCTAAAATGGTAATGGTGATGGTCTTTTTGCAGGGTGAGGATGAGAAATCCATGGCTAAAATGGCAGTCTTGGGAAATGTTACGCTGAATATAGCAGAACTGGCTTCAAGGATGAATTCCCAGATTGAAAAAAAGCTGCCAATTTCCTTACATATTGATGGAGTTGACTGCCAAGCTTCTCTTTTGGTAAGTTTCATTTCCAGCTGCAGACCAAATTCTGTAGCTGATCTGTTCTGCTAAAAAAAAAAAAAACATTGTGTAACTGAAGATCAGAGAGATTCCCTCTTCTCAATCAAAACTGATCTTCAGTTACACAAACTGTTTTGATTGAGAAGAGGAAATCTCTCTAACATTTCGTAATTGACTTGTAATAAATGCCTGCATTGATTCACTTGTATCTGTAGCTACGAATTTCATAGTTATCGGCTGTTCCAAGATGGTGTAAGAAACCGATCAAAATAGAGTTTTAGAGTGTCCAAATTCTATGCCATAGATAGGATTAGGATACCCTCTCTGTTCAATTCTGTGAAAGAAACAAGAGAAATTGTGTTATTAAGTGAAATGGAAACAGCATCTCTGAGCTGTTTGCACCACTTCCTTTATTGATATGGAAGATCTAGCTGTAAAAATATAGTAAAAAACAAAAACACAGCTCTGAGTAACCCATTGAGATGAAATAACTTGGAGGTTTCGCCAGATAAGGAAAGGGAAAAAAAGAGCAAAACTCAACCATCGAAAGCCCTAGTCTTCCATGAAACAGCGAAATTTTACAATAAACAATTACTCATAGTATTTGACCTTTTCATTGTATATATTTTCCTTGTAACTTACATGATGTGTAGCTACTATTGACCTTTTGTTTAATATAATCTGAATTACTCTTCGCTTAAATATTTAATCAATGACTATTTCATTTCGTACAGATTGGTGTCAGCTTCGCTGAGGTCAGAAATTCATGTGACCAAGCAGGAACTGTTCAAAACTCGGGTGATTCAGATACTAAGGACGGACTTTTCAAGGGCAGTACAGCTTCTAAGAATGAAATGGACGGAGGAAACCGAGTGAATTCTAGTGACTCGGATGAGTCAACTATGTTTGATTCAGATGATTCGGCTGGAACTTCGACTTCCACGAGCGACGGTAGTACTCAAGAGATGGGTTCAGGGATCGAGTCGGGTTCATCCCTGGAGACTCGGTCAGACCGAGCTACCAAGGTTGGGTTATTCTCATGGAAGAAGAGAAGGTTGAGCTTCAGCTTGTCCAGGAGGAAAGTTGAGCCATTCGTTGAGAAAACTGATGCGAAGATGGACAAATCCGATTCCACACAGGTACATAGATCACCTGACAGAGAAATACCCGCGCATGTGAATCGATCCTGTCTGTTCATTAGATTATTTTATATATTAAGATACTCCTGCATTACCTGTTGAATCTCTGATGGTGTTGTGTCGGCCAAACCCATATAGTAGTGTCACGTCGGTTTCAAAAGTTAAATCTTCATAATTCAATCAATCCAAAATAAGCAATTGAAAGAACTTTTCATGTCCAGGAATAGTATGCAAGCTTTTTTAGTTGCTCTGGAAATGATGAAAGAACTTGCCTTGGAGCATAATGGCAAGGTGGACCACAAAAAATTCATCATGGTCACCATGTCCCTAGTTTTGTCATTTGCTGTGACAAACTCATTGGCATTTGAAAGTAATGGGAAAGGGAAGTTTGAGATCTAATTGGTTCCACTGTTGTTCTTGCAGAAAGACGAGTGGGAAGTCAAAGAACTAGTCAGCAGAGATGGTCAAGCAAAACTCGAAGCCAACGTGTTTCTTGCTTCCTTTGATCAACGAAGTGAAAAGGCCGCCGGAGAGAGTGCCTGCACGGCAATAGTTGCGGTCATTGCCGATTGGCTTCACTCAAACCAAGAATTCATGCCAACATTGTCTCAGTTTGACAACCTCATAACAGAAGGTTCACAGGAATGGCGAAAGCTTTGCGACAATGAGGCCTACATGAACTCCTTCCCTGACAACCACTTTGATCTTGAAACTGTCTTGAAAGCTGATCTTCGGCCTTTGACCATCTCACACGAGAAGTCTTTTACTGGGATTTTCAGTCCTGAAAAATTTGAAAACTTAAAGGGAGCCACATCTTTCGATGACATATGGCAAGAAATAACCAGCAACACAAACGATTATGAGCAGAGGATATATATTGTGAGTTGGAACGATCATTTCTTCGTGTTGAAGGTAGAAGCCGAAGCTTATTATATCATTGATTCGCTAGGTGAGAGACTCTCTGAGGGTTGCGGCCAGGCATACATCTTAAGGTTCGACGACTCGAGCTTGATGTATGAGAAGGCGGCGAAAGAAGATGTTGCCACGGAGGAAATGGCAGGGGAAGAGAGGTCCAAGGATAAAGAGGACATAATTTGCAAGGGAAAAGAGTGTTGTAAAGAATTCATTAAGAGATTCCTTGCCGCCATTCCAGTTGGAGAACTTGAAGAGGAAGAGAAAAGAGGTGCGGTTTCCACCTTTTCTCTCCTGAAGAGACTACAGATAGATTTCCACCACTGCTCTTCTTTGCATGCTTCTAATTCCTCCTCCTCTCCAACATCTTCCACCTTCTTCTAGAGCAGTCACATTGTATGCATATGGTGTAATTTTTTCCCCCACTTTTAACCTTTTTTTTCAACACATTTTCCCTCTTGACTAGATAGATGCCAAAGCAAGAAAAGTGTACAGAGCACAGGACTCCTCTTTGGGAGCAAAATACACATTCAACAGCTTATTCGTTGCTGTCATTAGTACGGAAAAAAATGTTTGACACGATTTCACTTACAGCATAATAGTTAATTTCTAAACCCTAAGTGGCTTTTGAATCCCATCATCCTTTATGTCTCATATACACATCAGTTCCCCAGTCACAGTCATGAAGGTGAAGAAAGCATAGCTTACTGAAACAGTGAGGAATGGCCTCCATCAATCTACATTTTTTGACCTATCTAACAAATTTACCAAGACCTATGTGGTCCACATCCTCCACTATGACCTCAGATGTGTTGAAGCCATTTAGTATTAGAGTTAGACCCTGCAGATGGCTGATAAGCACCCACTGCCCACAAATAGGAACCACCATTCATACAAACAAAAGGTTTTGTCCTCTTCCTTAAAAGACCACATACACAAAGGGTCCACAAAACAGCCTCAAAGCATTTTGACTCCCAATATAATAGTAAGATTTGGCAAGATTAGACCTTCTTGTTCCCCACTAAGACAAACAAAATGCATATCCAGTGATTCAATAATCATTTCTTGCCCACTTTTTAACCAAAACCAATCAGAATGGGGGCCAGTGGCCAGTGGCCACTGACCTCAGATCTAATGATCAGGATTACTTCTCCTAATGGCTAAGTTTAAGGTTTGTTGAAGAGACACGTCTTTGCCCCCACCTTTCCACATTTATACTAAGCTTTATAAGAATACATTCGAAGTGCTCCTCGGAACTGCCTTTTGGACTTGTAATTATAAAGCTTCAGCTAATTGCACATGCAGTGACATAGATTACCCTACCAGCTTCTGTACATAAGATACAAATAGAATAAAGCCTGCTCTTTTAAACCACTTCCATTTTCCTCTCTCTTACACCTAGTTGCTGTCTTAAAATCAAACTTTCTCCATCCAGGTAAAAAGAAATGATGGTATGCAAGTTCTGGTCTGGGGTCCAAAAGCAACACCATGTTGCATCAAACATTTCTTCGTAAATTTAAACCACATGCTTCTTATGTTAGTTCTAATTTAAACTCAGATCAATATTTACATCTAACATTCTTACAATATTGCAGCTAGCAACTCATCATTGTCAAGCAAAACTAGCAAACACTACATTGCCAAAAAGAGCTTTAGCAAGATATGCTTGCTTTAGGCATATCAAGAGTTTGAAGCAACATACCAAGCAACAGCCAGCTTACGAACCCACGCTTTTCATTCTGCCAGTTAACTTATTACAAGGAAGCTTTGGCTGCCATAAAAATTGTTGATCCTCGACATGGTGATCGAAAACCAACTTGCGTTTTTTCATTGTCACATCTACAATTATATGTTCCCTCGATTTGCTTGAATGTGAAACTTGCGGGTCAACCACATCGACCTTGGGGAAGAAAGATAACTCCTTGTCCATTTGTGGCATCCAATCATCAAACTTACCCCCCTCTTGAGAACAATCATGGCCACCGTCTTTGGCATCCTTTATTTGCTTGGTTTTCGCACTAGGCACTGGAGCTAAGATAGAGCCTAACCGCAATGATAGATCGCACTCAATTTCTTGTGGTTGCAAACAGTCCTTGTGACCACCTTGACTGGTTCTAACAGGGGTGTCCTCGTTACAGGGGAAGAAGTTTTGCACAGCAACCACCTTGACAGGCTCTATAGTACCAGGAACAGTCCTAGGAAGAGCTCCACAACCTCGCTGTGGCTCTAGGCAACTACCATAGTATAGGGGGTAAACAGAGCACAAGCTTGGTATACGGTAATTTTCCAAGGGTAAACATCGGTTAACATTAGATGGAGGAATGTTATCAGTCCTAAAAAGAAATCTGTTACAAGTGTCATTGCCCTGGCCAACAAGGTCTTGTGATTCTGAGCCTGAAGGAGCAGAATTCATGATTGTGGGTTTTACCAGGTTTGAATAATCACGCAGGCAATGTGAGTTGGATATGTGATTTGCCCGAATGGCGTTGTGCACAGCAGCAGGAGACAAGGTGTTTGACTCTTGAGTGCTAGGACTGAGGTAAAACCTCAGATTGCAATTTCGTTGGCTCCTCGAGGCTCTTCTTGGTGTGCAGCCCAAATTGAGAGCAGCTGAGCAGTAATGAAATAGGGTGAGAAGGGTTACTCATATAGCATTTGCATGCACAACATTGTCCGTACAACGTATCAAACAAAGTGGAGAGTCGCATAAAATGGGGACTTAAAGTGACAGCACTATGTGAGATATAATTATGATGGTTGAATCAAGTATGCTGAAAGGCACAGACACTGAATCTAAATTTCAAAGTAGCACTCATTGTAATTGATTTCAAGCACTGAAAAATTGGGCCAAAAGTATTTTAAATTCTGAAGCAACAAAATCTTTATTCAAGACATGCAGAAATCAAAGACTACAATTAGCACAAGGAATAAAAACTGGGCAGGTACCTTCAATGCAAGGTTGAAGAAGCTCTCCAGTTTCCAAACTCTCATCGCGTCGAATTATGGTATTAATGGCATCATTTGCTCTGTCCCAGAGTGTCTTAAGGTCCATATATTCAGCCTGTGCAAGCATTAGAATCCAAAAATAAGCTCTACAAAAAGACAGTGATCAAATCTACTAACCAGGAAAAACTTGGCACTGTTGCTGAGAAACATAGAAGGCAAGATAAATGTCAATTATGAATCTTTAAATTGTCAGAACCCAATAGCATGACCTCAAGCTCAAATTTTTCTTAAAATAAAAAATACTTCATTGATCGTTAACTCTGTCTCCGGTTACCAGTAGATAAAGATGGAGATGTTCAGATTTCAATTGATAGTAACAGGATAAAAAAGAAGAAAGCTTCAACCTCGGAATTGGCTTTGGAGTACATGATTTCTTCTGCTTTCAGGACAACAACAGGGAGCTTCTCTTGCCATTCCTTGTTCTTTTTAGTTGCTGGGCAATGAGCCTCATTGACGAGTCTAAACAAGATACATAACCAAAATCAGTGAAAAAAGACAGACCCTTTATCAAATAAGAACATACACAAACAAAGAAAGCGGTGGGAGGGTACCTGAAGATTTCTTGAATGAGAGAACCTCTGATGGGCTGGTGTCTATCACTGTGCCACGCTCTTCTAACACATTCATAAGGCCTTGGTCCTGGTCGAGGCATCTTCTTCTTCACCAGTACTAACTCTTTGAGAGGAAGAAAGAAAGAACAAGATTTCTCCGTTCCTTGAGGGGTCCAAGCTGACAGAGCTGTGACCAAGAAGAAAAGGGTAGCTTCAGTTTTTGGTTTCCTACCTTTTACTCTTGCTTGTGACTTTATCAAGTCTTCAAAGGTCACACACACATTGATCAGAACAACAACATCATCATCAACAACAACAACAACACAGTAAACTCAAAAAAAAAAATGCAAGAAGTGATGAGAGATGCAAAGGGCTTTTTAATATTTTTTTTATAAGGGCTTTGGCTTTCTTTTTCTCTCTTTTCTGTCACAAACTCAATTATTTCAATGGGTTTTAATGAGTTTGGTGTGTCCCCCACTCATCCACATGCCTGCTTCCCCTAGCCCCAAGAGTCCCTCTCTCTATTTTTTTCCCCCATTGGTTCTGTGGCCTTTTCTCTTCCTTTTTTTTTCTTTTTTTTTGCCTTGTAACGTTATCTATCACTCTCTCTCTCTCCCCCCCTTCAATGTTTTTCCTGCCAAAAGTCTTGTGAAACTTTTACAGTTCTTGTAGAGGTTGGGGTTGCTTGGAAACCACCGACAGTGACAATATCATCAGTTCTTCTCCTCCCCTACCACAACTTGGACGGTCACCAGTGAGAAAGGTCGGCCTCATGTTCTTACCATGTGAGCGAGCCTCTTTCTGAGCTACGGGGTGAAGGTTGCCCCATTCCATTGCTATAAAAGAAAGATCTTTTTCATGGGTCAATGTAACCGAGACAAGTAAACAAAAAAATGACCTTTTTTCAAGAAAGCTGCTTGATTATGCATTCCACCACAATCACCATTTATTTATTCATAAGATGAGAATGCCATTACAGCGGTAGCTTTGGCTCCAGCTACTTAAAAAAAAAAATTAGATTTTACAAAAATATATGTATGGTTAAATTGGTTTTTATTAATGAAAAGTATGTTATTTTAGTTTTTATAAAATTAAAATTTAAAATGCAATTACATATCCAAAATAAAAAATTTAAATTATTTAACTAATATAAATATTTTTTTCTTTGTAGAGTGTTTAGTTGATAGCTAACCCGAGGTAAGTATTGGGAGTTGGGGATAGTAAATGTTTTTCTAGTAGTGTGTTTAGTTATTATTTTAAAATAAATATATTTTCTTATATAATTTACTTTAAAACTATTGTAATATTTTTAGTTTTGTTTCTTTTATTTTTTTTATATCATACATCTATCCTATACACTAAAACTAACATTTATAAATAAATAATTTTTTTATGGATGAATGTCAATAAATATTGATTTTCTTATGAATTTAAATATTTTTAGACAGAAAAGAATCACTTTCTTTCTTTCTTTTTTAACGGGAAGGGAGGAAATATTTTGATCCTCCGAGAATAGTTTTCAGACCTGGCCCGGTTCAAGGTCCAGCTTCCGGGTTTTAATCGGGTCACCGAGTTATCCAGACCAATTTTTTTTAAAATCAAAACAACATCGTTTTAGTAAAAAAAAAAAATCAATAAACTGCTGCAACCAGGTTTTCAACTGGATTAACCCGCCAGGTCAACCAAGTTACAACGGGTTTTTTTTTTATATATTTTTTTAATCCGGCCCGGTTCCAGCTTTGAATTGATTGGGTCTCTGATCGATCCGCTGTGTCGGGTTTCAAAATTATGCCTATGAGGGTAAAATGATGAGAAAGTATCTTTTTTATGGGAAATGGAATATATATTTTCTAATTGTATGGACAAAGTTGAATTTTTAATTTTTAATATTACTAAACTGCTAAAGAGATATCTTGCTCCTTAAATTAAAATCTCTACGAGTACAATGTTAGAGAATAATATAAATCATATCTTAGGACCTTACCTAACAGTTTAAGCAATTGGGTTGAGATAGTTCTTTGACATGATATCAGAGCCTTGATGACTTAGTAGTTACGAGTTCGAATCTCAACACCCTTATTTATTTGATAAAAGTCAAATACAAGGTAATGTAAGTCTGTGCAAGTTTCAAACCCAAAGGGTTTTCACTTGAGGAGGTGTGTTAGAAAATAATATAAATCATATCTTAGAATCTCACCTAACAGTTTAAGCAATTGGATTGAGATAGTTCTTTGACACACAATTCAATTATTAAGACTGAAGATTTTCATTAGGAGATCTTAGATTGAGATTTGTTGAAGTATATAGTGGGAATTTTAAGGGGAATTTTGCTCCCTTTATGTAATTCAAAGCTCGTCAAACTTATTAATTAATTAAATAAAACATAAATTTAAAATTAAAACTATTAATACGAGACTTTGTTTACTATGCATATTTAAGTAAATCTAAACAGATAAATTTATTGAATCAGTTGAATTCTTTTTTTAAAAAAAATATGAAGATACATGCATTAACATATAAAATGACTTGGAGCGCGAGTTTGGAAAGTTAACCAGGGTTAATTTAGATTTTTTTTAAAATTAAATATTTTTATTTCCGGTTTTGTTCTTCAACATTGAATTAATTGGGACTTAAAATAATTTGTTTCGTTTTGCTTTTTATAGATTTATCATGATCTCAGGATCCAAATCATAAATTTAGTCGATTAACTTGGATTTTCTCAGGTAGATTCAATATGTTATCATCCCAATAATTTTATAATAAAATATCATCTAATAAGTTTTTCTCTCAGAAAATACATTGACGATGCCTTGATATTTTTTTTATTGCATTTAAAAAATTAATCCAAACTACTTTATGTTGTGTGTTTTTTATTATTGTTGCTATCTTATTCAATAAAGAAATGATTCCAACTAACAAGGTTGATGAACACAATCAGATTTATTATCCATATTGTGATATTATATATCTTCATCTTTTTCTCAATTTTTTAATTTAGTCTATAATTTTTGTTAATATTTTTTTTGTATTTATTATCATGAATAATTATTGATTTATTACTTAAATTCAAGGATTTTTATTTGTAAATAGAATTTTTTTTTTGTAAAAAAAAACATGTTGTAAGTGCACTTTTATTTTTATCTTTTTTGTGTTGAAAAAAGAAATTATCTAGCTCATGACGTATTTAACTAATTAGAGTCTACAAGTTAGCAATGTTGAATTGTAGATATAAAATTAGTCTAAAAGCTTTCGCAAATAACTGATCAAACTCACAGATCTTTTCTTATATTTATTTTTTTGTGTGTGAAAAATGGCATCATGGGATGATCAATGCCTTTGCTAGGCATTTTATGCCTTTCGATTTATGTCTCCTCTTTTCCAGCAATTTCGGACGTTGTCGCTTATGATTGCATTTGCAAAGAGGATGGAATTAGGGAAACCATTGCCTGTAATTAAGGATGCTGTAATTGTTGAACAAGGCACAATTTAGGCATTCGGATCTTCGAGGGATGCCATCGACATTCATCATCATGATTATGGACAAAGCTGCCCATCACTTCACTAGTTCCTGCTATGATTAAAAAGATGTCTGAAGATAGTGTAATAGTTATTTTTTAAATTATATTTTGTTTAGTATTGTATAAAAATATTTTTTTTATTTTTTAAAAATTATTTTTAATATCAACATATCAAAATAATTCAAAAATATTAAAATATTATTTTTTTATAAAATACTGTTTGAAATACAATTACAAATAACCCCTATTAAACTTTTTTTGTTTTACTTTAAAATGGTCTTACCTTGTAAATATCTTGTTTTACCTTACGATATAGTGTTTTTTAAATTTAATTTATTAAAAAAAGTATTAAATTGATAATTTATAGGGTGATTTTAATATAAAAATATTATAATTAAAAAACTCATAAAAATAATCAATTTAATGATTTTTTTAAAATTCACTCTTAAAATATTATCAATATACATATTAACAAAAACGTAAGAGATAAGGGAAAAAATTATTCTGAATGCACAAAACACTTTGGACGAAAGTAATTTTCCTTTTGTTTTATGTTTTGGTGTTTTTTTGGGTTATTTAGTATTTTTTTTAATATAATCCTTCAAAAATCAGTTTATTTATGATTAAAATTGATAGTTGAGTTTTTGACAATGCTGAAAAAAGAACTTGACATGATATCAATGCTTGATTTGACAAGATCAAATGTAATTTTCTTGATTAAATATAATTAAAACTCTAAGGATTAAAATTGATTATGAAATAAAATCCAAGACTCTTGTTTTAAAATACTATAGTTAAGGCATGTTTTTACTAGTCTTGGTCCCCAATGGTTTTTTTTTCACTTTGTTATTTCATTTTTAATCCATGTTTAAAGAGGTTCTTGCATTTTGATTCCCGAGTTATAGGTAGGAGAGAGGGGGTTACCAGGAAATGAGAGAAGAGAGATAAAGTGTTGATTGACTTGATTCAAAACATGATAAAGTTTGATCTCGGTGTTAACAAATCTTATTTGATGAGATGAATTTTATTAGAATGTTTTTTTAACTTTCATCTTGCTTGAGAAAATAGATTTGGGCTTGAAAATGTTGTTGCATTCAAATTGATTTTGTTTTTGTTTTTTAACTAGTTTTTTGTTTATTTAAGGGTATTTATGAATTTATTTAGGTTTTAAATGTGTTTTGAAAAAAAAATATTTTAAAAATATTTTTTTTTCTATAAAGTCAAAGATTAGACTTTCCAGACACTTAAGATGATCATGGACTGAACTATAGATGGCAAGTCATTTGTCAAAATAGGTGACATATCTTTTCTTGTTTGTTATAAGAAGAAAATGGTTAGGCATATGACATGTTATCCACCTAATTTGATAAAAAATAAATAAAATAGGCTAGGCATGCAGACCTATCCTTATAAATCCATACGAGGTTGTGTTTAGTTTGCGGGCTAAGAGCAGGTCCATCATGCCTAGATTCTTGGACTTTTTTTTTAACATCTTTATTTTTTAAAATGCTCATTTAAATTCATATAAACAAAATAAGTAAAATTACCATTTAGAAGATTATTCCATTAAATATCATTCGGTCTCTGAATTTATTTTCATATGAGATTGTGAATTTTTTTTTATATTAGTAGCCATTCATTTAGTATGGCACTTCATCATTGTTTTCTTTTGCTTTAAGTATAATCAATATTAATTATAATTAAATAAATATAATTATGTTTGAGATGTTAATTTATTAGATATCAATCAATTTGATATTTATTTTTGGATGAGATCCTTGCCCCTTTTTTTCAAAATAGCTGAAATAATAACTTTTTTTACAATAAATATTTTTATTATTGTATAATTAAATAAAAAGAATTGAAGAGTGTACTGTGATCAAATATCATAATATGCATTATTGTCTTAATTTATAAGCTTAATCTTTAGTTAGCATCATAAACTTTTTTAACACTTATATATATATATATATATATATATATATATATATATATATGTTATTAAACATATTAATTATGTTTTTGGTTCACAGTTAAAATTTTTCTTAGCAGTGCAAAACGCGTTGCCAATGCTTACATTTTTCTTTAGCGTTGATAAAAAAATTTGAGCCCAACCTACAAGGAGAACAAGCAACCGACTAGCATGATAATAATAGACATTGGAATTAACATTAACATATTTACTAAATTATCCAGGGTATGAACAATGAAGCACCTTAAATTATTTTTTTCAAACTTCTTTTCCTACAATAACCTAATTAAATAGAGTTAGGCTTGAAATGATGGAAAAAACACTAAATTAAAACAAAAAAAACTAAAAAGTAAAATATAAAGAAAACGCTTGACTCACTTTGAATTCATAACAATTTTCACTCGAGGTTATCATTTTATTTTATTTGCTTTTCAATCATTAAGTTTGAAAAAAAAAGTCATTAAAAAATGATGAAAGAGAAAGAAAATGACTAGCTGCCATGGTTTTGGTAACCAAAATGGTCAAATTTGGAGTTGATGAGCTTTATTGGATAAGAAAAATTTGATTATGATGAGTTTATTTTCTCTATAAATATATTTGAGAAAGAATATCATATTTCATTTTGATTTTTATTTCTAAATGATTGTAGATATTTTGGTTGATTTTGTTGTGTTTAAGGGGTTGGTAGGTGATATAAAGAGTTTTTTGTGATATTCATTATGTGTTTCCAATGAAAAGAGGTTGAAAAATAATTTTTAACCAAAAATCCTCACCCCTTGATTTCTAAGCTTGCACAATAATGGTTAGATTTTAGATTGAGCTGCAGTAGGTGATGAGTTGCCTTTTTCTTTTTCTTTTTTTTAATACATTTATGGGGTGAGTGACCACCCTTTATAAAAAGAAAAATAAATAAATATGGTAGAGGCACACAAGCTAGAGTTTTTTTTTAAAGACCTTAGCATGTTTGGCTATTTAGGCTCGCACACTTGTTCTAATTTTATTTTTTAATTTTATTTTTTAATATTGAATTTTTATTTAATTTTTTATCAATTTTATATTTTAATATATGATTGATTTTTATTTGGTCTTTATTTTTTTTATCATATAGTTAAATAAATACCTGTTAGAGTCCATAACCTAGATCATTGTTTGACGAGTTAACTTGAGTTGACATGGATTAGTCAAATACATCGTCATCTCATTGTTTCTTTTTTAAAAGATGCCATCTTTAAATTTTTCTAAAAGTCATATTACTTTTTACAAGTAATTCAGGTTGCTTTTGTTATTATTTTTATTTTTTTAATCTCTAGATCCACCAAGTTAATTAAGTTATGTTAAAAAAAATTCTTATATAATTTAATTTAAAATTTAAATTAAATAAGAAGTTGAACCGTGAGGTTTAAAGTTTAATTCACTGTAACATATGTAATGATAAGATCAATGCCTCGTTTGTTTGCTAGAAAGTAGTTTTTTTTTTAAAGTGAATTCCGGAGAAATAAATTATTTTTTGATGTTTGGTAATGTAATGAAAAATAAGTTGGAAAATATTTTTCGGTATTTGATTATGTCATGAAAAATGAACTGGAAAATAACTTATTAATATTTTTTTTCAAGTTTATTAAAATAATGAGGAACAAATCTTACAAATTAAAAAGTTGAATGAGAATGAAATTAAAAAAAATAATATAATTTCATAAATTATCTCAAATAAAATAAATAAGATCAAATCTAAAATATTAAAAAATTAAAAGATGAAGAAATTAAAATAATAATAATAAACATTTCATAAATATTTCAAATAAAATAAGTAACAATCAAAAGAATGAGGACCAAATTTAATAGATAAAAAATTTTAATTAAAAAAATAATAAGGGAAAATCAAATAATAATTATAAAAATAAGGACCAAAATTAATATAAAAATTAAATTATAAGGGATGAAATTAAAAAATAAATATTCAAAACAAAATATATATAGTAATCAAAAGTTTGAGGACCAAATTTGATATAATCAATAAATAATATAACATTTCTAAATTTTTTACAACTTCTGGAAAGTGTTTTCCGTTCAAAATAAAAGGAAAACACTTTTCTGGAAATCAAGCTAAATTTTTCTTTGACTAGAAAGTGTTTTCTATTAATCAATTTTTCTAATAGCATATAAACACAAAAAAATTTAAAAATTAATTTTTCAAAAATTAATTTTCAAAAAGTTAAGGTAGCCCAAATAATGCATTCAAGTAGACTAGACATTTTTTTTTTACTTTAAGAAAAAAAAACTTTCAGTCCATCTCGTAACACAACACACAAAAATAACCTAGTATATAACTACCAGGTAAAACCTGAAAAATTCAAAATGTTATTTAATCTGATTAAATTAAATATTCGGTGCAAATTAATATAGCATCGATCCAAGGAAAAGTATAAATAATTGCACATGAACAATCAAATACTTATATTATACTATTAGATTTTGTTACGTCAATCAAGCTAGGTGGTATAATATATAAGTATTATAGTAGTGGTTATTATTTAAAGTATTTTTTTATTGAAAAATATATATATTAAAAATAATATATATATATATATATATATATATATATATATATATATAAAAGTATTTAACCAATTGCATTTTGACCGTAATACAAATCACCCTCATAGACAAACTAGGATTATTAAACCTTTATTTTTAGATTTTTTTTTCCAAGTAGCTACGGTGTTCATAAACCAACTCTATACATTTGATTCAAATGAAATGTTATGTTGATAGTTAAAAAAACACTACCCGACCCAACTGGAGGTATAAGATTGCAGTTTGATTTTATTAATTTAAATTTAAAAATAAATTTAAAATTTATTTTTTATTAATTCATCCAACTCATAACCAGATCTACAAATTGATAGTTCAGCCTACCATGTCAAGGCAGTTTTGGTAGATGTCACGCATAATATTTATATTTGAATTTTCTTATTCAAGAAAAATACTTTCTTTTGTCAGGGTCTTGTTGGTGTTATTAGAAAAAGTTTACAAATCGGAAATACAATTTTTTTTATAAAGTTTTAATTATTAAATATATCCAAATTAGTGCAGTTTTATAAAATTATTTTTATATTAGCTATTTAAAAATTAAAACTTTAAATAATAACACGACAAGTAAATCAGTTACCAGCTAAGTTAGACATCAAAAGTATAATGGTGAGAAATTACTTAATTTCTTGTGCTTTCTTTCTTTGGGATTCATCGAAAGCAAATCCACAAAAAAATTATCTTTTGAAAGCAAGTCCACCTACTTTGAGTTTCTTAAATATAAATCCTGACCCAAACGTACATGCTCCGGAGAGAAAAAAATAAAAATAAAAACATTGTCGGGTGAGAAATTAATAGGGTTTGGAATCCAACCACCTGTATTTTAAAAAAATATTTATTTTTTTAAAATTAATTTTTTATATTTTAAATTATTTTAATATACTGATTTCAAAAATAATTTTTTAAAAATAAAAAAATATTATTTTAGTATATTTCAACATGAAAAGCAACCGCAATAACAATTGCAAAAAGTTTTTAAAATAATTTTAAAAGCAGTACTGTTTTTTTTTTAAAACTTAAATCATTTTTTATTAAATATAATTTTTTTAATATATATATATATATATATTTATATATATATTATTTTGATGTATTTTTAAGTAAAAAAATATTTTAAAAAATAATCTTAACTATATTTACATAATAATCCTTTGAAGTTAATATTATATACATTGGTTTTTATCACTCATTTTAATGTAAAGTGAGGTCATATGATGTCCCCTCTTCACTTGTGTGTGTATGTGTGTGTGGTTGTGTTTGAGTTTTAGGATAAAAAATGTGTTTAGTTAAAAAAAAAAACAAAATAAATTTATTTCTATAATAATTTTTGTTATCATTATTTTTATTTCTTTTATCTCAAAAGAGTAATATAATTTCCTTAAAATGCAGTAAAAAAATAACTTCATCTCGTAGCCAAAAAACTAATCCAAAATTACTGTGATTGTTATTAAAACAGTAGAAAAAAAGGGATTTTTATTCTTCGGAGATAAATCTGAAGGATTGAACATGATTATCCAGCTTCTCTTCGACATGCGATGGATCAATTTCTTATATGTGATGCATGCTCGTACAGAAAGAGATGCTGGTTAGCCCCTATCTATAAGAAAATCATCTTAATTTAATAATTTAAAATTTTAGATAAGATTCTAGGATATCATTTATATTATTTTCTAACACCCCCTTAAATTATATTATTTTCTAACACCCCCTTAAATAAAGCTCATTAAACTTGAAATATATAAAGACTCATATTACCATGTGCTTGATTTTTTTATCAAATAAATAGAAAAGTTGAGATTCGAACTCATGATCGCTTGGTCATAAGGCTCTGATACCATATCAAATAACTATCTCAACCCAATAGCTTAAACTTTTAGGTGAAATTTTAGGATATAATTTATATTATTCTCTAACACACCCTCTTAAATAAAAGTCAATTGAACTTGAAACTTGCACAGATTTATATTATCATGTACTTGATTTTTTTATCAAATAAATAGGGATAGTGAGATTCGAACTCATCACCACTTAATCATAAAACTCTGATATCATGTTAAATAACCATCTTACTTCAATAACTTAATCTTTTAAAATAAAATTTAAAATATAATTTATATTATTTTCTTCCATTCTTTTCTCTGTTTTTTTACCAGCAATGCAAGAGGGAAGAAGAAGACACGCGACTCGGGAATGCATTATTCATTGGAAAAAGAAAGGAGGAGAAAACAGCACAGTGCACCCAAATGAAGAACTACAGGAACCATAGACGCATGATATTCGATCCCTCGTCGACAGGGTTTGGTGGGCAGAGTGTGCATGTGTTTGTCAGTGCAGTGGTGTCATCAGCTATGAAGCTCGGCACAGTTTGAATCACTGAATGTGCACAGTCATGATTAAGCTCTGGATTTTCTGATATGATGAAGAAGATGGGTTTTAGAGGAAATATGGTAAAAGCAAGGCAAAAGCTGTTTTGTTTTTGTTTTTTTTCTTAGCTTTTTGCTTGATATGGATGGTTGGATTGTATGTTTGAATGAGACTTTACATACAAGCTTGAAGAATCAGCCATCAATCTGCATCTCTGCTCTGTTGAAAGTTCATGCATCTGGTGACCTGAGAAGGAAGCTGTGATACTCAATATATATGTCAGAGGAAACATTACTACAGACGCAATCGCAACACAAGATCTCGTGAAATAGGTTCATTATGTAAATATCATAACTTGAAAAGTTTTTAATTTTTAAACATGTCTGCAACTCTTTAAATAAAATTTTCCAAAACCCCTTAAATTTTTTTGACAAAATTTTGTTCTAGTGGTAGTTTTATTTGTAATTTTTAGAGGTAAAGTCCTCTAATTTATTTTTTAACTCTTCAAAACTCTTTGGGGAACATAGTCTATCTTTAATTTTTAGTGACAAAATCGTGTAACTTTTTTTTAATTCTTTAAAACTTTTCGAGGGAATTAGTTTATTGATAATGTTATCTATAGTTTTCAGTGGCAAAATCATGTCATTTTTTTCAACTCCCTAGAACTTTTCAAGGGAATTAGTCCGTCGATGATGTTATTAGTAATGTTTAGTGATAAAGTCATGTAGTTTTTTTTTCAACACTTTATAACTCGCTGAGAGAATTAGTCTCTCAATAATTCTGTTGGTATTCAACATTCTATTATTATAAAACAATATATTTTCCCCTAATTTTTTGTATTCCATATCTATTCAACCTTTAAATATAGTAAAATCACAACACAGTAACACCAATTATTTTCAATATCATAATAATAAAATCACAACAATAAACATTATAATTCTGTTAACATAAGATCATTGTAAAGAAACAACATAAGAAAAATTACATTAAAGTCAATTTCATTACATATTGATGTTTTACATATAAAATATGTTTAAAATCTTTGTAATTAAGATTGTCTTCTTCTTTTTCTTTAATTTTATTACCGTCATATCCATCATAATCTTCTTCATTAAATTGAAGCTTGTCGATCTCTTAATCTTCATCGACTTTTATAACTTCATTGATTCTTAATATATCAATTAACCTCTCAACATCAACATAAAAAAAATATTTTTAGTTGCATAAAATTTTGATTTTTTTTTTTCTAATCGGTAAATGGAACAATTTGATATGGATCAACTAACTCATCGAGTTGAAATATATCATCTTGCATAGTTACTTTATTGTTACTGTCCTGAACAACTTAGACACAACTCAGGGGTTGGTTTTCACAATAGATAATCAATCAACCTTATAACAATCTTTTCTAAATAAAGGAGTATATGTATAATAAACTTGTTGTCTTGCTTGACAAAAATAAAGACCTCATTGACGTTGTAAAGTCTAGCTTTTATATTAATTTTGACGAAATCATGGCGGAGATCTACTTTGATTTCTCCATTGATGGTATCATGCCAATAATATTTGAATAAAAAGACTCTATTATATTTGTTATGATATTGTAATTCAATCACCTCGTCTAACTTCCAATAATAATCAACTTCAAGCTTATTAGAAGTTTATCCCTGAACATAAACTACACAATTATAGTTTTTTCTATCATAACCTTACTCTTCAATATGAGAGAATGTTCATTGATGAAATATTTATTATAAAACTTAACCTTTCTTGCATAACCAAAATATAGTAAATTCAAACTATCATTAGCATTATTTTCTATTTGATAAATCCGATATAAGATTATAACCATTAACAGTTAAAAAGAATAATGTAAAGAAATTAAACAGTATGAGAATTAAGAATTATTAAATACTACTTGCATGTGTTTAAGTTAATAATTTATATTTGGGCCTTTTAATTCAGGTTAGACTCCCGTGCCTAACATGTTTTTTTTTGTTTGTTTTTAAATTTGTTTAAATTTACATTTTTTTAAAAATAAATTAATTTAAAATATAATTAGTATATTAATTTATTAAATTAGTTAATAATATATTTTAGATGTTATGTATCAATTATCATTTAATTTTTACTTTGGTTTCAAATAATACTATAATAATCTTTTTATAATATAAGAAAGTTTTTTATTGATAAAAATTACTTTTTTTATATCAATATATTAATAGTGGGTTATCAAATAAATTTATCAGTGTTATGACGTATAAGAAAAAAAAAAGAAGGTCGGGCGCATGGAAACACATTACAATCTAACTTGACGGTATGGTTAAGTGCGCTCCACCAGAAATTTGCTCGAGGGACGGCAGTTTTCAAACTGTAGAGAATTTAAATTCCAACCCTTATTCATTGCGGGACCCACGGTGTCAGTTTCTGCTACCCTGACAAGCATTGACTGGAGTTTAAGTGCAGGTGTCACCCACGTGCGTCTAAGGCGGGCCCGGATCTTGTCAGGGGTTTTGATAAAAAAAGGCCTGGGTATGGTTACCGGAAAGGGCTCTGATATGGCTGTGATGTAACGAAATGACCCCTTCTTGTTCACGTCAATTTTTCACCCGATTCAATCCAGCCGTTGATCAGTATAGCAAAGGCTGTCATCTTTCAAGATTAGTGATGGCAGTGTTGTAAAATTTGCTGTTTTTACAGGCAATTGTATGAAGATAAGTGGGAAACCACCCAGTGGTTTTTAAAAATTACAATATCAGCGTGTTCGAGATTGTTTGTAAATATTTTTCAAAAAATAAATTTATTAAAATATATATTTTTTATTTTTTAAATTTATTTTTTATATTATAACACTAAAAACATTATTATATCATAATGGTCATAAATGAGATAATACATTAAACTTTTTTTTTTAAAAAAAAACAACTGGAACAGACAAGTATAAAAACATTAAAAAAAAACCCTAGACATGTGGGTATTATTGAAATAAGTTAGATGGGTTGTATTATTAAAATAAGTTAGATGGGTTGTCCTCACTTGTTAGGCCAGCAATACCTAACATCTTTTTAAAATTAATGCCTTTTCATATGTTTTATTCATAATTATTTTTTATTTATATTTAGATTAACATTTGTTTAGACTATAACATTCCTATCTTTTATTTTGTTTAAAGATTCTATTTTAAATAACATTATTTTTTGGTTATTTTATATGTATTTAATTTTTAAAAAGGGTTTTCAAATTTTTCTATAGTTTTTATTTTTTGTATAGATAAAATTTGTTTTTAAAATAAAAATATTTATTTTCAGATCATATTTCTTATATATATATATAAACTTGTATAATATTTTTTATTTTATTTTATTTAATTAATTTAATATGTGTCCATTTCTATTATTATTTAATTGAATAAAAAAGTTATTTTTATAAGTAAATTTGAAAAATGTAACCTTATAAATATCATATTTTAAAAGATTAAATATATTGATATATATTTTTTTCTTGATTTTTTAAGTTTTATTTTTAATTATTATTTATTTATTTAATTATATATATATAAACTTCTTATAAATACATCATGAACAAAGTTGTTGAAAAGATGAGAATTTTTGCAGCTGATCTTACGGGCCTAGTTGTACAAATATAAACAAAGAAACACAAGTCATCGTGGGCTTTTTTACCATATTTATGTTTCGATTGCATCGACTGACTGCTGGATATCATCCTGCGTAAAAGTGTAATCAGTACGGTAATAGTTTTTATGATTGTAATTTAAAAAATATTATTTTATATAAAATATTTTTAATTGAAATTGATTTGATAAAATATATATTTGGTTAATAATATTATTAAAATTAAATTTGAATAAAAAATAGTTTAATATATTTGGTTAAAAATATTTTTCAAATTGAGGTTATAAAATAACTAAAAAAGACATATTAATATTAATGATTTTTAATTGAAATATTTTAGATTTAATTGCTGCTATTACATTATAAAATAAACAATACTTTATATAAATTATTTTTTATTGTTCATTAAACTATCTGTAATTCCATTACGTATGAAATCCACCTGACAATTACTTCAATTTCCATGGCTTCTTGAGTGTGCAACAACATCATGTAAAATATCACCAGGAATAAAATTAAAATTATGATCAAATTCTTCAAATGCTTCGTCATCATGTGATTTTCTTCTAATATAATTATATAGTGCCATTGATGTTACTACAATTTCAACTTGCATTTTCTATAGATAAACAGACATGTTTTGTAAAATCCTCTACCTTTATTTCCATACTTCAAAAAAACATTCTATCACATTACGTAGCGATAAGTGTGCATGATTAAAAACTTTTTAAGATTTGTCCATATGTATGAAAACAAAATATTTTTTTTTATTTTTAAAAAGAAAAATTAATTTAAAATTTTTGAGATTTTTTTTTTAATTTTATAGGGTTGGATCTAGTCCAATACATTTTGGTTTGGGCTGGAGCCAGTCCGACCATGGACAGTGGAGAAAGCTTGTAGAAGGAGGCTACCTTGCACGACGGTTCTAGGAAGTTTTTTAACTGAAGCAAAATGACAATGATCAGCTAGTGCACTATCAGTGAAGGAGAAAAGAGAATGGTGGAGAAGAAAAAAGAACGGTGAAGAGAGGAGAACACGCCATCGAAAAGAAAATCCAAATTGCTTTTCAAGAAACTGAGTTCCTGCCTCAGTTTCGAGTGAGACCCACAGTAATAAAAGTATGGTTAATATATAACCAAATACTTATCAACTGCGTTTTGCAGTAAACACATCCACAACACCAAACACATACTAAATGCCCGTTAGGCACTATAGTTGCGAGTGAGGTTGATAGTCAACCACATATATTAATGTTTGGATAAGTTAAAAACAGAGTTTCGTTTTGGTGGGACCCATCATAAATTGCTGTTGTGCCTTAAGTTTAACAAAAGCACAATTTCTATGCTTTGCAAACAACAACCGAGCCTCCAGTGTTCATGTGAACAGTGGAGAGATTTTCACTGTTCTGGGCCGGACGGGTTCCGGCCCAAACCTAAATTCATTGGACTAGGTTCGACCTAGTAAGATAAAAAAAATCTAACAAAATTTCTCAGATATCGTGTTTTATTCAAAAAGCTAGTGTTTAACATTATTCAATGACGCTAAATAATTACTTTAGAAGAAGATCATCCTATAATGACGTAACATTTGCAGAATTTCATCGCAATTCTAATTTTATTCCTAATGATATTTTACCTACTCAGGAAGCTATGAAAATTGTAATCCTTGTCGGATGAATTTCATACGTGATTGAATTGTAAATAATTTAATGAAATAATAAAAAATACTTTATATAAAGTATTGTTTATTTCATAATGTAATTTCAGTAGTTAAATTTATAATATTTCAATTAAAAATCATCAATATTAATATCTTTTTTAGTTATTTTATAACCTCAATTTAAAAAGCATTCTTAACCAAACACATTAAACTACTTTTTGTTCAACCTCAATTTCAATCACAATTTTAACCAAATATATATTTTTTCAAACCAGCCTCAACTAAAAGTACTTTTTATAAAACAATTTTTTTCAAACCACAATCACAAAAACTATCACAATACTTGAATATCAAATCAACCTCAACCAAAAATGCACAATTTTTTTTAAACTACAACCACAAAAACTACCACAATACCAAACACTAACCCATTTTTGAAGCTAAATGTTAGCATTCTTCGTACTCTCTCCTTCTCCAAAAATCATATCAAGATTTTGGATGAACTCTTAGTGATCCATGCAGGAGATCGAGAGGTTTGAATTTGTCATGGGCACATGGGAAACAAGAATTCAGTCATTAGCATAAATTCTCTCATTGTCATCAATCATAAGAAACAAAAGACTATAAACACAAAATAAATTGGATTACAATGCACAACTGATATGAAATATTAAACAAAGAATTTTATGCTGTATCTTCTATAGTTATTATAATGCAATCACACCCAAGATTCACTGTGCAGCACAAGAGTAATGTGGTGGTAAAACGGGTCCGTAGAAAGAAAACAAAAGCAAGGTGGTCATTCCATGGAGAAAAATAACTTAATTATTTCATACATCCACGATTGCTGGAATTGATTCAAAGCAAGGTGCTCATTTATCAGCCTAAATTTCTCTTTGAGCCTCTTAAGTCTTGATAAATGTCACCAGGTTAACCAAGCAAACCGGAGAATGTCAAGATGAGTTTTCTTACATAAAAAAAAAGAAGACGAAATGGAAATAAATAAAATAAAATAAAATAAAATAAAATAAAAACCCTTTATAGGCCCATCTCCTTTTCTAGCTTCCGTTGGCTGAATGAGTGTCGTAAGTTGATGCTGTCTAAAACGTTAATCCAAATCATCTACAAATGCCAAATCTATGTCCTGCCGGAGAACTGCTGGCAACTTGTAGGACACATGCAAACAACTGTGAAAAACTCACAGACAAAAAGCTACTGCCAACAAAGTTGGAACAATTTTGTCAAAGCAATAGAAACAAAGATTTTGATTAAAAAGGGGGAAACAATGTTGTGGTTTGAAATAGATAATAGAGTATTTGCTGTTCCCTCCATGTCAAAATATGTTTATGTTCAAAAAACAGATTTTTTTTTTTTGAATTTAGAATTCGAAATATATTATTCACTTGCTGTTTTTTTTTTAAAAAAAGTTTATTGAAGTTGATGTTCGCAGTAAGTTTTGTTCTTTTCCTTTCCAAATTTCTTGGAGGGAGTATGGAAAATGCAGGTGGAGCCTATCAACCACATAACATCATTTTCGACCAAACTGAAAATGGAGAGGGTGTCAAACCTTCAAGCAGAGGCTAAGAAATACTCTCTTATGCCAAGGAATATCTGTTGAACCAGGGCACAAACAATTCTTTCAGATGAAAGGGCAGGTCTCCGATTCCAAAGGGTGCGGTCTAGAAGATCTGCACGGCGCGTCTCTGTTATCTGAACTGCTGAGCTTGAGTCAATGCCTGAAGCCAAACGACTGAGCTTGACATCTGCACTTGGTTGACTACCATGCTTCTCATTGGCAGCTGACCCATGGAGGACTGTCGAACAGCAGATATAGGATTGCCTCCCATAGCAGACTGCTCTGTTTCACCAAAGGAGTCTCAGAATTGGTGTAGCCTAGCCTGATTCTATGCGTTGAACATAAAAAATAAGAACTTAAATCACAAACAATCTGGATAGCACATCCACAAGTTCATATATATATTATGAGCGGATAGAAAGTTTATAGCTAATGCAATTGTTATCAATAGCAAAGTAGTTATTTTGCGGGCTCCTGAAGGAGCAGCTACTGATTTTTAACAATAGCATTGATACGAAAAGCATCACTGTTCTCAAAATAATAGTATTACTATGAAAAGCATCATGATCTTTAAAATAAACATTCGTGAACAAAGTGATACTTAGGAATCTATTGAGTTTCAGAGGCATCCCTTGTTATTCAGCTATGACAAACCTTTTTGTGGTGTTACATTACGTGTGGTGCTTCCTAAATCTTCCATGCATCTGCAGCAAATATTAAACAAAAACAGCAAGTACAAAATAAACTCTGATGAACACCAGCTACAAAGTGTCATGCTTTGTCTAGGTAAACTCAGCGGAGAGGGGGCGGGGGGGTTACAACCTAAAAGACATGGTTGGGCTTCCCGCAACCATGGATTTATACGATACCATTTCAAGTGTTGTTTTGTGTATGCTATTCTCTTACCTTTTTTTTTTTTTGTCTATTCTACAATGCTCCTTAGGCACTCAGTACATTGGAAATTTTGAATTTCAAAGCACACTTGCCTTCAGCCCGCTATTGTAGAAAAATATCTCAGAGAACTAACTAAATCAAGGGTTAGCAGTTTTTTTTATATATATATATCGAAAACAGAATTGTTGTAAAAGGAACAAACAGAAAAATGTCTTAAAGATTTAAAGGATAAAGACCAACATAGAACCCACACCTGAAGAAGATAGACAGGGATTGGAAGTCATCTATTCAAGACACAAAAGCCTACAACCTAACTGTATCGAAGGAGGATGGATATTAGTTTTGAAATAAAAAGTCAACTGTACCAGAAGAAGTGTCCAAATTTTACAACATACATGTTGAAGCAAACCAAAAACAGGACCGCTTTCAGAGTCCAAAATTTATGTACACAAAAATCATACTTTACAGAATGATCAAATATATTGATTGAAAGTTATGAGAACGAATCCAACTAAAACTAATTACAGGAGCAAGATTCTAAACCGCTATTGCATAATTCCATTCAGTTGATGCAGGGAAAGAGAAAGAGCATACATTATAGTGCTCAGACTTCTCTAAAGCGACTGAAAAGATAGCATGATAGGACAAAAATAAATTACAATAAGACAAACAGCCAGAATTTTCTGAAAAGCTCATCATTCTCCCCATGTTTAAGAAAATGGGACAGCTTTATCATTAAGAATATGATATGATATTCATCATTTCTCTTGCAAAATATCATTCAGATTTCATTTTTCATAAACAAGCTAGTAACTATAAAGTATATTTTCTTGTAACTTCCCTTCTAGATTTCTTCTTGAGTGGGACAATAACTATACAATCCCTAAAAATTTTAGCAAACATAGAGCAACCTGTTTTCCAAAATTATGTTTCTAAAATTATGAGATAATCACTGACATTATCATGAGATACATTTAGCATTAATATCTTAAATTGAAATATGTTGAATTGATTCTCATTCATTCTAGGAATGCCAGATTTTCAGTTAAAACTTTTGTTCATAGCTTGAAAGCACCAAGTGGATAGATTCTTCCTGTTAAGAGACATGCTTCTTTAGAAGCTGGCTTTTGCTTGGACATGGTCTGTGATGAAACCCCAGTGTATCTACTCCAAATTTTTGTTGCAAGGCTGAAAGATGTAGATGCAAGGAGAAAGAAAAGTTGCATGAAGCTGGTTCACCAATAGACAGGATGCACTTGAAAGCAGCAAAAGAAAATAATTTGGAATTAATCCCAAAATTGTCATATAAATCATTTATAAAGATACATTCCATGTGATCCCACCGGGTAAAGAGCAAACAATCTCAAGGATACCTAGAGTAGTTAGTTCCATCATGGATATCTTCAACTCCACATGCATTCACAATTTCTTCACCTGTAATTTGAGGACAGTTGATTCCCCCAGCAACAAAACAGAATTCTGCCATTGCATGATGATATAGTGCACCCCCATAAAAGCGCATCCCTGCATTCTACATATAAATTGCAAAATTGTCGACCTTTCATTGAGATTACCGAACTGTTCAATATTCAATATCAGTTGGGTATGGCAATTGGCTCATGTTTTTTTATCTATGTCCTAATACTAATCATTAAAAAAGAATCCCCTCGTATCATGCATATGAAACACAACTTACAAACAAGAAATTATTAAGACAAATATGGAACACAAAAAAGAATCCCCTCTTATCAATATAGGTCAAACAAATATGGAACACAACTTACAGACAAGAAATTATTAAGACACTTAATGACTTAAAAGAGGAAAGGAAAAACATCCAGCATCAAGCCTGTAAATCTAGGATCTACACATAATGCAACACGTGCGGAAGGCAAAAAGAATAAGGAAAAATACAGAAGTAAAGAATACAATATTCTCACAAACTGAAACCAAACCTGCTTAAATTCATCATTGGAGCTATAAACTGAATCATGGGCAGAACCAACTCTTCCAGAAGGAACAGTTGTAGAGAAGGGAGACCCACCCCCCATGAAACCATCTAGTGTATGAACTGGCAGTGAAAGGAATACTTCAACGTCAGACGAGCGAGCAAACTAGGGTATTCTCGTGTCGTGATTTGTTGAGCCAACAACAGTCTTTGAGAGCTCAGGATCAATCTGTTAGCAATCAAAAAGGTATTGATGTTTTACAGATAGCAGTAAAGATTTAAAAGCAAACAGTCATTCCTAGGACAGACTTCCAATCACTATGAATCAAATAACTTGATACTTCACTCCAGTTTGTAAGGATAATTAAAGCAAAACTATTTGTTCCCAAGTATAGAAATTTATCAAACACCTGGAGCATCAAACAAAAATAAATTAGCTTCGATGCTATCCAAAGCTTCTCCTAAAATTTACCCCAACTGCAATCTCAAGTAAGATCATTTCCCTCCTACTGTTCCCACATAAAGAAGCACTATAGTTCCTTAAATCCAACAAAAACACTAACACACTCAAGTAAAAAAAAAAAAAAAAAAACTTGCATCACAAGTCTCCGAGTAGTTTCATTACTCCGGTCACTACAATCTTCAAGACGCTATATGATAAATTCTTTATGCTGCATTTTTGCTAGCACAAGCGCCTCCACTGCCCGAGCTTGACTCTGATTAAACAAATAAACATGCATACATTTCATCATCAGAAGCCCACATCACAATATCAAAGCCAAATTGTTAAACTCCCTTTTCAAACCTGTAATGCATGATTTTTCGACCTGGTGCAGCAGCAATAGGTCCAGGAGCATCAATAATAGTGAGATTAGGTAATGCTTGTATTCCACTCTTATGATTAATTCCTTAGATGAAAATTGAAACGACTCCTTCTTCAAACCTCATATTTTCATATTCAATGTATGCCTAGACAAATTTATCATTCCTACCCTGATAAGAAAATTCCAAAAAAATAATAAAAAATCGAAGCTAAAAGTAAAACCTGAATTTCATGGAGAGATTTCTCCTGGGCAAAAGTGGCGTCATCATCAGAGACAAGATAGCAACAAGGGACCTCGCATTCAGGATCATATTTCACATGGAGAATAATGGGGCGACGAGATTTGGTGCCACCGCCAACTCATGAGACCTTCAGCCAGTGCGTGACCTCTTTCCATCGGTCTGCTGGCCGACCAGCAACACCGCCGGTGCGTCAAATGGAGTCTTCAGCTCCGGTGCTAGCCCGTGTAGCTCATTATAAGCTTCGCACAGTCTCCATTTATTGTTTTTTCCAAACTGAAACTGAAGATTTTGGCTATCTGACTGTTTTCGCTCCTCTATCCACTTTTTTCGGGGTTTTGGGTTTTTGACAACGGTTCGGTGACTTCAGTTCATTGTACTTTTGTCTCGTTGAGTTAATTATAAATTAGTAGCTCTAGTTTATTGAAACATATTAATTGGTCCCTATATTATAAGAATTAATTAAATAGTCCCTTTATGTTTTTTCAAGATTCATTGTTTATTCAAAGGAGAGGCTTGAGCTTGACTGAAAAAGAAAGTTTTATAAACTGAAGGATTTTCCTTGTAATCTCTTACTTCATGGAGTTGATGTTTCAAGAGAAAAACCAAACTATTCGAATGTATCAATAAATTTTCTCATGTGAAGCTTATAATTTTCTTTTATAATGATCATGGTATTTTTTTATATTAGTTTTTAAGCAATAAGATTAAAATATTTTTCAGATTGATCTTAAACAGATCATTTATCCTTAAATTATTGTATCTATATTAAATTTATTTTTCACAATATTTTTTAATACTCAGTTTGAGATCATTTGCGAGTACAAACCCATTAATGCAGTGTTAATTTTCTTACAAAAATCGTATATTTGTTCATTTTCTTATGTATATGTTTGTGTGTGTAACAAGAAAGATTGAAAATGTTGCAAGTCGGAACACCAAGTGGAACGGTGGGATTGATGACCTGCCTCCGTCCAGAAGGACCCACACCGGTAGCAGTTTTTTCTTGCACGCACACAGCCAGCCTGGCATGGCATGGCAGCGGTTGGCATCTCAATTCTCATTTCAACAAACGTGTTAGGTGATCTTCATTACAGTTCCCCCATAATGTACATGAGACTATATGCCTAATTATCACCCAATCTGTCCTTGATGTTACCAGCCTACCGCCTTATTAAACTAGATTATTGCTGATCTTCTGCTAATGATGTTGTATTAACAGCTTAATTAACCCACCCACCCAAACCACCCAGGACTGGCGAAAAGAGTCAACGACAACGGTGGCTCTGGCAGCAACAGACCAGTGAGGCAGAGGACACCATGGGTGTGAGGTTGTCATGTCCTTCAGTTTCTGAAACAGTCTTGGCATGGTAAAGGGAGACGGAGCTCTCCCATAATTCTGCCTCGGACTGCGATGCCAGGACATGAGTGGTGGTGACTGTCTAGAAGGTCCACCCAATAAAAACAAAAGAAAACGATGGCAAGAATATGGTGAAAAAACTTTAGCTTTGTACTCCGGCAACGCAAAAAGAGATGCGGGACATGGTGTCGAGAACTCCTTGTGAGGAATCTGTGGACACAGTTTCATGTAAAGTTGCTATCAACGAGCCCACACAGGCACACACACTCGCTTAAAGAAGACAATAAAGTTCTTTTCAGTGGGATCCATGCCCCCAGCAAACATAAATTGACCACCACTAGAAACCGACTTACCATTAATCATATCATATGCTAGGGTTGATATTAAACCTTTATTTTCAACCGAACAGTGGATTTATGATCTACGCACCACCACTCCATGGATCTCTTGGCTCTCATGTTACCAGTAGAAACCATGGCCTTGAATCTTGATGGCGGTGGTCCATGCGGCCACCCATTTCCAGGTAAACCACCACAGAATATGAGTGCTTAATCATGACAAGGAATATGAAATTGCAGGCAGGGTTTAAAGAAACATGGAATCTAATACCAATCTCTTGATACCAGCAAGGTGAAGTCATTTCAGGACCATGGATTTATGGTTCCTAGCTCGACGCTAACAGATCCTGAACAGCTGGAATTTTTAACTTTAGATTGACAAAGTCATTTTTTCTCGGATAACTACTGTCAGTTGACTCGAATTTGTATAATTATAGGAACCTTAATAGGAAAAGCAAATAAATTATCAAATACATATCATATTTTTGGTTAGCTAACTTGTCAACGTTGAACATTTCAACATGCATTGAATTATACTCCATCACAAATGACGTGGAATATCAGGGATATTGTGTCCAAGCTTGGATTCAATTTTATCAAGCCGCGTTGTCAAAGACACAGAATCCTCTCAAAATTTAACAGTAAATTAAGGATTGGCCTCCTGACACAGACCATTTACCTCGCTAAACATCCAAATCCGAGGAAGAATTAGAATTCAAGGCACTCTGTCAAGAATGCATGACTTGATTAATTGTCGTATTAAGCAGGTCATTATCTACCTTTTAGATTGTAACAAAGTACTGCTTCCTAGTAGATATATAGTTCTCCAAGTTAATAACAAAGATAGATTTCAGCAAAATGTTACCATTATGGGATGCATCGATAACTGTGACTGATACGATATTAAGTTGATGGAAATGCTACAGTCATCTCCCGAGCTAAAATCCCGGCAGTGGGTCCAGTAATCAAAGTCATATCAGCTTACAGAAAATATGGACCAATCATCTGGTGGGGGAAAACCTCTCCTCACCAAATTTGGTGGAGCAACTATTCTTCCAGAATAAACATCGATCATTTTCCCAGCTCTTAAAGTTACAAGGGAGAAAGGGGACAAAGGAGACAAGCACTGCTAGGAACTTAGGAACTAAAGTTTTAATCTTTGATATAGAATAAACAACAGGTAATGCGGAAGCCTCCATGCGATATAGCTAGCTGGTAACGATGCAGATACATGGTTCATCACGACCAGCAATAAAAAAGAACAGTTTTTACAATCAATAGCAAGAAGCAGCGGTTTAGATTGTGTTAAAAGTAGTTTTCTGCTGTTTCAAACCAATGATAAAAAGTAAAGAAATAAAGAATAAAAACGTCAGAAAATTCTAATATTACAAAGCACAAAGAGACATCGCAGTTCCAATTACAGGTCTCCCAAACATCAAAATTCCCCAGCATCATTAATCTCTTGAGCTCGGCGTCCCCCCCCTCCCAGCCACTCCCATTTTGCGCACAGATTGCAGGAACAACATGACATCATGTATTTTTATGAGAAACAAAACACTCAAACGATAGACGTGAACATGAACAAAATCTATAGATAAATGACATTCAAATCAGTAAGGAGTGTAGTAATACCCGGCCGGTGGTGGCCCCATTCCATTGACAGGTGGCATTCCATAAGGCATCGTTGGCATAGGACCTGCATTGTAGTAACCACCACCGCTGATCTTGGCCAAACTAGCTTGACCTTGCATCCCATCCCTGGCATATTGCTGCCATGTCACCTGCTCCTGAACAAGCAATTGTTGTTTCTTCTCCATATCTGCCATTTGGACGTACGAGGGAGGTGGAACACACAGAGATGCGGCGAAAGGGTCCTGATTAACTGCCTGGACTGTTCCATCTGGAGCTGGCAGAGCTAAAACAGGTGGTGTACCATTCCCAGGCCCTGGTAACGCCACGCTACTAGCACTACCTCCACTCAGTTGAGCAGTGCCAACATGTTGCCTCACTATTCCCTGATCATACATTCCATTTAACAACAATGGATCAAACCCACCTCCCAGAGTTGCTTTCTGCTTCGATAAATTACTAGCTGTCTCAACCAATGCCAATTCCCAATCTGCCTTGCCAGCTTCAGCAGCTGGAGTCTGCCATGCTGAGGTCACTTGGGGCTCTCCGTTAGAATGGAATGCTTCCCATGATCCGTTCCCACTATTGGCTGCTGGACCAGCAAACAAAGCCAAAGCCAACCTATTCCCTTGATCGTCAGCAGTGACAGCATCATCCCTCAAATTCACCAAATCCTCAGTAACCTGTGGTTTCTGAGGCCCGGGCTCCGTCTCCGGAGGTGGGGGAGGAGTAAAATCCTCCGGTGCAGGCAGGGCCTTAATTTCATTCATATCAGGCACAGGCTCCTCCTCTTGAGGCACAGGGGGTGCCTCCTCTTTCCTCTCCGGACTCTTAGGTCTCTTGGCTCTATCCCTCACAAACTCCTCCAAAGTCTCCAACAACTTGCCTGTAATCCTCTGCACTTCAGGGTACTCGGACGATCTCGCCACTCCAGTATCCTTACACCAATTATAAAACGCAATCAGCTCGTCAATCTGCTTCGCCGCACTAGCATAAGCATCGAAGGCCTTAACACAATCCGGATACTCCATATCAAAAAACTTATCGAGCAAAACAGCCAAAACCTCACATATATCCGCGTATAACTGAAAACTCTCTTTCACAACCGGATACAACGCAATCAATATCATCCTATTATTCTTGGCCAACCCCGTCGGCCTACATGACAAGAACCTATCCAGCAACCTCTGTAAATGTCCCATCTTCCCAAAAATCCTCTCCGGCTTCATTTCCCTCAACGGCGTTGCTGTCTTCTTCTCTTCCCTTCCTTCTCCGCCCCCCATCTCACTCATATCCCCATACGACCTCGTCCTCCTCGGCATCCCATACCCACTCCCCCCCCTATTATAATCCCCATTATACTGATCACTATACTCATAAGCTCGCGGCGGCGGCGACCTAAAATCACCTCTACCGAAATCTTCCCTGCCAAAACCACCCCTGCCTCCATAATATTTCTCAATTTCACCACCATGAGCACTCCCCGCACCACGACTCCCACCAACACGACCACCATCACCTCCTTTCCGTTCAAACAAGATCAATTCAAGTCTTTGATCCAAATACATCGCGAAAGTCCTAACAAAAGCCGAATGGTCCCAGGAACTCGAATGCGCTTCATCTCTAAAATCACTCATATTCAACAGCCGGGTACCTTTCCTAGTAGCATACAAAATCTCCTCTTGAAATAACGGATCTCCTTCGTTCAATAACCTATGAATAAGCATCAATGTTTTCAACGCCACGATCCAATCCCGCGTTTTCCCTAACCTTTTCGAAACGAAAGACACACAAGCATGAACGTAACCGCGAGAATACGAAGTTAGATTCAAGATCTCGTGAATATATTTCTGATTCGGCGGATCGTCGTCGTGGCTCGTTGCTTTCACGATTGCCACTTCAAGCTCTGGCGCCATGTTACTCGCTACTTTCGCTATACCTATGCTTGTTTGATCTTTAACGGTCCCAATCGCTTTTCGGATCGTGCTCGGCGCCATCTTGACCGTTGAGCTGGCAGAAGTAGACTATAAATGAGGATTTAGTTTCTTTGGTTAATAGAAGCGATTACCGGTGTGTCGAATTTTGAGGTTGTTGGATCTGGGATCTGTTGAAAACGGCGTCGGATCTAATCACAATCCCTGTGCCGGGGGGGAGGGGGGGGGATGGAAAGTGTTTTTGGGTGTGATTTTGCAATTAGCTGTAATAATAATAATAATAATAATAAAGAAGAAGGTAGATTTAAAGAGGAAGTTGGGGTCCGGAGAGGACGTGGAGGAGGGAGAGGCGTTGATTTGATCAAAGATGTGGAGGAGGACAGCTATAGTAGCGGAAGTGTCTTGAGGGTGGGGGAGCTTTTGTCTGAAAGAAGCATGTCTCTGGGCTGTGTGTGTTTGTTTGTCGGAACGGAGTAAATAAACACTTGAAGAAAAGAGAATAGAAGAGGCTACTCGATTGATTTGTTTTCTTCTGTTTAAAGAGGTTTTTTTTTTTTTTTTTGAAGATTTAATGGACTTTCAATATATACATATAGAAAAATTATATAAAGAAATTCTCACTAGCATTAATAATATTTATGTAATGATTTTTTTTTGTTGTTGTAATTTAGGAGGAATTACAGTAACTCTTTTTTATGTATATATAAAATATTAGGATTCGACTTAAAACTCTTTTGATGTCCAAGATTTCTTTAATTATCATTTTAAAGAAAAGGTAGCTAGATTAAAAAATCCTGAGTAATTAGAGAAAATGTTTAAAAAATAAAAAAAAAATTAATTAATTAATTAATTAAATTTCTTAATATAAAAAACAATAACCATGCCTATTATTAATATTATTTTCCTAATTTTTTTAGCATCTTAGGGCAGCTTCAACAGAGCTGCCAAATAAAGAGGCATCTGTACTATGCCTTTTATTTCTTTACTTTCAGCATTCCGACGGCAGAGACAAAGCAATAGTCAAAATGGCTTTTTGCTTTGTTAAGAGCCATTTCTACATTTAACTGTAGAAATGGCCAAAATGGCCAACGGCTATTTTTTTAGCCGTTGGCCAACAGCTCTTTTTTTTTAAAAAAAAAACATAGAAAATTTTGTCTATAAATACATAAAGAAAAAACTTGTAGTTTTAAATTTTTGTATTGTGCCTCACCTTTCTCTCAAATTTTAAAAAACAAGAATCGATTATTCTCCGGTTAATTATTAACATCGGTTGTGTTAATTAGCTGAAATTAAAAGGTATGCTTGTTTAAAAGCTTTTTCTATTTTCGTTTTAATATCTCTTGATTTTTTAGAACTTTTGTTGTTAATTTAATATTTGTGATGAGTTTTATTTCTTTATTATTTTATGTTTTTAATATGGGTTAAGTAAGACAATTTTTATTTATGTTGTTATCTTTGATAAAATTGAGAGAAATTAATAATGGTAGTTGATATTGATAAAAAGATAGAGTTGCATATTTAAAATTTATTTTTGATTGTCTGTTTTAATTTGAGGTCAATTATATTTTGTCTTCTTGAAAATGCAATTAACCTAGTATATCGATTCTCTTTTAGTTTCAAAAAATGGTAAAATTTTTATGTTAAAACAAGTAGAATGCAATGCTTATTATTAATTCGCATGTATGAAAACTACAAAATTGCTAAACATTGAATGTGAGCTTCTTTTACACTCTCTTAAGGTTTTAACTTGAGTTTTTTTTTTTAATGTAGATGGATTCAAATTTTCCAAGCTCTTTTACCAACTTTCTTATGAGTGAGTCAGAAGATATTCTCTCTCAACCAAGTGATTCTAATCAATTAATTGATGACTTAACATGCTCGAATTTAAATGTCCATTCGGCAAAAAAATCACAAAGAAGTAAAAATTTCTCACCAGAAGAGGATTGTTTACTTGTCTCTGCATGGCTAAATACAAGCAAGGATCCAATTACAGGAGTTGATCAACAAACAAAACAGTTCTGGGCTCGCGTACATGCTTACTTTGTAGAGAATGGAGGAAACTTGAATAATCGTTCACAAATAAGCATCTCAAGTAGATGGCAAGAAATAAATAGAGAAGTCGGTAAATTTGTTGGATTTGTTACTCAAATTGAAAATCGTCAGCAAAGTGGAATGACCGAAGAATCAAGGGTAATGTTAACATTCATTTTTATGTTGAATTGTTTAACATATATTTTAACATTATTTAATTAATTTATTTTTTTACCAGATTAATGATGCTCGGCAAATGTATGCTTCTTGCGTTGGCAAACGATTTCAACTAGAACATTGTTGGGTTATCTTAAGAAAAGAACCTAAATGGCAATTTGAGCGTGCAAGTCAACATCAAAGGTCAAACAAGAAACAAAAAGGTCATGTCAATGCAAGTCCGGCTTCATCAACTCCATCTACCCCTGATTCTGTTAGTTTAGGAGAAGATAGTGAACCATTGATTTATCAAGATAGACCAATCGGTCAGAAAGCTGCAAAGGAACGACTTAAACGTAGACAAGGAAAAGATAAAGTTGGGGATGCAACTGTCACGAATCTGTTACAACAATTCAGGGATACTCTAGTTGAAATTGAGGATCAGAAAAAACAAGACAGAAAAATTATGTTAGAGCAACAAGCCATGCTGATTCAACAAAGTCAAGAGAAACAAAAATTGGACAGGATTGAGAAAGAAGAAGAAATTATGAAAATGGATATTTCTAATTTGGATCCAATTTCTGCAGCGTATTTTCAAAATAGAAAGTTAGAAATTATGCAAAAGAGGGGTTTTGATTTTTAATTAACTTTGATTGATTTATTGTAATGTAATGTATTTTTAATAAAATATGTAGAAAATTCTTGGTTATTTTAAATACATTGTTATGAAATTGATATCAATTCGTAATACTTTTATAAGTTTGAATTTGAATTTACTTTTAAAAAATTAAATTTTTAACAATAACATATAAAACTTAAAATTAAAAATATTCATATAAATAAATTTTAAATTTAATTTTTTAACTTTTATATTACTTCATTAATTTTATATTACTTTTATAAATTACTCATATTAATTATATAATTAATAACATCATAATTATATTATATATAAAATATCTAAATTAGTTATATAATTATATTAAAATTAATTTAACATGAAATATATTAAAATATAAATGGTTTTTCTAAATAGCTTTTTACCATTGGAATACACAAAATACAAAAAACTATATTTATACTATTCAAAAAGCTATTTTCTTTATTTGGCTCTTCAAAATGACATTTTTCATTGAAGATGCTCTTATACTATACCTTTTCTAATATGCATTTTGGGTAAAACAAAAGACAGATTTTTGGAGTGTTTTTTTAAGGATGAAGAAGAGTTTTTGTCAATTTTTTCAAAAACTTGAGCGGTCTATGTGATTTTATGATGCGTGAAGAGGGTTATTGTAATTTATTTTAGAATTTAAAGTTTACTAATTATTATTTGGATTTGAATTTAAATATAAAAAAAAAAAAAAAAAACAAATAGGATATCATTCGTTCAAGTGTGTGGATGATTCATCCAAATTTTAATTTTTAGAAAAATATTTTTATTGGCAGAGTATATAAATAGAAAAAACTCAGGAAATAGAGGGAATTTATATCAAGTTAGTAATTATTATTGGTTTGTTTCTTTATACAAAAAAGAAAAAAACAACGAAAAAAAAATGTCCACCATTGTGTGAGCTCAACTAATGTGATCCAGCATATAAAACGCATTTGTTTAAAGAAATGATTTGATATTTAGGCCACTTTCCATTGATTGATTGTTTAATTGATATGTTTTCATAATAAATTTTAAAATATACTTTTTTCTCTCGTGAGTTTTTGGTGGGAAAAAGGCTTTTACTGCTTGAATCTTTAAAAAGCGATAATTGGGTTTATTTTTTAGGTAATTTTTATAATTGTAATTAAAATTTTTTTTAAAAGTGTGATTAATTGAATTTAGATACCTGTTTAGTAAAAATTATGATTGAGGTTTATATAGTTGATTTTTAAAAGTTTTTTTTACTTGAAAATACATTAAAATAATTTTTTTTATTTTTTTAAAATTATTTTTTGATATCAACGCATTAAAATGATCTAAAAATACAAAAAAATTATTTTGAAGTAAAGAAAAAAATAAAAAATAATTTTTTTAAAAAAAATACTTTTAAAACGTAAAAATAAATAGATTTTTACGAAACTTAATTGAAAAAATATATAAAAATTATTTTATAAAAACTATGTTTCAATCTTAATTTTTTAATAGATTTCATATTATAAAACACAATTTAATATATATTACTAAATATTTAACTATATTTTTTATACCGCAACAGAGAAGCTACAGCCAAACAAATGCATCCCTGGTACTTGAAGGGCGTGTTGTTAACAAATACAGGAAGTAAAATTCTCTAACATCATAAGATAACAGGGTACAATAGTAGGTTTTGAGATTTTAGAGACTAAATCTTAAGTACAAGAAAATAAATTTGCAGATGGAGAATATATATATATATATATATATATATATATATATATATATATATATATATATATATATATATATATAGAAACACCAAAGACTACGCGTACGGTAAACGGTGATGTCGATTTTCTCATTTTGTGGATTTTAGCTTTTCGGGATTATTGACATGGCGGTTGATCCGGTTGCTTGGTCCCACAATAACTGCTCATTGATGATTGATGTCAAGTTTGGAGACATTTGCCTTTGGAAGTACTAATTAGATTCTAACTATGATTAAAGTATTAATTAACAATTTAATGTACGGGGTCTAAAGGGCAAGAAGGTCCAAGAAGATAAATTGCTGGCGGTGAATAACTAAATATTTTTAGGATTAGAGGCGGGATTAGGCGAGTGGTAATTTATGTAATGGAGGATTTGGTTGCCAGCTCGCCATTAAAGGGTTGCCTGTGTCCAAACAAGGGGATAAGTACAAACAGATAATGCAGCGTATAGCACGACAAGGTACTGTGCCTTATTTTTGGCTCGATGGCACCAAAATATATTTTCTCTTAGTGTTTTTTTTCATTTTAATATTTTTTTGAATTATTTTTTATCAAATATTTTTGAGATATTTTTAGATAATTTTAATATATTAAAATTAAAAATAAAAATAAAATATTTTTTTTAGATATATTATCAATTAAAAAATATTCTACACTATAATATCAATGATTATTACCAATTAAAATCGTGCACAAAAAAAGTGAAGGAATTTAAGATTCAAAATCAAACCAACAGATAGACGGACTTTGGAATAATTGTTATTAGTTGCTTGTTTATCTATTGGTAAGATTAATCCATCAATAAATGATCATGTTAGGAAAATTAATTTAGAAAGTGAGTTTTCCGGATGAATAAATATAACTATATTCCATTTTGAATTTCTTGGTTTGTAGCATAATTGTCGGATCTGATTGGGCCACCCACTTCAAGAAAAGGAAAGGATTAGTAACGTTTTATTGAATTGTTTAATTTAATCCTTGTATTTTTTAGAATATAAAAATCAAGTCCCTCTTATTTTTTTTAAATAAAATAAATAAATTTTAATCAAAAACCTTGTTCTGGTGCCAACAAGTTCTAAAGGAGTTTTCTCACCTTTAAATTACTTTTAAAAACTTATATGAGGTTAGAAAGATTTTTGGTTTTGGATTGATTTTAATTTTTTGAATTTTTTTTTGGATTTTTGAGATTATAAACTGGTTTATCAAGATATCAAAAGTATTCTTCAATTGTTTTTGGTCAAAAATAAGTTTTTTTTTAAAAAAAAAAACCTTCCCTGATTTTTCAATTATCATGGTGCCTAAAATGTCACCTGCTATTTATTTTTTAAGAACAATTAATGTGGAAAGACAAGTCATTTGACCAGACATATTAGGCCAACAAGGCCAGGGCCGGGTGCCTAGGCATCTTTTCTTAGGTTATAGTTTTAAAATTTTTCTTTTTCCATTCAATTTCTTATTGATTTTTTTTGTTTGGTATTTTTTAAATCAACAATTTTTTAATGATTTTCTTATAAAATATTATTTAATTTAGTATATAACCTGTTTTTTTTAAAATAATTGATATATTTTAACCCCTTAAAATTAAAAAAAAATCACTTTATCATTTGTTTATTTTTTAAAGTTGTTTTTATTTTATTTTAAAAAAATCTTGTTTTGTTATCAAACTTTCTAAAAAAACCAGACTATTTATTATTTTAGTCACACGCATCACCAATATATTAATAAAAAACAAATTGGTGTTTGATATAAAAGAAAAGTCGTGTACCTAATTGATGTATAATTAAGTGAAAAATATTTTTAAAAATAAAAAATTATTAAATTCAATAGGATTCTTGATCTAATCCACAAGTTTAATATATTAATTATAATTCTCAAGTTTTTTTATGTTTATTTTTAAATTGAGTGTTTTTTTTTTATTTTTATCTTTTTTTTTTTTTTTTGCATTTTTTATCTACAAACACGGGAATAAACCTATGTATTTAATATTTTTACTAAAAATAAAATTATTCAACTCTCAATGAATCAGAAGTAAAATACGAATCGCAAGTAAAATAACTAAGTCAAGGCTACTCTATGGCTGTACATTTTTGGGTGGGATAACGAGATGCAGGCAAAAAGAAAAGGGATATATAAAGATGAAAAGCATACGGTCACTACTTACTTTAGTTGCTTTATATTAAAGAAATTAATGTGGGGGAAAAGAGTAAAGTGATAAAAGATGAGTGGCAAATTAAGAAAAATGATTAAAAAAGAAGTCCACTCAATTCATGAACTTTTTTCTCTCAAACCTTTTGATTTAAGCATAGAAAACGTGAAATTAACTATTGTTTATTTTTATATTTTAAAAGTGGTTTTAAAAAATTTTAAATTTTTTTATTTTAAATTAATAATTTTTTGATGTTTTTAGATAATTTTGATGTGTTGATATCAAAAATAATTTTTAAAAAATAACAAAATATTATTTTAATATAAAAATGATTAAAAAAACAAGTCCACTCAATTCATGAACTTTTTTCTCTCAAACCTTTTGATTTAAGCATAGAAAACGTGAAATTAACTATTGTTTTTTTTTTATATATATTTTAAAAGTATTTTTAAAAAATTTTAAATTTTTTTACTTTAAATTAATAATTTTTTGGTGTTTTTAGATAATTTTGATGCGTTGATATCAAAAATAAATTTTAAAAAATAATAAAATATTATTTTAATATATTTTCAAGTGAAAAACATTTTGAAAAGCAACCGTAACCACACTTTCAAACAGACAATTATTACCTATTTTTCAATTTTAAGGAATTTTATGTCCCTTGCACTGCTTGCAAAAATTTTATATTATATGATTTTATAATTATATCATGGTTGTTAATCCTGTTTAGCATTACAATTTAACCATGTTTTTAAAGGTTTTTAATTTTTTCTTATTTTTATTTTTATTTTTATTTTTTTGTGTTTTAGAATTGTTTTGATCTGCTAGCATTAAAAATAAATTTAAATAAATAAATAATTATTTTTTTAATATATTTTCAAATAAAAAACACTTTAAAAATCAATCTTTACCACACTTTTAAATAGGCTTTAAATCCACCATGTTTTAAGCAATCTCAATGGTTAAAAACTTAGAGTTAATTATGGAGACTGTGTGTATTTGATATGCATGATATTTTTTAAAAAATATATTAAAATAATATTTTTTTATATCAACATATTAAAATCTTCTAAAACTATATAAAAAAACATCAGTGTAATATTTTTTTAAAATAAAAATCATTTTTAAAATAAATTTTAACTTAAAAACAGCTCTACTGACTACTTTTCTCTAGTCCCAATTCTGGCCTCACTACTATAAAACCTTTCATTTTCATCTAAGGTTCCATTTGCTTGCAAACAAGCAATTTTTTATAGTAAAAAACTTTTTCTATGGGAAATGTTGAAAAACATATTCCATGTCTGGAAAATTACTCTTTTTTTTGTATCAATTTTTTTTAACAATCAATTATTGTACCACTAAGGCATGTAACTTGATGTAATGCTCTTAGTTATTGTTTGAGAATAAAGAATGGAATAATGTGACTGCGAATAAAAGAATTATTCTTACTTTGGAGGTATTTAGTTGAAATGAACTAAATTAAAATTGTAATAAAAAAGAAGAGCGGGAATAAAAATGAAAATAAAATATAGTTTCATGGCTACAAGATGTTAGAATAATAATAAAAAAAAGAATGACAAACCATCTAGTAGGTGGTCCAGTAATAAAAAGTTAGAATTAAGGAGTTTGCTTTTCATATGATTGCTAATATGATACTTATTGGAAACTTACATGATCGTTAACTTCAAGACTCGTAAAATTAGTCAAGATAGACGCAAACTAGCCCGAACATCTACGTTAATAAAATAAAAAATAAAAATAAAGAATGATAATAGATTTTTATAAAATAATAATATATTATTTTTATTTATGGTATGTGAACTATTTTGTTCATTATTAATATATTAACTACTACCATGATCACTAATTACTATTAATAGTAATATTATTTTTTATTTTTATTTTTTTAGTGTTTTATTAGTAATTAACATTACTCGGAAGATTGTAAGCTCGAATATTTTATTTTATAATTTTTTTCCTTAAAGTTTGTTTTTTTTCTTTTAAGAGAATGAATCCAATTTAATTTTCAGAACACTTTCTAGAAGTGTTTGTGAGGGGATAATATTAACGTAATATTTTTTTTTATTTTTTATTTTTTTTCATATTAATATATCAAAATGAAGTAAAAATAAAAAAGTATTTAAAATTATTTTTTTAATAAAAAACAGATTAAACTGCAACCACAAACCTCCACTAATAAAAACCAAACCAGAAAGGGCTGCTCATAAAATAACAATAACAATAACAGTAGCATCTACGGAGACTTTCTATATAAACAATACAAAACACTTTTGATGCGTCTCTACATGAGATTTCAACGCAGATTACTCATATGATCCAACAAAAGCAACGAAGGTGAAAGATGCCATAACATCAAGGAACCCTTTTCGATGAGGAAGTGTTTGAAGCATTATACTTCTTTTCAATCATGTCAACTAGTCGATTTGATTTGTTGTGAATCTCACGACTACATCCAAACAAGCCCTTTCAAAGTAAAAGATGAAAGGGAACCAGCAAAAGGTATGCATTAAAGTAGGGCTGGGTTTCCTTGGGATGGCGGAGCTGATCAATTTGGTTCTCTTTTTAACATTGGATGCCTAAAAAATGTGTTTTTCCCCAAATGTGTTCTTGTTTGATTGACAATTAATAATTCATTCCTTCTTGTTGAAGATGATTAAACAAGTCTAGAGCACAGAGAAGCATCCACTAGATCCCTCCTTTTATTTTATTACTTTTGGAGGGTTACCCTGTAATGGAGGGGTCAGAGCACTCAGAAGTTGGCAAATCTTTAGTTACTGTTCATGTCGAATTTGCATAATTTCAAGCATGAAATGATTGATAATCTTTTTTTACTACAATCTTCAGATTTCTCGACCGACAAGCATATAATAGTGCTTTCACTTTCAGAGCAATAAAACCCCATTTAGGGTTCTTTCCCTTGAATCACCATTCTTTCTAGGCCCATCAACAGTTATAAACATGTGCAAAAAGAAAAGAAAAAAAAACAATCACACGATGACTGATTCCCTGTTTCCCATTGGCATCGAATGGGGAACCTAATTCCTATTGCTGGTTTTTGCATGTAGAGATAAATTCTTTCTTGTTGGAAAACAGTCGGCTATTTTACAGAGGAACGTTTACCGGAAAGGTAAGTAGCCACATAGCATTTTTGCAGCAACCCTTGTGGGGTCATTAATTTTCTCTCATTAATCGTTACCTAGGTGACCAGTGTAAATTCTCATGTGCCATAGATAAAATACAGACGAGATGATCACAAGCCCAGCTACACATGCCATTGATATCCCAACAAGTTTTCCTACACGTTTCTTGTCCCTCTTGGAAGAGCCAGCACCATCAGATACTACAGAAATTAAGCACGGTAGAGCAAGTTAGAAATGCAAAAAGGAAGTTTGCAAATGGGCATTTGAATGCTTGAGAAAGAAAATGTAAGGAGGGATCTACCTTGAGAAACATGAATGGCTGATACTAAAGGTCCATATGTTCCTTGATATGGAATGCAGCAAGTGCCTTTTCCAGCCCAGAAGAAGTGAATGTCCATGATTGTGTTGGTCACATTTGCTTCAAATGCTTTAATCAACGCTTTTTTGGATCCACCAGCTTCGTTTTTAATGTTGAAGTCCTTGAGAACTATTTCTCCCTAAAGCCAGTCATGACATTAATGATCATCAAGCATGCACATAGATGTCTTACAGCGAAAGCTGTCTCTGTCTCTTTCTCCTGTATAGGTTTATCGATATTTCTACGTGTAAATGGGACCTTTTCAGCATACCTGTATGTAAATGTCGAACAAGCGCCTTCCGAGGCCTTTCCAAGAATGAGAGTCATCCATTCCTATCTCTGCAAAGTGAAGCTCAACACTGTATCTTCCATTCTGTAGACCAAGGCCATAGTACCTCAGCGAGCTCGGTGAAATCCTTGCTGTCTTATATAGCTCAGAGTCCAAAGTTCCAGTGATTTGAGAACCTGTTTGTGTTAAATATTGTGGTCCGTTTGGGTTCGAAATGAAATTCCCAGTATTGCTTACTGCCCACAGATTGTCTGAGCTTGTGTACAGTGTAGCAGCTCCCATTGATTCAAGATCACCCTCATATTCTATCCCAGATGCAGATGTCTGGTCCGTACCTCCACATTTGACAGAAAATGTTTCTGCAATGGAAATAGAATGCAAGTAGGTTTGGAAGATGAACTTGTGTCATAAACAATCCTCAAAAATCTATGATGTACAAAGCAGTTTTAAGCATGCCGAAATTCGAAAGCTATACTTGATGGAACTTTGTTGCTGCACTTGAAATCAGCTTTGAGGCACTGCAACATCCCAGAAGCTTTTCTGTGTTCATTTTTTTTCACTTGATTAGAGAAAATTCATGAGGGTTTCTCAACCAAAACTGTGGCAATAGATGTTTTCCTATTGTAAATATTTTTAATCAGAATCTGATGTGACCTATGAGTGCGATTCTGAAAGTGAAACCTTAAGGTACTGTTTTATATAGCGCAAAAGATTTTCAATGACATAGTAATCTCCAGAAAAGCTTACCCCTGTAAATTGTTTGCATTAATGGACGTTCCAACAGCATTCCTGAAAAAGAAAAAGAAAATGTTGCATCTTGCTTAACTACAGCATGACCATTTGACAAAAACTTGTAAAGATTACTTCCAGAAATGATTGAATGAGAAGGAAACAAAGTTTAACTTACATTGATAATCCAACCCTCATAGAGTTTTGTGGCAAATTTCCAGAAAGGGGATTGAATGAGACATCTCTGCCATGAAGTGTCCACTAAAAACTTAGTCTTAGCTAGAAGCATGATCCAATTTATCAGTATCCACAGTACAAAAACGATTAATGCTCCTATTAATTGACATTCGTTGAGCCTTTCCTTTCCTCAGTCTCATCTGCTGCAAGTTTTGGGATTGTAGCAGACGAAGGATGAGAGAGAGGATGAACTTATCATGGCATTAACTTATGATTTAATTGTGTTATTATGATATAAGTGTTTTAATTTTCTTGTATATAAATTCAGGGTGGCACTCACATTGCAATTAGTTTTGGACCTATGATATTTGCAGGGAGTTGCCCATTCAAGTTGTTACTTCCAAGATACCTGACATATACAGCCAACATTTCTTCAAGTAAAACCAAATAGACTACCTGAAACAAACACATTTTTCAGCTGGCCAAAATACACTTATCAGATAAAATAGGTTCCATTTTTTCCAATCTTATGACCTGAACATGATTCATCATAGGTATGAAAGTGGAATGGTTCTGATGAACAAGAATCAGCTTCACTGATCGCATCATAATAAAACGGAGACCGAAGTGGTAGAGTATAAAACTTACAGATATTGTAATGAAGCTAAATCTTGAAATGAGTCTGGAATTTGACCTGTTAATTTGTTGAAACTCAAATCCCTGTCATGAAAAATTTGTTTTGCATAGGTTAAAATGAAGCTCCTAATGCACAAATTTTGATGTCTAATTGACTTACAGTTCTTGCAACTGGGAGAAGTTTCCCAGCTGGTCTGGAATTTGTCCCGAGAGTAGACAGTTTCTCAAAATCCTGCAAAAACATAACAGGCAATGCACTTATTAGAGATTATAAAATAAAACAAAAGGAAGGGGTAAGAAACTGATGAAAAAAAACTCTTACTTGAGATTTACAGAAACTCACAATATAGTTAAACTTTTCTGGTCTAGCAAGAACTCAAGAGAAGAATCTTCACCATTAAGATCACCGATTCTCCTGAGAACATACTAATATAAAACATTCTGATTTACTACATAGTGATTGATAAGTAATCCACAAACAGTGTGATGGGGACATCGGACCCAAGATATGGTTTACATGTCTATATAATCTAGGATGACGAAGGATAGCCTGACCCTTGTGTTATTAGATTTTATTTAGGTTTATTTATTGGGCTTAATTTAGTTACTGTTGAATATTTTATTTAGTGGCTATAAACTCAATTGCTTATTTTAATTAAGGTTTTAATATTTATATTCCATTTTTTAAAATGTTAGGGAGTTGTTAATGAATTGAATAAAAATTGTAAAGTTGCAAACTTTTCCATCCCATTCTTCTCTTCTTCAGCATTTTTTTATTCTCTTTCTGTTGCTTTTTCTTTTTTCTTTTCTTAGCTTATTACTTCTATCTTCAAATCTCTGTTGTCCCGCATCATAGTGAGGGCAGGAAAAAAACATGAGGATCTGCAAACATTCAGCTGCTGCTAGTATATCTACATTTTTCTCTGAACATTCTTGTTCTGAGAGTTAGAAAAACAGCATGTTTGATGATGCAAGATATTTTAACTCCTATTTGATGGCCTTACAGGTCTCCCAGCTTCTTTAGAGCACTAAAACTGCTTGGAATTGGACCTTCAAGCAATGTCCCTTGAAGCCGCCTGCAGATGATGAAATGTGAAGAACGAAAACTTTTTAACTAGTTAAGATCTTTTTTCAAAGCATTAGCATTATAGAAGAAGGAAAACCATGCATACAGGTTCCTGAGTTTTGTCAGAGTTCCAAAGAAGTCCGGAAGCTTTCCAGTGAACAAGTTATCAGATGCCCAGCTGAAATGAAGGGTACAAAATCCAAGAATCACCTTGCAATCCATCATGTGAATCTAAAAACACTCTACTACAGTACACAGAAACTGAGAGAGTTACAGAGTTCGGAGAGATTTCAGATTTGCAAATTCTTGCGGAATCCGTCCACTGACTCCACTGCTATTAATATACCTGAAAAAAGAGCAATTTTTAATCAGATTGTGCAGCTAGCAAGCAAGATAAGGCAACATGCAGTTCCCAATTGAGAGCACCCTAACTCAGCTTGTCCAATGATCCCTATCAATTAAACATGTACATCCACCATACTATCAGAAGAACTGGCCTAAAGTCCTTCCACGTGTATCCTGATCAATTAGTTACGAACAACTTACAGCTCCTGCAAGGATGTCAACTTTCCAAGGGATGTGGGTAGTGGTCCAATGAAATTGTTGGAGCCAAAATCTCTGTGACATGATATAAACTCATACAATCAGTATCAGCTTCAGTAAATCGAGAAGAAGTCATGACATGAAAACAACAAAAATATGTAAAAACTTGCCGATAGTACTTAACAGAGTAATCAACTTGGTTAGATTTCCAAGTTCTTGAGGCACCGCACCTGTGAAATTGTTGATGCCTAGATTACTGGTTCATTGTCAAACACAAGGGATAACAATTATGAGTATCTCAACAAAGAGAATTCAGTTTTTTTTTTTCATTAAAAGAAAAATCAACAGCTCTGCAAGTATAAGATCTTTAGAGCTTGTTAGGCAATTACAGGTGTTGCATGTTTGATAACCGTTCAATTTCTGCTGGGATTGCACCGTTTAGTACATTCTTACCAAAATCCCTGCATCATAATAAATAATTCAGGCTATTTAAATCCACAACAGAATAGAGAAGTGGAAGTTCCAATAAAATTTGACTTTCTTACAAGTTCATCAGCTCCTTCAGGACAAACAATGCACTTGGTAACTCACCAGAAATGTCCAAAGCATGAATCTTCCTGAACCATAATACAAATGAAAACAAAACCCTCAACAGTAAGCAACTACTATAGCTAAGAATTGAGGGTGATTGGCATAGCAATGATGATTATATACTGACAGATGAGTGATATGGCAGGTGTTGTTGCTGCAATCACAAGCAACTCTAGGGTTTGCTTGTTTATTAGCCCATGCTGCATTCTGGATGCAAGGGTCATTAGTAATATTCAAGTTGTCTCTCAAATTCCAGTAATCTATCAATCTGTTAAGAGCATCCACTGAACAACAAAAGCACAATTATCACATAACAGAAACAAAAATTAACTTTCTTTCAAAATCATAAACCTATCCAGGTAGGTACAGAAATGAAGCGATGAAGACCTTCATTAGGATCAGTAGTTTGTTGTGCAAAAACAACCTGAGACACCCAAAAAACAAAGAGACAGAAGCTCAAGACCCCCATTACAAAGCAACTACAAAGCACACACAGGAAGGGATAGTGAGAGAGGGACTACACAGGCTACAGAATTCATTAAGTATTTGGTAAACCCACATATAGAGAATTTTAGGTATTGTTTCCCTAAAGATTCACCAGCTAGTGTAACAACAAGAACTGAAAGTAAAGGCATGAGGGTCAAATAATCAAAATTTATATCTTAAACATGTTAGAATATTCTGAGGTGTATACTTTTGACTCTGCTACATATTCAAACATACACAGGTAGCATCATGCACGGACTTTTTTAAGCCTCCGAGGGGTTTTCCCCATTGCCAACCAAATGTAAACTCATTTACTCGTTCTTCAATAATCACTTTGCTAATGACATTTATATAGAAGAGACAATGACTTCGTTGTCTCCTCTCTCTGTCCATTTCTTGGTCGAACATGATCAAAGGTAGATATTTGCACATTGAGGTTGTTTCTTGGGCATCATGTCCCTTGTTTAAATATGATTTAGATTTAATGGAATGGTAAGATATGACAGCATACAACAGGTTGAATCAGTCAATTAGAAGATATTAAACAAGTAGATTAGGCCATTAAGGCATCGGTCATATTGCCAACAGAAATGTCAGAATAGATGAAGATTTCGGACAATCGTCATACATGAAATAAATTTAGAAATCCTCCTCTCAACCTATCTAATTATCCGCTCCCCGAAGAAAGGAAAAAAAATTACCGGGCGAGGAAAACTCACGGCGGCACTAGAGTTTACTCTGCATTGTAATATTGAAATGATAAAAAAGTTTAAGCTCGGGGGTCAAACTTTTTTCCACCGTGTCAGTCGACTCCCCGTACCATCCTCTCCCTCTAGAGGCAGCGCGTGTTGGTATGTGATGGATATATTGTTGCTAGAGATGTTCTCTCTCTCTCTCTCTCAAAATTCAAGTGTGACATTGAAAATTTCATGGCAGCCCCTTCGTTTGCAATATTTAATTATCAATCTTCATTCTTTTGAATTTAGAATTTCTATCATTTTCCCTTTCGTAAGTTTTTTTTTTAATTGAATCCTTAAATCTAACTTTTTTTAGTTTTTAGTTTTTCAAATTTGATTCTAATTTTTTTCTTTATTTTTTTCTTATCTATTTTGTGAACTATCAATTGTTTTCAATTTTATCTTTTAATCAAAATTTTAAATTTACTAATTTTTTTATATATGGTCCTTATTCTTTTCATGGTTTATTCTTTAATTCTTTTGTGAAATTGATTTTTTTTTTCAATTTAATCCTTTAATAAAAAATTAGTCATCCTCAAATTTGTTTTTCTTTTTTAAATTTGATCCTTATTCTTTTAATTTGCTATTTTTCTTTTGAATCCTTTTTTCTTTTGAATTTTTTTTTCAATTTCAACTTTTGACATTTTATTTATTGAAATTTGAGATTCATTGTTATTTCAAGTTTGGTACTTCCAATCAAATGGGCCAGGTTACAGGTTCATAATTTTTTTTATTTATTTTTTTTCAATTTTATTATTTGATGTATATATTTTTTTTAAAAAAAAAAACTTCATGATTTTCTTCATTTTTCTTTTTATTGAGCTATCTCAATCATTATTTTTATGTGATTGATTTTTTTATTTCATCCTTCAATATTCAATTTGTTAATAATTAACCTTTATGATTTTCTGTATTTAGTGTTTCTCATCAAGGGTTGGCATCAATATTTTTTTTAACTTATTTTTTTCATCTCATAATTCAACATTGATTTTTTAAACAAAAATAGACTTCGTGGTTTTCCTTATTTTTCTTTTTATACGATTTTCTCTATTTCATAGCCTGACCTGTTGGTTTAGTAAATTAACTTGAGCGGGCTCAAGCTTCTTTTTTTTGTGCGCTTGCAATTGCTATTTTTTTATCCTTTTGCGTATTTGTTTTTTTTTAAATTCATCCTTTAATATTTGATTGGTTAAAAACAAAGTTTTAAGTTTTTTTTTTTTAAAAAATTATTGCTTCTGGTTAAATTACTCATGTCATAGATTTAATAAAAAAATATAAATTGCTATTGTTTTTATTATTATTATTATTATTATTATCACTCAACATTAATTTTTCTTTTTAAAATGCACTTGTATTGACACAACATAATTTTTTTTTTTGTTGAAATTTTGTTATCCAACTTGCACAATTATTATATCCAGTCTGGCCTAATAAATCCATTTGAGACCTGGCTAACCTATCTCTGAAGCTAAGCTACATGTCCCTTGACCTGAGCTGGTTGTTCAAGAAAAGTTAAGTTGAAGGTGACCCGGTCAAAAAATTTATGTTGGCTTTTTTATTTTTTAAAATAATATTATTTTAATTAAAAAAATAAAATAATATTATTTTAATTAATTTAGATTAATTCGCTAAACTGGGATAACGTCCCGAATCATGTGTCCAGCTGGAATTAATTACTATTCTACAAAGTCTTCTTTCCAAGAAAACGATTCCAAATAATTCCAGTAATTAATGAATCAAACTAAATAAACAATCCTCAGCAAATCTTCGGCCGGCATTGGCTGTCGTGTCCCAAACTTCCAAACCGAGCATGTTAGTTAAAAAGAAACTCTATTATTCTAGGCCATTTAACACTAGAACAAATTGTTCTCATCTCCCGATGAGGTCTCCTGTGAGATATGGAAAGCGTGCTAAGCATCAATAGCTCTCTAAAGCAAGATTGTCAATTCTTTTCTATTTAAAATAATTGAAATATTTTATATTAATTTAAAAAATAAAATAAAATAAAATAAATTTCATCTCATTTTAAATCTCAGTTCGTTCTAGATTTTTCAATTAAATTCCGCCCAAAACGTTCCGGTTTCATTCCACATGTTCCGTTCCGCTCTTGAAAAGCCATTGAATCTTACTCAACTTCATTAATTAAACCACCTGATTATAAAAAGCTCTTTTTTATTACTATTTTCAATAGTAATGATATTAATAATAATATTGAAAATTATTATTACTATTTTCATTAACAATGATATTAATTTTTTAAAATTAGATTTATCACTAATATATATTGTTTATATTCATGTTGTTTTTTTTTCATGTTTATACTTTGTAGAAATTTGAGCAAAAAAAAGATGTTTTAGATTCCATTAGCCACTTGATAACGTTAACCTAACTTTATATTTAAAATATTTTTGTTAAAATATTTTTCTTTTATAATATTTTGAGATTTTGTTTAAGTTGAATTACTTTAAGTTAAAGATTTATTTAATCTTAACTATTTAGAAATATTTTAAAATTTGAAATTATATTTGTTTGGCATTGTATTTGTATTGTATAATTTATAATTAATTTATCTTGAATTTGAATTATTTTTATTGAATATATATATATATATATATATATATATATATATATATATATATATATATATGAACAGTACAACCCAAAACGGCACGCCAAAATACTCCGAAACTAAAATATTCCATTCTAATTGAAAAAACAGCACGTCAAAATACTCCAAAACTAAAACATTCTATTCCAATTGAAAAACCAAAATACTTACCAAAACAGACTTGATAACCTTACTTTAAGGCCTCGTATTCTCCCTTGGCAACATCGTTGATAGATTGAGACTGCCATGTTTCTATTCAAAGTTCCCTGTGGTTTCACGTCACATTAACTCAAAGATCAGCAGTTCAACACTCAATTCTCACAAAATGAGATAACACTCATGCCTGGACATTGATGGGAAGATGCCGGTAAATTTCCTTGGTGTGTATATCTGCAAGGCAAACGTGAGAGAGCGGGGATCACCTGAAGGACATTATCTCTGATATTAGGTCAGTACCGCCCGTTCGATGGGTCTATTCTATGGCAATCGTACCAAGACAAGTTTGCCATCTATGTTCATATTGATGTCTAGCCATACGCTTCCTCAACCAACGATCAAAGATCGTAAGAGTCTACGGAGAAGACCCACCATTTTCATGGATCCCGTGCAAAGATTCAAGCTTGCTAAAGATTATGTTCAATTCGAAGTCAAGGTTAAAATGCTCCATCATAATCATGTTTAATAACTAGGTTTCAATCCATCGCAGCCAGTTATTTTTTATGATAATATTTGGAATTATAATAACGATTGTTTTTTAAAATGTTTTTTATCTAGAAATACATCAAAATAATATGTATATTTTTTTATTTTTTAAAATTATATTTAACATCAATATACCAAAATATTTTTTAAAGAAAAATAATAATGTGAAGAACAAATATTTCAAGAACGCTTTTCGAGTACAAAAACAAACACAACCTATTAGGGTGAGTGTTGAGACACCAGTGAAACATCATGATTTTGTTTAGCATTAAATTTAATCAGCAATCAAACTTGGTAATTTATGTTCCTTTACCCAGTATGAAAGAGTATGCTCTATTGAACCTGATGATATCTCCATGTACAGAATTCCTTGAGGTAGCTTAAAAAGTGAGCACCAATCTGTTCCCTGCAGTGAAAAATGGCCCTCGTGAAATGATAGTGTATTGATGAAGTAAACTGTGAGTAGGAATGGGTAATGGTCTTTTTTTTTTCCCTGCGTTAGAGGATAAGATAAAGCATCATCTCTTAAGACCTGCTTTTCTGCAAATGGTCCCCCGCTGACTTCTAGGTGCATCTCATCTTTTTAGCTGACATCCTTCAAGGTGTCTGAGCCTTCTTTAATGCCAGAAGCATCACACAAGGCCTTCCAGATAGGGATCAACATCTTCACAGGAGGTCGTAATTCCTGAACATGGACATCATATAAGTGTACAGCCATAATTAAGAGATGGTGCCACAAAGCCATCAATCATCAACTACCTTCAGTTCTTACTAATATCATTAGCCTGCGCTGCACCGCAAGCCAAATCATTAAAAAACAATTGGAAATTTTTTTTACAAAACTCCACTTCTAACAGATCTAATTTGAGGATTGAAATCAAGAAAAAAACACTAAATCTTTGATATTGAGATATAACCTAACAAAAAAAAATCAAGAAAAACTATGAAGCACAATTCTCAAAATAACATAATATTAAAGGATAAAATTGAAAGAAAAAAGAAACTAAAAAAATTGAGTTGTTGAACGGTAAAATAAAAAAAAAGTGAAAAGTATTTTGTGGATGTGGCTCCAATGATTCAGCCACACCCTTTAGTGATTTGTTAATAATATGCTTCATCCTTTTTTATTTGTAAGACCCAACATTTTGCAATTTCATGTAATTCAGGCCTCCTAAAGCCATTTAACTAGTCAGATTTTTTCTTCGAAATTCAAGTCTCAAATGAGAGATATTAGTGTACCTTAAAAACCAACATTAGTTCTGCTTCTCCGCACAGAAGCAGAGACAAGCTCCAGTAACAAGTAATTGGCGACACGCATTCCAGCAACACGGGTTTCAAAATCTTGCCAATAGGAACAAAGCGACGGACAATTCTTCCACTGCATAGACAAGAAAATGTTTTGAAGAAGAGAAAAATGACGGTAAAATTTCTCAACTGCAGAACTCAATCTTAAAACCACTTTGCAAATTGGCATGCGATTGGAAAAGGATAGGTTGGCCAACAAACATTTTTTTCTATGATAGAAACACAGAAATATAGATGGTCCTAGAGAGAAAGAAATGCTTGAGAAACTTGGTCCAATAGAACGAAAAATGGAAAAAATCAGGAAGCTTGAATTGAGAACCTAAATATACCCCTAAAATCCCAATTGGAATCACATCAAGATGATAGCTCACGGCATGTTCTTTAATTATATTACCAACTGACAGAACAAATTGCTACAGAAAACAATCCTCTCCTTTCAGTACAATCATCTGTTCAGACTTCATAACACTGTTCAATGGTATGCTTCTGAACATCGGTAGCATATATAACTGCATCTTATGTAATCATAGCAGTAATAAATTTTGATATTGCTACATGAGACAAAATTAGAATTTCTTTTTGTGTATTCATATATGCCTCAGCAATGGAATTTATAGGCACATATATGGACACACAATCCAGCACAATAAAATTCAAATAAAAGAAGAAGAAATATACCTCAAATAGTGTGTTTCAAGTTGAACTCCAAAAGTTGGCATAACCATGACAGACTCTGTGTCATTCGAGGATATAAACAAGTACAGAAAGCAAACATAATTATCCAACTAGAAAGCACATAACACAATCTATCATATTCTACCATTGGATGTTAGCAAACTATAATGCTCTTAAAAAAAAATCAAGAACCCAACTTCACTAGTTCTTACCTTTCATGACACGCTTCCAAAACATTAGTTTGACAAGGAACACACTCAAACAAAAGCTCCACAAAAGAACGCTGATTGATTTATTCTGTTAATTGACAGCCATCACATCAGTTCACCTCACAAATTACTCAAAACACTACAATAAACCAGTGAATCTACTCAATAAATGAAACCAAATGTACCTTTCCAGCAAAGATATCAAGAGAAGGACCAGGATTACAATGACTAAAAAGAACCTGGTATCCTTTCTCACGGTAATCCAATGGTTTTATATAAGGTAACAAATGCAAACATTCCATACCAGCAAATCAGTCTTATCACACTAGAACTCAAAAATTTTGTAACAATTCTTTACCTCGACCAGGAAGAGTATCCATGCATTTGCTAAAACAAGATAACAATTTACAAGAACTAAAAACAACCAACTAATTCATTCCTTCAACATTACAAGAATCATGTTGTCTTAACCAAAGCATGGATATTAACTAAAACCAACAAATCAAGACTTCATGTATCTCATTAAAGCTCAAAACATTAAGCTGCCTTGACGGAAGCATGGATATTAATTAAAACCAACAAATCAAGACATCATGTATCTCATTAAAGCTCGAAACATTAAGCTGTCTCGACAAAAGCATGGATGTTAATCAAAACCAACAAAGCAAAACTATCTATTACATTAGACCCTGAAAAATTAAACTGCAGGAAAGTCAATCCTTTACCTTGACTAGGAAGAGATATGATGCATTTGCGAGAACAATGAGAGCTGAAAAAAACACGAAGAAACCCTTGCCGTTACTCTTCCTCACCACAACATGGTGCATATCAATTGCTTCCGAAGGCCACTTCCGTTCATGTAGGTAACCATATCTCTGATTAGCAATCGAAAACTCGGTCATTTTTTTATATTTGTGATTTAAATCATGATTAGATACACAGTTACACCTGCATTTACGACAACACATCAACAAACAAACAGAGCGAAAATCAAGCATTTTCAGTTACTTTTAAAAAAATTTGAAAAATATAAGCAAATAAAAATTAAATTTCTCATTCTTTAAGGTGAAGAAAGGAAATTTAAGAGACTGAACTTTACTTTTTGTGAAGAGAAGTGGTCATCAATGGATTTGAGCAATGGCTGAGATTCAAAACGACGGCATGTCATGCCTCCTCGGTCGGAAAGGATGTTTCATTTCCGATGAATTGAAGTTCTGTGACTACCAGTGTTATGGGACAGTGAGTCACCGGAGGTGCAGGATCAACGGTTAACCGGCGCTTCACTGCACCTGTGCAAACTGTGTTCTCTGCATTTCCAGCATATGATGCCTTAATAAAACTAAAAATAAAAGAAAAAGAAGCTTGGTTAGCGGTATTACCTCGATTTGACAAGAAGAAGATGTTCAAGTGTGATTTTGATGAAGAATCAAAGACCAAAGAGGGGAAGGAATAGGATGGGGTGCGATGCGCTGGCAAACAAAATCAAACCGGCCACGTACTTGCTCGGTTCGCATGTTCTTCGGTTTAACCGAAAAGTCCGGTCCAGTTCTGATAACAATCCCTTTCCTGTGACTGTCACTTAGCTGACGAGTCGTTACTGGATGAGTAGTCGTCGCTTTAGAATTAGTTTTCATTTGCTGGAGGAGAAAATGAATTTGCATTCAGAGCAGGCTTAACTAATCCAGGCCCATCTGGAATCTTAAAAATATATAAACCGTGAGACCCAAGTCCCTCCTCATCTCCTACTAATAATATAATATAAAATAAAATAAACCAAACTATCTAAAAATGATCCAGTAAAAAAAACATGAAATTAAAAAAAATATTTTTTCTGTGATTTCTAATTTAAGTCTTGTGATTACTTATATAATAACTACTGAAAATTTATATAATTATTAATTTTAAGATCTATTAAATTAGTTAAGATACATGTAAATTAATCTAAATACCCATAAATAAATTTGATGGCAAGTGTTGGGTATTATATAAGTCCTATGAAAAACAAATATAAATTATATTATTATTTAAATGAAATTCAAGTCCTGAGACATGGCTATCCATTTGGTATTTGTGGTTTTAGAGGGTGTTTAGCATTGTGATGGAAAAATATTTTTTAAAAAATTAAAAAATATTTTTTACTTTAAAATAATATGTTTTTAATGTTTTCAAATCATTTTCATATGCTGATCTCAGAATTATTTTTAAAAAAATAAAAAAAATTATTGACATATTTTTTTAAATGAAAAGCATTTTAAAAAATAACAACAACCACATTTCCAAACACGTTTTTAGCCTTCCTAGGATGTTTGGTTTCATCCATGGCCCCCATTATATGTTCAGTGACGGCCAAGACGACAGCAACCTATAATAATATTTTTATATGTGATAATATTAAAAATAAATTTTAAAAATTAAAAAAATATATATAATTTTAATATATTTTTAAATAAAAAATAATTATTATCATAATATACAAATTTTTTGCTAATCTTCCTAACAAACTCTGTATGAGCCAGCAAAATCCAAGTCCAGTAGCAAGATAGGAGCAAGTAGGCAGGTATAAAATGTGACGAGGATGCCAAAACTCGTCAAAATTATAGCCTACCTTACAAAAGTCAGGCTGAAAATTCCAACAATTAGGGGTTAATAAATTATTGTTTTAGTATAACTATATTTCTTATCTAGAAAATCAATGTCATGGTTTTATGGGCACAGACTAACATTAACTGATTTTTTTTTTCCATTTTAGCTTTGAAACATAGTGTTTGGTCGGAAAAATAAATATAAAAGAGATACAGAGTATTTAGTTAAATTGATTAAGATAAATATATAAAACAAATTTGATTTAAAAATAATTGATTTTTTTAATGTTTTTTAATAATTTTAATGTAACATTATAAAAATAAAAATAAAAATATTTTAATATGTTTTGAATGGATTTTTTTAAAAAAATAATTGATGTTTTTAAAATAATTAATTTTTTATTGTTTTTTTATAATTTTAATATGCTATATCAAAAATATAAAAATATATATTTTGATATGTTTTTTAAAAAAAAACACATTTGAAAAGCACTCTACACTACAATACAAAATACATATTTAGAGCATGTTTGGAAATATGATAGATATTGTTTTTTAAAATATTTTTTATTTAAAAATATATTAAAATAATATATTTTTATTTTTTTAAAAAATTAAAACTAAAAAAAATTTAGAAAATTTTTAAAACATGACTAACCGCAGAGATAATAATTAAACGCTAATGTCTGGCTCACTGGTTGAAGCATCCGGTCCGATTAGCTTTTGATTAACACTTTTGAACCGTCTGCCCGGGGGCCATTGAGTCGTTGACAAATCTAAATACAGTAAGAAATTTGAAAAATTGAAATTAAGGAAACCCAACGTTTTTAAACATTCCTCCTGCAAGCCCAAAAAAACCTCGTCTTCCCCCTCGCGTACCGCGTCCAGTCCGACTTGGAGTCGACGACTCACTCAATCACCTGGTGGAGTTGGCCGTGAATCCTCATTAATCACCATTTCTCTCTAATTGATGATGACTTCAATGGCGGCGTCAAGTTCCTCTTCCAATCCAATCCTACCAGTCTTCGTATCTTCAATCAGCGAAGAGAGGCAAAGAGAGAAAGAGAGATTATTTAAAGGAGATGATAAGGTCTTCAGAGGATCTTCAATGACTAAGAGAGGAGCTTATGCCGCTATCTCTTACATGTCTTGTGCTGGTATAAACCAATTATCTAACAATTTACAGCGATCAGTTTTTTCTTTATCTTTTTTATTATTATTATTAATATTTGTTATTCGATTCGTTTGAATTTTATTATTAAATTAATTACATGTGTTTTTTCTTTTTTCTTTGGAAAGCATTTCTGTAATTGTGATTTAAAGCTGAATTATTTTTAGGTTTTTTGTTATAGAGAGGATTGTGTTATTAAATTTTGTGAATTGTGGATTTTTTTTGGTGATCAGGGATGTGATTAATTGTGTTAATTTGAGGTTTATTGGAGTGATTAAAACTGATATTTTACCGGATTGTGTGTAATTTATAGATGCTATTCTGAAATTTGGATGGCGTATTATGTGTTGATTATTTTGGAGATTTAAATATAAGTAATGGCAACAGTCACACTGATATGTCTGCATAATGTGAAATTCATTTAATATCATGCCTTCTTTTTGGCTTTATTCCACTTGAAAAGCGCAAGGATGAGGGGGGGATGGATTTTTTTTTAAATAAGGAGGAAATGAGTAATTGAAAAGGCAAAAAGGAAAAGAAAAGGAAAGGAAATTTATAGAACAGAAGAATGATAGTTTAATAGACGGCCATTTGTGAATTTTTTTTTTGTTTTGCATTAAGTTCAGCTCTTTACATTTTCTGTTGTATGTCTTTTGCAGTGCTTTTGATATTGTTCAATAAAGCAGCTCTTTCTTCTTATAGCTTCCCTAGTGCAAATGTCATAACTTTATTTCAGGTAGATCTTCCTGAGCCAATATGCTGCCTTTTATCATTCACCATTTTAGTTAGCATTGTTATGTATTTATGTCTTTCCTACTTGGGGAGATTCCATTATTTTCAATGGCTGTCTTGGCAATGTTATATTCACATTTCACACTATTGCTTTGATTCTTCACAGATGATGTCCTCGTGCTCTTTTTTGTATGTATTGAGACGCTGGAGGATTATCTCTTTCACTGATGGTGGATCCCTAATTACTTCAGATGTCAAAGCTACTTTTGTACCACTGGAGACATTGATTCACACCCTACCTCTTGCATTTACTTATTTGCTTTACATGGTATGCTAGTGCATAACATTGAATAGGTTTTCTTTCCTTATTGAATTTTCACTTGTAATTAATTTCTACCCCTTCTGATGTTTCCCCGTTTCCCCTTGAAAGCTAGTTACAATGGAGTCTGTCCGTGGGGTAAATGTTCCCATGTATACCACTCTAAGACGGACAACTGTGGTATTTACTATGATCATGGAGTACATTCTGGCAGGGCAGAGATATGCACCGCCAATTTTTGGAAGGTAATTGGTCTTTTTTTGTAGCTATTCCAGCAAATATTATTTGTGGAAAATTTAAATGGTTATAATCTGCATCCAGTGCTATGACTTTGCCAAAGATTTAAGCTGATTTCTCCATTAAGGTTGTTTACACCTACAAAATCTCCATGGACTTGCATCAGCTTGATTAATGTGTGTATTTCATGAAGAAGAAGAAGAAGAAAGAGCTTCAAGGAATAGAACAGCTATTGTGCATCATGAAATTGGAATTCTTGAAAAACTTATTATATCAGAAGTGAATATCATCAGCTTAAGATGACTTTTTTTTTCATCTTAACTTCTTCATTCATTTTGATGGTCTTGTTACTATATTGAAAATCTAATTTAATAGTCCTCAAGAAACATCAATGTAGATTTTGCTACTGGAAATAGCCATTATTGCATTGTAATTTTTTTATTTCTTCATTTAACTGAAAAGGTTAAGAATGTTATCAGTGTTGGCTTGATAGTTCTTGGTGCATTTATTGCTGGAGCACGGGACTTGTCATTTGACTTCTATGGCTATGCTGTTGTCTTCGCAGCCAATTTTACAACAGCTATATATCTGGCAACCATAAGCCGTATTGGTAGTACTCACACTTGTTTTTTCCTTTTGGAATTCCTCTTCATTACCATGACATTTCTCTTTTTATAGTGGCTAACATGTTCTTTTCCTCAGGGAAATCCAGTGGCCTTAATAGCTTTGGCCTTATGTGGTGCAATGGTAGGTGAAGATATTTAAATTAATTCATTATCTGTTGACTGTTCTAATGTTTGCCTGAACTACTACACATTGAAATTAATTTTACTTGCTCTGGAAATTTTTGTCCTTTACCTTAAGTTGTATTTTGTGTTGCTTTTCTTATTACAGGAATTATATGCGGACCAGTTTTGTTGTTTTGGACCTTTATTCGTGGTGATTTGCAGATGACCATGAATTTCCCTTATTTGTTTTCCCCAGGTTTCTTGGTAATTCTTAAAGTTCCATTTTTTCCCTTTTTTTAACCAAGCATGGTAGTGTAGTCCACTGGCATTTTGTAATTCCTATATGTACATTTAGTGTAACTTCCCTTCTGTTATGACACGTAATTCCCCGTAAAAATAGGAATTGGCTCGATATGTTTCTGTAGAAATCTATACTGAATAAGTTAGGAAATGAGTGAAAAAGGTCTACACTTTTTTAGGAACCAGTGGTCATGCGTGTCTTTGCATGAGCCTGTTTTAAAATTTATTTTTAGTATTGATGGGGATGTTTTGACAACCCACTGCAATTTAGTTCTTACATTTTATTTGGGTGTTAATGAAGTTCAAAGTTCTCCCTCTTGGCCAAGCTTATCAAAGTATAACAATGGTTTTCCAAGCATTATGGAATCTTGTCTTTCTGCCATCACAAATCATTTGAAGCATAAAGCTGTTTTATTCTGTTCCTTTCTTGTTTTGGTGCACTTATTTGTAGAGGGATTTGACAAAAGTGGTGATGTCTCTGTTTCTCTCTTGTGCAGGCTGTATTGCTTTTTTCATGTATCCTGGCTTTCTTCTTGAATTACAGTATCTTCTTGAACACAACTCTCAATTCAGCACTGACACAGACCATTTGTGGTAACCTGAAGGTCAGTTAACTAACCACTCTTCATGTCTTGTTATTCTTTATGCATGGAATTGAGCAACTTGATGATGATAAGAGTTGTTCCTTTCTTGGTTATATTCTAGTGCGCTGAAGATACCATGTTTCAAATATTGATGAGAGTTGAATATTTGTCCATCTTTGGCACATTTTCAAGTTCTGGAAAAGTTTTTCTGTGGCCATTTAAATTTGTGTATGATAAATAGAGATGAAAATGGGTATGTCCATACTCTACCCATTACCTAACAGATATGAAATTTAGATATTCATGACCTATCCATCTAGTTTTGAGCATCTATATAAATATTTATTATCTTAGTATTATTTATTATTCAATAAAATAAAAAATGTGTGTGTGTGTGTGTATAATATATTGGGTTAGTTTCAGGTCGAATTTGACAATATTCATATCATACTCATTTCTCATTAGCTGAAGTAACTATTAAAAAAATCCACCGGATTCAAATGAAATTTCCATCCCTGATGATAAATGTGCAAAAATGAAGGGTATTTCAGCCCCTGTTAACATCATTACAGATTTTGCATTAATTTTGAGGTTGGAAATTTCGTCATTTTGAATTGCTTTGAAATGGCAATAATGTTGCCATATAATGAGTTAAAGAAGTAGCAATGAGGAACATCAACTAGATTAACTTCGTTAGTTCATTGGTATAATTCCTGAGTTGATGAAACACTTCAAGGGATCTATTACAGCACTGAAGATTCCAGCCTTGCAACATCCATTATGTATACTTTTTTTACATCTTTTGGTTATTATGTTGTTGTAGGATCTATTTACCATTGCACTTGGCTGGACTATTTTTGGTGGGCTTCCTTTTGATGTTGTGAGTCAAATTCTTCGTATATTTGTTCTCTACATGTACCTTTTTTTTTTTTATCAACTGTTCTCTACATGTACTACTAACATCTCTTCTGCGCCTGTTATTTCACTCTCTTATTGAATATTATTTTGCTTCCTTACAGTTCAATGTCATTGGGCAATCCCTTGGTTTTGTTGGCTCCGGTTTGTATGCGTACTATAAGCTCATAGGGAGGTAACGATAGAGACTTACTTCCCAGGATGTTCCAGCCTTTTGCAGGTTCTTGGAAGAGATTTAACAATGTTGAGGAGGTTTTTGTTTGGTGGAAGGTCACAGGCTCACAATATATGCATATTCCGGGAACCACCAGCTCCCAACTTGATTGCACTTCATGGCATTTCATTAGTTTTGACGGTTATGGTTTAAGAAAAATACTTTTAGTTATGATTTTAAAAAAAATATTTTATTTTAGTTATGAGATGGATTTTTACATGTAAAATAAATGAAAACCAGGTTTTAGCTTCTACATAACCAAGATTTGAAATGTAATTATATGTGCGGTGCAAAAAGCTGAAGCTATATGATTAACCAAATGGTTTTTTCTCTGTGATGGGTAAAAAAACAGAAGCTACCATGGTTTTTTTGTATTCATCTTAGGGAAACTGACTACAATTTTCGGAGTTCTATCTTTTCTTTTTTCGGTAACATTGCAAGCAATTTGTTGTATTACATTAGAATATGAATAAAATACTGTCCTAACTAGCCATTTTTCCTTGTAAAAGGCATGCATGTTTCAGTGACTTCAACCTGTAGAAATTGCAGTGTATATGATTGCAATATGTGGTGGTGCTTGACTTCAGAGAATGCCTTGTGTCAGTGAATCCCATTATGTTCATTGGCAATTTTGCAGTTCACTGGAGCAGCGTTGAAGCAAAAACCAGGTTGCACTTTCGGAGGGACGTGGGATAAGACCAGACTTGTAAACTTCTGCTCTGATTTATTTCTCATGGAAGAAAAGTAGTTCTGCGAGCACAGCTAATTATATGTGCCTAGACTGCTCTAATAATCTCATCAAAAAACTAAAATAAATTTAGAAAATTTCAATTAACTCTTGAGGAATAAAATTTAAAAAATTAATTAAAATAAAACAAAACAATATAAGGTCCGGCCCATTTTCCCTGCAGAATATTATCTGCTATAGCTTAGCTTAACCCGACTTCCACAATTCATGGTTTTGTTCTTGGCAGTGTTCAGGTTCCAAAACATGTCCTTCAAAGTAGCGCAACACACTCAATCTGTCAAATATTGGCTTCTCTAAGCTTCCCAGTTTATCCATTCTTGAGACTTCCATCTAGATCCCATCAGAGTTTTAAACATATTTTATAAAATTATATACTAATTACCTTGATATATCCAGACTTCAATTCTCTTCATGTGAGATGTTATAATAAAAAAAAAAAAATAAATTAAATTAATTCAAGATTCAAGTCATGATAATTTTCTATAAAAAAAATTAAATATAATTTTTATATATATATTATCCTAAGTTATCTTGAAATATTTTTTTTTGCTTTTAAAATTAATTTTTTATAATTTAATTTTTTAATATTAAATTAATTAAAAATTATATTTAAGTTTTTTTAACAAAGCTTGACTTGATGGTACGGCAACTCGGTTAAAACCCAATTAATAACCTGTTAATTTTTTTTAAAAAAATAAATAAAACATTGTAATGCGATGCCTCTCCCCTCCACTACTTCCTCTTGCCCATTACAAACCTCATCAATTTGAGTGGCAAAGAAAGAGATAACCCCTCTCCCCAAAACCCCCTCTCCATTTCCACACAAAATCTACCAATTCCACCATCGACAGTCATCACCTCTCACACTCCGAAGGACACGACGACTCCAAATTTCGAGTCTTCAGTCATCAGCCATGGCCAACATGATCATGGGCACCTCCAAACCTCTCATCACCCTCTCATCCTCTTCCCTCCCCACCAACTCCAAGCCCAAACTCCAAATCCCACGACTTTCCTTCCCTAAACTCCTCAAAATCACCAAACCCCAACTCCTGTCTCTCTCCACTTCCACTCTCAAGTCCCTCTCTCTCATTGTAGCCACTTCTTTAACCTTCGCACCACCTTCTTTAGCTGAAGAAATAGAAAAGGCTGCACTCTTTGACTTCAACTTAACACTTCCAATAATCATGGTTGAGTTCTTGGTCCTCATGGTTGCCTTGGACAAAATCTGGTTCAGCCCTCTTGGTAATTTCATGGATGAAAGGGATGCAGCTATAAAGGAGAAGCTAAGCAGTGTTAAAGATACTTCAGAAGAAGTTAAGCAACTTGAAGAACAGGCTGCTGCTGTTATGAGAGCAGCAAGGGCTGAGATATCGGCTGCATTGAATAAAATGAAGAAGGAAACACAGGTTGAAGTGGAGCAGAAGTTGGCTGAAGGAAGGAAGAAAATTGAGGCTGAGTTGCAAGAAGCATTGGCTAAATTGGATACTCAGAAAGAAGAGACTATTAAAGCACTTGATTCACAAATTGCTGCTCTTAGCGATGAGATTGTTAAGAAGGTTCTTCCTGTTCAATAAAGTTGTTATCTTGGTGGTTTAGTATCTTCTTATATTTTGTGAAATTGGAAATGAATTCCATTTATTAATGTCTATATTTTCTGAAATATACTGATGTTATGCAATGAAAGGAGTGAATTGTAGAAAAAAATTTCCCTCTCCTTTCTTTCTTGTTGCATAGTTTCTGTTGCTCTTTTCACCCTCCTTATTTTATGGAAATACTGGGTCAAGTTGCTTTGTAAACTGGAATTCTTTGTGAAATAGCAGTATAAAGTTGTGTTTCAGAGATTAGGATCGAGGTTAGAGAGATCTTTAACTCTAAAAGCATAGGTGTGCTATCATTCACAAAAGTATGCAGCTCTGTTTTAGAGATTAGGATAGAGTTTAGAGAGCTCTTTTCCCCTCCCGTGACCACCCTGTTCTGGTCAGTTTGCCTCCAAAACTGATGCCTGTGGATTTCTGTGGAGCCTTATTTCAACCATTCAACCCCAAGGGTCATCTGGCAATATGTGAACTGCCATTGCTAAACTTGAGAAGGTGATCACAACTTATAGTTTGTAGGAATGGGAGGGGAGAGGTACATAAAGATGACATTAGTTGAAATTATAAAGAAAGATCCAGGCATCACAAAAAAAAAAGAGTTTAATTGGTACCAGTATTAATGAAGAATGTAGGTTCTTGTAAACAAGCTGGCTAGCTTAGGATTGAGGCAAGATCAGGCAATGAAAACTGGGTTAACTTGCTGAATCCCTTAATGCAATGTTTCTTAGGTTTGTTCTTGATCATGTTTTAATGAAAATCTGGTGACCGGGTTGAATTTCTCTATAGACTTGAATTTGTAGCCAACTTGCAGTGTAAAGTTGTGTTTCAGAGATTAGAATTGAAGTTTATAGAGATCTTCAACATACAAGGAATAGGTGTGCTATCATTCACAGAAGGATGTAAACTGTATTGTAGCCTCTTTTGATCATCATGTTTTTGTCACTTGGCCTCCAAGTCTAAAGGGATGCTTGCGATTTCTTCTTGTGCTTTGTTGCCATTTGCCACTGTTAACCCATAATTTTATCTGACATTATGTGGAATGCCGCAGCTATTCTTAAGCAAATATGTAAGGTAATGAAAACTTGGGGCTTTTAAGAACTGGGAGAGGTAAACCTAGAGTGATGTGGGTTGAAGTGATGAAGAAAAATCCGGCGTTCAGTACATAACAGATTTCAATGAAGAGGGTAGGTGAACAACGGAAAAATTTAACTTCCCTTGAGAACTGGAATTCAAAGCAAGCTGGCTGTGCTAATTTGTTTTTCCAGGGGTAGAGAGATCTTCAGAACTTAAAGCATAGTTATGTCATTCATGAAACTTAAAAGGACACAACTATCTGGCAGCTTCTTGTGATCATCTGTATCTGTTTTGGTTCCCCGGCCTCTAAAGATGATGATACGATGCCTGTGATTTTGTTTTATGGTGTGAATTTCACACCATTTAACCAACATTTATTTGGCTATATGCTGATTGCCAATGGTGAAACTGAAACAAATATAGAAGGTAATTTGGAAATATTGATCTTTAATTCAGGTGTCACAGGACTTCTAAGAGCATGGTGAATTTGTCTATAATATCTGCTTTCGTTTCTTCCATGCCCTTTTCTTGTCACCAATTTAAAACCAATGGGACTCAAAATCTATTCAGTTTTCTTTATCGGAAATGGAATAGTAATGCCCCCGAAGAATATCTTTTGCCCATCTTTTTACCTGTCTGCTGATTCTGGGCCCTGTCATGTTGGATTCTCCTCCTGTTGTTCCCTTCACCTCACCCTAGTTGTACTGTGACGATGGAGAATGATCTAGAAGTGTGCATCCACCATGATCGACTCTGGATCATAAGTGGATTTCACCAGCAGGCAATTAAACTATGAATGGATCCGGTTGCATGCACCGGGCACCGTGGCTGTGCCTTTGGGAATATGCTAAGAAGTCATCGATGAAATCCAGAACTTGAAGCCAAGGGTCACTATCATCTAAACCAAACAATCAAAGCAGTCAGCCAGCTACGTGGATGCACCCAAGTCGTGGAAGTGTTCATAAACATGTGGTTGAGAACTGCAAGTAGCAAACTTATTCAAGCTCCGAAAGAGAAAGGGGTTTGGAACTCCCGCCACGGTGACGAAACACTTGTGTAGAATTAGCCATGACGGCCATGGTTACTTGTGGTTCACAGCAAGAGCTTGCTTGAATAAGTTTGCCATTGCCAATAATTGAGGGCTGAGTAAGTGGAGCAAAAGGTAGACTGCTTAACATTTCATTTTCTCAACAAGGGTTGCTTTCATTCTTCGAGGGGATCGGAATTTGGACAAGGATTGCTTGTTGGACTTCGGGTCTGTTTGAAGCAGTGGTACAATCACTGTTTCGTTAAATATTTTTTAAAAAGTTATTATAAATTATTATTTTTTTATTGTTTTGAAACGTTGGTATTAAATAAATTTTAAAATATAAAAAAATATTTTAAAAAATAATATTTTTTATCATTTCAAACATTCTTTATGACAGTTATGTTTGTATATTTAGGTGGTTTTCTAAAATAAAAATAATTGTATTTTGATTGACTTATTAATATTCACATAAAAATAAATGTTAATTGATATAAAATAGAGTTAAGTAGAAAAAAAATCTTTAAACACATCAAAAAAAAATCCTTGAATTATCAGCTACTAAAAGAAATATTTCCATACAGTATATTAATGGAATTCTATATTATAATCAATAAATTCAATTTAATTCTATATTATTTTAAAAAATAGGTTTAAAAAAACATTTTTAATTGTGGTTTTGAAAAGCATATATTTGATTAAAATTATTATGAAATGAATTTATGCATGCAAAAAACATTAAACAAAAAAAACAAGTTTTCATAAATAAAAATCAGGTTATTTTAGCTTCTATAAAATCAAGATTTAAAACATAATTATTTATAAATCCGATAAAAAAACAAAAAAAATTAGTCAACCAAACAAAAAATTTATAAATTAAACAAAAAGAAACAGAAGCTAATAAAACTGTAAAAACCAAGGTTAGAGGCTGCTTGCACATGTCTATGGCCTTCTTAAACTTGTTTAAAGTTAATTTGCATCTTTTAGTAATGTCTTGCAATAAGGGCATTGACTGTTATTTTAGATTTCTATTGCATTTGATTTTTTTAATCAATTTGTGTTAGAACTAATTTGGGTAATTAAACAAAGGTTAGAGCTTATAATCTCGTGGTCACCTCCTACCATGCCTTGACTCTTGAGGAACACCACAATAACCCGTTTAAGAGACTTCGAATCATCGCGAAGAATAAAAACAACGCTTAAATTGTCAGCCTTTGAGAACAATCGGATTCCTGGAGGTGGAGAATCCCACGGCTGAAGATGATTGCCTTTTTAGATTATTTAGTATTTAGAACAGTATTTTAAATTTTTTTTGATTTTTTTAAATTAATTTTTATGTTTATTGATTGATTTGATATATTGATATTTAAAAATAATTTTTAAAAAATAATTTTTTAATATATTTTTAAATAAAAAATATTTTTAAAAATAATCATCACTATACTTTTAAATATCTCTTTATAATGACGAAACTATAAATGCTACACCCTGCTCTCTTTCTTAACACTTCCCATATCAAAAAGTTTTTGTCCCTCCCAGGCAACCCAAACTCAAAAACTGTTTTTCCCCCCTTGTTTTCACTATCTCTTTTTATTATTGTGTTGTTTTATTGGCATTCTATTTTGTTCTTATACTTGGATGTATTGTCATCAATTTTAGAATTTAATTAAGTTTTTATGAATTTGAGTGGAATCAATAATACTCAATGATCTTCATCTTCATTGTTGTTCCTAATTTTGAGTCTTAAATTATCTTAATTAAGATTTGCTTATTTGATCTATTTTGATTTCAGGTTGAATCATGAAAAAGATAAAAAAAATTGATTCTGGTTTTTTTTTTAGTTTTTCAAGCTTGACAACATTATGATGAATTGCAAGTTTTTCAAGCAACTTAAATTAAGTATTTAATTGTTATTGGTGAGATTAAAACGAATAAATAAGCTATCAAGTAGATGGTTTGTAGCGACTCAAAAATAGTAAATGAAGTTTGCATTTCAAATCAATTTCTAGTATGATAAAAATATATGAGGCAACTTACTTAGTTCTTTAGAAAATTACTTAAGATGGATCTACTTATTCTTAATATGATGGTGCAGCTTTTGCAGTTAAGTTGCTAATGTTATTTAATTATTGATATGTATTGTCAAATCTTGCAATAAAAATCTTAAGATATTTTAAACCACAAAGTCATTGATTCAAAAGTTAATAAATGATGGTTAAAAAACTCTTTTAGAAGAAGTGACATCATTTTATACACATCAAGATATTGAAGTTTCTAATATGGAAGCTTTTTTTTTTTTTAAAATATAGGATGATCTCACTGGAAAAAAAAAATAGTAATAGTTGAGTATCATTCCCGAGTTGATATTTACAATTATCATTGGTCAATAATTGCAAGAGTTAAATAGTAGATTTAATGAGTAGGCTATTGAGCTTTTTTATGTTAAGGACAACTTTAGATCCAAAAACTACCTACACGTTATTTAGTGCTAAAGATATATGCAGGCATGTTGATAATATATATCTTGAAGATTTTTCTTATTAGGAAAAAATTCAATTAAGATTCTAGTTACAGTATTATGAGGTTAATGTACCCAGTCATCCGAGTTAAAAAATTTATCATTGATCGCTGATTTACGCCAAGGATTGGTAAAAATTGAAAAATCAACAATTTGCCCACTAGTTAATATATTGATTAGCTTGTTTTGACTCTATCTGTTTCAATTGCGACCACTAAACGAGCTTTTTTAACAATGAAAGTTATTAAAATAAGATTTCGCAATCAAATGAAGGTTGATTTTTTTTGTTAAAACAAAAGTAATACTTTATTTTAATTAATGTTTCTTAAAAATTTTGTATATTTATATTTAATAGATAAATTTATTATGAAGATGAAATTAATTTTATAGTTTTGATTTAATTTGATATTGCTTTTAGCCTCCTAACTCATACGAAAGTTGTTTTATGTTTATAACCACAGGGATTTCAGCAGATACAAAAGATTTATTCTATATTGTGATTGCCCGGGCTTACCCAGATATCGATGAATAACCTGACAGATCTAGAGGAGTAGATAGAACACATGTCCAGCCTTTGCCCTCCTCAGATTGAGAGATGAAGGATGAGCGACCCGCCTCGCCGGGAATAGCAGGATAGACTTGTCTTCCACTCTTGCTGCAGTTGATGGGATAGATAGAAGGCAAAAGCCGTTTTTGCCAATCAAAACCCCGGTTTGAAAACAATGGAACCCAAAGCAGGGCATACCATATCTTGCTGCTTAGATCCCGCAGCTTTGCTTTGCCTTTCGTCATTCATTAAGAAAGCCAGACTCACTTTTTTCGTCACTTATCTTGTCTATAGTAAATTTTATATTATTTTATGTTTTTCTTTGCATAAAACTAAATCATATAATGTTTTTATGTTTACAATTCATGTATGTTAGATTAGAAGGAAAAAAATATATTTTTCATTATATTAGTTTTACCTCCCTTAAAACATTATCCTAGTTCCGACCTGTCTCTTTGAACAGAACCCAACTTAGCCATGAAATCTGCACACTAATTTTCTTTCCAAATGATATGAATAAACTAAATAGTTCATCCAAAGTGAACATAAAAAGAGGATATCCTGGATGAGAAAATAATGAGGATGACAAATATCTTGTGTCATAGGATAAGTATGAAAAAGCCTTCAATGCAAAGTCAAAATAAAAAATAATTTGATTAAGGTTGTGTTTGTGTATTTATAGCTTTTGTGTTTGCAATACAAAAAACATAGTAAGGTGTTTGGTAATATATCAAATTATGTTTTTTATTATAGAATCCACTAAAAAATTAAGTTTGAAATGCAGTTTTTGAGAAGCATTTTTTATATACTTTTGTAACTGAGTTTCGTATAAAACTCTGTTTGTTTTTACGTTTTAAACGCTTTTGAAAAAATTTAATTTTTTTTATTAATGTTTATTTGAGAGTATGGTTGTTTTTCAAAGTGTTTTTTACCCAGAAATGTATTAAAATAATATTTTTTTATTTTTTAAAATTATTTTTGACATCAACACATTAAAATGATCTGAAAACACTTAAAAAATATTAATTTAAAGCAAAGAAAAAAATAAAATAAAAAATTTAAATTTTTTCAAAAGCGTTTTTGAAACCCAAAAACAAACAGGCCTATAAATTAATATTTTTTGTTTTTCTCAGATCATTTTGATGCGTTGATATAAAAAATAATTAAAAAAAATTATTTTGATATATTTTCAAGTAAAAATTACTTTGAAAAGCAATTACAACTATATAATTACCAAATATTATATACATGTTTTTTTACATATAAACCCAACTATATTTTTTATCAAATATATTTTTAAATTTAACTAATCATATATAACCATATTTTTTTAAAAAAACTTGTTTTTCCAAACAATTACAAAAATTATCTTAAAAAAAAGTAGCGACAAACTTCCAAAATACTTTTTAATGAATTCAGCATTATTTATTTATTTGAAAGGAAAAACTCATGACACAATTACGAATCTAATCCCAAATAGGACCTTTAAATATAAATAACTTATCTTAAACTCGATCATAATTCAATGCTATATAAAAAAATATGCTTATAATTCATTATAACTCAAAGATGAATCAACTAAAAAATATATTAAAAGAAAAAGGAAAGAAGAAAGAGAGGGGGTGGGGAGAGAGAAGAGGCGATTTGGCGGTTGCCCCAGATGTGGGACTGAATGGTCATTCTAAAGGGGCAATATTTATCCCAATCATAATCAAGAGTACTCAAATCCAGGCCCCACATAGAATAGATAGCATTACCAGTGGATCTTCTCCCACTATAATATCTCCACAACATCAACTAGGACATAGACAGGGTCTAGTCTCTCTTATGTCTGTTGGTGGTCTCATAATTTGCTTCTCTTCGCAGACAGCAACTTTGTTTCTCTGGTGCTGATGCTCTCAGAGTGCTTTCGATATTTTTTTCTTTTTCTCTACTAGATTGTCAATATTATTATTGTTGTTCTTGTTAACAAGTTTACCTTTTTCTAATTCAGTTTGATCACTTCGTCGAAATTTCTTAGGCTTTTTTAAGCTTCTCTATATATTCTCTTCAGGCCTCTCTTTAATCAGTTCCTCAAGAGTAAGTGTTCTTCTTCCTCTTCTTCCTCGTATGTTTTTAAATTTAAGAGTAATTTTGTTAAAGCTAGAAACTTTGCTTGGTTGCTTGGAAACTGTTAAGAATTAATGAGAGAGTCAAAGTATGAGTTCTGGGTTTCGGGGTTTTTTTATGTTCTTTTGTTGGTCAGGTGAAGCAAAAAGTAAAAGGGTGAAAGCAGGATATTCAAAGGTTAGAACTTTTTTGCCTTTCCTTTAATGGAAGCCAAAAGGGTCCTTAATAAGCTGTTTTGATTCTGAGAAAAAAGAGGTATTTTTTTAGTGATCAATTTGCTAGCAGTCATTGACAGCATAAAGTTTGTGAATTTCGTATAAAGTCAGCTACTGGCTGCGTAATCAAAGATATAATTTATGATCCTAAATCTTCTTGTGGTAATTGTTTGATGAGATGTTGAGATGTTTGTTGCATTTAGTTGTTTTGTATGTAGGAATATCAAAGACTATTGCTTTGAGTTCAAACTATTGCAATTCAATTATTTTTATTTGATGGGTTTTTGTCAAGATGCCTTCTTTTTTAAATCAACCTGATGTCTTTTTTCTGTAGGGGATAGAATGGCCAGCAAAGTTGTTCCTGCGCAACCCGTGACTCCTTTCGAGTTTGAGCTTTATGAGGATCCTGATAACCTTAGAACTGTGATGGCCTCGTCGAACCAGTCAACTCACAGGATTGATCCTGCGAAATTGAAACTTAGACATAGAATTGGGAGGGGACCTTTTGGTGATGTTTGGTTGGCTACTCATCATCAATCCACTGAAGATTACGATGAGTATCATGAAGTGGCTGTCAAGATGTTGCAACCTCTTAAGGAGGAACATATGAGGCTTGTGTTGGATAAGTTTGATGGTTTGTTCTCAAAGTGTCAAGGTGTAGAAAATGTGTGTTTTCTACATGGAATCTCAGTTATGAATGGAAAGGTGAGTGGTGCCTTTATGCTTGATATATAGTATAATGAGGATACGTTTTCTCAATAATCCTTCGATCTTGAAAGTTTAATGCCTATATGTCATTGTAGATATGCATTGTTATGAAGTTTTATGAGGGATCAATTGGGGACAAAATGGCTCTCCTGAAAGGAGGGAAGCTCACATTACCCGATGTTTTGAGGTGAATTTATTAATTTTTCATTAAAATCCAAGTGATTGAATTGGCGTAGGCAGGATAGCCTCAGTGCTTACTTATTTCCAGGTATGGGATAGAGTTGGCACAGGGAATTGCAGAGTTGCATGCAAAAGAAATCCTAGTTCTTAACGTTAAACCTTGTAACTTCCTTCTTAATGAAAATGATCAAGCAGTTCTGGGAGATATTGGTATTCCTTACCTGCTATTTGGAATTCCATTGACAAGCTCAGATATGCCTTGGAGGCTTGGAACCCCAAACTACATGGCTCCAGAACAGTGGCAGCCAGAAATAAGAGGTCCAATATCCTTTGAGACTGATTCGTGGGGATTTGGGTGCAGCTTTGTGGAGATGTTGACTGGTGTTCTGCCTTGGTGTGGGAAGTCAATTGAAGAAATTTATGACTCGGTGGTTAGGAAACAAGAGAAACCACATATTCCCGAGGGCCTCCCTCCTCCAGTTGAAAATATTCTTCTTGGCTGCTTTGAATATGACTTGAGGAGCCGCCCCTTGATGACAGACATATTACGTGTATTCAAAAGGTTGGTCTTATGTTGTATGTTATTCTTTGGCACATAAATCCTGTTGGGGGTTGGAACACATATTTTGATATCTTTTGTAAAATGAAAACACTATCTTTCATTACTTGCTTCTAGATATCACTTGCTTTGAAAATGCTGTTGAATGTGATAAATTGAGTAGTGGGGCTGTGTGATATGTTTGTCATTAATTTTTAGATTTACAAATGTCCTGTTTGGATTAGCAGCCTGTTGGACATCAAACTATGATTTTATGTGTCTTAGTTCTTTTTTTTAAAAAAATTACCTTTCATCCTCAAATATTTTCAATTTTATGTTTGTACGGAAAATTTTGCTTCCCTTGCCACAATTTAGATGGCACCGTGTTTAGGATAGCAGATTTCTGTGTTGACAGAATCTGTTTTTTCATAAATCTCCATCACTCTGATATGAAGAGGAGACAAGTTCTGTGGGATTCTGTTGTTTCTTGTTCTCACACCTTTGGATTGGACAATCTCTGATGCCACTCCGTTACCCCCTCCCTCATGCTGTTTATTTTATATGTTTGCATGCTCATCAAAGTGATCAAGTTTCAGAGACCAATTTATGCTCGAGGGAGCAGAATTTTTTCCAAGTCAGTTGACCTTTGCTTTTGTTTAGCTTAGACACCCCTTTTCCACAAATTAACTTTATACATGCTATGGTTTCCACTTGACTATTACTTTCTTGCTCAACCTTCATAGATATTCGCATATTGTTCTAGTGGATATTGCACCACTGTGTCTGGTCTTACATCCTGTTTGAGTTTTTTTTTTCCCCTTTGAATTGCTATTTTCTCCTTCAGTTATAAGGATGATTATCTGCTTGTTATTTTGGTTACTGGAATGGAAGCTCCCTCCCTTGTTCACACCTTGTACTTATGTGTGTTTCGTTGCAACACAAATTGCAGCTCGCAGAATGCAGTTTTCGTAGATGGAGGCTGGACAGGGTTTGGCAGCAGAACAATCCCGGAGAAATCCAGTGGTGCTGGTTACACAGAGTGGTTTCTGTCAAAGGATCATCTGCAAGTGGGAGACATGGTGCGTTCCAGGAGGCCACCTAATTCGTGCAAACCTGAAAATATGGATGTCCCAGAAGGAACTGTAGTGGGTCTAGAACACAACCCTGATCGAGATGGTTTTGTTTTGGTGAGTGTTCATGGCATCCATGACCCATTAAGACTTCCTGTCTCGACCTTGGAAAAAGTCTCTTTTGGCCTTGCAGCTGGGGATTGGGTACACCTGAAGGTGGAAAACAATAAGCACTCACGAGTTGGCATTCTTCATTCCATAAATCGTGATGGAAGTGTGGCTGTTGGATTTATAGGTGTGGAAACTCTATGGAAAGGAAAATCTTCAGAGCTTCAAATGGCTGAATCATACTTTGTTGGTCAGTTTGTGAGGCTGAAAACTAATGTTCTTAGCCCTCGATTTGAATGGCCTCGTAAAACAGGTGGGGCCTGGGCTTCTGGGAAGATTTGGTGGATCCTACCTAATGGTTGCCTCATTGTCAAGTTCCCAGGAAGATTTACAATTGGACAAGAAAATAGCAGTTTCTTGGCTGATCCAGCTGAAGTGGAAGTAGTTTCTTTTAATACTTGTCCTGGGGTCGTCAAAAAATATCAACACCTTGAGGATTTTCACTGGGTTGTAAGACCTCTTGTGATAGCATTGGGTATATTTACAGCCATGAAGGTTGGATTTTTCACTGGGAAGAAAATACAGAGATCAAGAGTGAACAGGCTGCAGGGTAATGCAGTGCAAAGTAAAGGCCAATACATGGATGGTCAGACCAGCGGCGATGGTAGCAAGCAAGCATGGTTTCCACCATCCGTGAAAAATATCCTCGGTGTTAGCCCTGCTGCTGCCCGGTAGTCGAGCTTTTTTAATTTCACAAAAACCTGTACATATTCATCTTAACTAATCTATAGCCTGTATAGAACCTTTTTAACGTTCTCTTCCAAGTTGTAATAGGACCTGGCACTGCTGCTGGTGGTTATTTACTTTCAATGGAGTAAAGCCGGTTCTTGATGAATGTAATGCGAAGGTGCGTATATACTTGTGCAGCATTTACTTCTGGACTTGAATATCTGTTTGAACTTAAGAAACTCCTTCGCGAAGAGGATCAAAAGCGTCTGTCTTTGCTCACTATTCCTGTGTTTTCTCCACATGGCTTGCAAGCTAATGGAAACACAATTAGGACACCCATTCATGGAAGAAGTCGGTGACCATGCCAGCCATTTGATCCCAAATATAGAATTTAAAAAAGAACTCGAAACATGGAAAACCCAATTTAGGATCATGTTGATGGCATGAGCCAAAACCGTACATGCTTGCAATTACTATGTTGTCCAATAGAGGCTGGTTACCAAGCTAAGACATGTTGCCCAGATTTAATATGCAGCGAATTATAGAGGCAATCTCCTATTTATCGTGTCAAAAACTTTGTAACAGAAACACGCTGTCAGTGTTCTCTACACAAAATCTAGTTAGATGCCTATTTATCAATCTTTTCACTAGCTTTACAATCTATCAGTCTGCACCAGCAGTAATACTAGCATCTTTCAACAGCTGTTCGTCAACGATGACTCTGTTTTAACCTCCTTGAAACATAGTTGTTCTCTAACAGAACAAGGTCAGGATCAGAGCCCTTTTTCATGGAAGTACTACTATCAACATTAGCCTCAATGCTCAAGCTTGCTTTATTTAAAAGTTCTCGACTTGTTTCTGCAAGTTTTTGAGGATCACCGGTGGCAGCTTCAACTTGTTTGAGTTTCTTTATAGCCAAGTTTCCAGTACTTCTCTCACCAATTCTCTCTCGTGCTAAAGAATAGAGCTTCCACGGATCGTTAGCATCTTCAACTGCTGCTTCCTTCAAGTTTTTCAGTTCCTTTTCTTTTGTATCCAATCTCTCAAGAACTATTTTAAGCTCCTCGTCTTTGATTGTGAGAGCTCTCTGTGCAGCTAGAACTTCTATTTCTTTCACTCTTAAGCTCTCTGGTAAACTTTTTCAGTTTCAAGCTACTTAAACTGCAACCTAAAATCATCACATGGTTCACCCAATGGTTGTTGAATTAATTCGAAGGTCATGTTGTCAGATTGCCTTGGTTCATTCTCATCTTTAATGGAGATAACCAATTTCTTTGTAAGCTGTACGATCCTCTCCACTATAGATTCTGCTTCAGACTTTAACCCTTGTATTGTTCAATTCATCTTGCATAATCTGAACATGCTCCTCTTTATCCCTTAGCGTGGCGGCGGCGGCGGCTCGACAAGTTCTTCATTACTGCTCATTAGCGTCTTCAGCTCGGCGACCTCTTGGTTTACTTCATCCCCCAAATTCTTCCTCGCATTAATGAGTTGCAAATCTTTGTTCTCCAGGACAAGCTGAAGACAAGCATGCTCAGATTTTGACTTCTGGATATCTAGTTTAGCTTCCACCAATTCTGATTCTTTAACATGAAGAAGATGCTGCAAACTCAGTATTTTTCTGATGCGATTCCTGCTGTAGAAAAAACGCCCTCTCGATAGCCTGCTCCAGAGACAATCTCTCCTTCTCTAACTCCTTTTGCAACTCTTCTATGAGCTCTTTCTCCGTGGATAATTCTCGTCCAAGCTCCTTATTTCGAGCCTCTATGGCCCTAAGCTCGAGTCTCACTCTCCACTTCTATTTCGGCATCGATCAAACTAGTCATGTAAGACATGATACTTTTCCTCCGTTCTTCAAGTTCTGTTAGAGATTTTTGTGAAGAAATCAGTTCAGATCTCACATCTGCAAGAAGCTTATTCACTCTTCTAAGATCCTCTAAAGCCTTGTTAGTTTCTCCAGCTTGTTTAGATGCTTCCTTCGCCAATTCATTCAGTTCTTCAAGCATTAGAAACCATTCCCTTGTCCGATTCCCCAAACTGGCCTCCGGTACATGCTTCTCCATGGTTACAGTTTTTTTTCAAATTCCTTCTAATTTTAAAATATATTTAAATAATATTTATTTTTATTTTTAACATCAATATATTAAAATAATTTAAAAACATCAAAAAAAATAAATTTAAAATAAAAAAATAAATTTTTTTAAAAATATTTTTAAAATATAAAAACAAATAAGATGTTAAGGATAGCACCTGCAGGTAGTATTAAAATTTTTTAATATCTCATACAACTAGAATTTATTATAAATTATTTGATACTTAATGAAAATTCAGCTCCAACACCCAACCACGTTAAATCTAAATCTAAATTTATTTATTTTTTCATACTATTCATTATTATTGTCACACATGGTATTGTAATCCAAGTACAAGTCCGTAAAACTTCTTCAATTAGAAAAATAATATAATATGACATGAACGAGATATATTAATTTCCACTTGTATTTTTCTCCCTTAATTATTCTCAACAAGATCAAGAGGGATCACCGTCGGCTTTCCACCGATAAACCTCCCCTGTATGTATCCTGCTTCGTCTTAACTACAAATGCCTTGAAATTCTTATAGTGATGGAAGGAAAACATCATCTCGACTTGTTCATCAATAATCCTGCGATCTTAGCTTGGAAGAAGTCATCTCAAGGTTAATTTTATAATTTATATTAATGTTTTTATTTACAGGTTAATCTCCCTTTTGTATGAGAGAGTTCCACCACCAATAAACCAATATTATTGAATTAATCAGGTTAAAAGTAGGGTTAATATAGATGAAATATATGCCTATACATGTTTTAGACTGCCCAGTCCATGTTAGATTTGTTAAAAATGGGATCTTTTCTGCAAAACCATGCATGAATAGTCCCTAAGGTATCCTTTGTTTTATATTTTTAATTTTTACATGCCATTAATTAAAGAAAATATTATCGTTACCGTCATTATTTTTATTCTCATCTTCTTTCCATCACCATTTTACTATTACTATTAAAAATTATATTATATATAAAAATATCTTATGGGATAGCATTTTATAAAACAAATATTTTATATGTAAAATAATTTTTATTTATAAAATATTTATGCAAAACAAACTTACCCTAAATTGAAATTCCATGAATGCACTGGATGGAGGCCGAAATGAGAGCCTAAGACCTCGGCTTAGAAAAAGAAAAGGAAAGCCTCGACCCCCGTAAGACTACAGTAAATGGTCCTGGAAGTCAATAGATCCTAAGCTCGTAAATTAGATTTATGAGCAAACTTGCGGATAAACTTGTTTATAAACTAGCAAAGATTTAAAGGATAAACAACTAGAATTTGATTTCATAAACAAAATTAATTAAATATATAATAAAAGGATATATTCCTTTTTAATTAAAAAAAATTAATTATTGATGTGGTCCCAAAACATCCAAGTTGCTTGGGGCAAGACTTATTTCATCTCCCTTTGAGGTGTCATGTAAATCTCTTTTGGTCTGGAAATAAAATATGCACTTAGAAATCGATCCTGCTCTGCATAAGAATTCATGGTCTATGAGAAAAGGGCTAAAGATGTAATATCACTTTAATAGTTGGATAAAAAATCTATGGCTTATCTTATTAAAATATAAACATGGACTCAACACTTGGCTGAGCTTAGAAATATTAAGTCCGGCAAATCTAAACTCGGTGCTTGGTAAAATCCAGAAATAACAAGTTATCACCCTAAATTTTATTTAGAAAAAAAAACCCAAGAAAGACAAAAAAAATATATATTAATCAATCAATTATATATGTATTTATATATCAAAGATGAAGTCTAGCTTGTTTATAGACTCATCAAACAACTTAAACAAACCATATTTAAGATGAGATACTGATTACAAAACTAGTAAATTTTAAATAAACTAAGCTCTTTGAGTCTTTATTAAAATTAAATATGCAAGTTTGGTCACAGAAGAACTCAATTTGGTTCAACTTAGGTCATTTGCAGTTTTAAGTGGGGGCAAGTTTTTTATGCTATGTTATTGGATTTAATAATATAGAAGGTTGTGTCCACTCATTGTATATATGATTTTATATTATTTTTTTAATCGTTATTGAACATCACATACCAAGATATTAAAGTATGAAAAATTAAATCACAACATCATGAGCTAAAACCCCAAAAAAAAAATATAACAAAAAAATAAATAAAAAAACTCCAAAATAAAAATCCAAGCATAAAAAATCATACATGCATCGGGAAAAAAAAAAAAAAAGAATACAAGATTGGATATGGATTGAATGAAACCTGACCTAATCTTAGTAAAGTTTAGTTGGGTTTTTCCCTTATAAAAACTTAGGGTGGACAGTACTTATCTGTTTTTATTATAATTATATTAGATAAAAACTCTATCTAGTTAGATCGGATGACGCTGTCCGATAAGATTTCTATTCTTATGTATATTTGTATAAAAATCTTGCATACTTTGTCTATAGCATATAGAATTTCTTGTCCAAAAGCATCACATTTCTGAAAAAACTGAGTTCGAATTTCTTGATTTGATGAAAACTGAGTTCGTATAGATTTGGAGTTTTTGTCCTTTTCCTTCTTATGGAGAGTCTATCCTTTAACACAGAGATTGCTCATGAGTTGATCTCCCAGCCAATACAGCACCCCGTTTGTGCCCCTGGTTTTTGACAATCTTCTCTATCAAATCAAAGGGAGGCAAAATCAAATGTCTGATTGCAAGTTAATCGCAAGGATTATAATCCAGAGGCCAAAATCCACCCGTTTTTATGACCTCAACTGCGTTTTACAGTGATAAACTAGGCGTTAATCTCCTTCTTAATTAATGCCTCGATCCCTGTCTTGTCATGAAGAAGGGAGGGTTAAAAAAGCAACAGTCTTCCTCGCTCTCATCCGATATATAAACAAATGGTGACCTAACAAACAAGGGACCAATTATTTCTTTTTAATTTCTTCCCTAACAGCTTAATCATTAATATGAGCAGTGGATAGAGAGAAATAATTAGTGAAAACAACAGCTAAAGTACCTGTCTGGTGATCATAAGCTGTAAAGTGAAGGATAAAGTGGCAATAGAGGCCAGGTTCGAGCAGGATGTGACCATGCACAGATGTCATCAACGATAGCATGATGGTACGAGGTCCATGGCAAATAAAGATTATAGTAAAAAAAAAAAAAAAACAAAGAAAAAACTTGCTGCTTTTCTACTTGGGTCCCAGCTGTAGAAAGATTTTGGTTCTGATCTCCCCACATTTGTCAAAAGGTTGAGAAGATGGACAGATCTGCTATCTTGTGTATCTTTTGTATAATTTTAGTAAATACCACTCATGATATATAAGTAGTTCTCTTTTCATAAAAAACAATCAATAATTCCTTGCTTGCGCCCTCAATATGTCTAAAAATAGTAATTTTAAAATTGTATTATCCGGCTGTTCTATGCAGTATTTGATAAACTCAAAATCTAAACCAATCTAAATAAAAAAACTTTTAAATTCAGATAACTTGGTAAGATCTTGTTTAGGTTTTTTTAACCTTTCAATTCGAGTTTCTTCTTTGTAATCCACATGTAGAAGATTTCTAGATTCTAATTCAAAACGCAACCTCCTATAAAAGAATCAAAAGATAAACAAATGTACAAAAGAGAAAGAAGTCGGTGGCTGGTGGTGACTTATGGATGGTGATGTGCTGGAGAAAGTGATGGATGCTCTTGGTTGTGTAGTGGGGGGCTGTTGCGTTTTAGGTGGGGAGAGAAGAAGGGGACGACGGTTGTGAGTGGCTGGTGGCGACTTGTTTTATAGAGGCAGATGGAGATTTGATGGGAGAGAGGCAAATCCATAGGAAGCTGGATGAGCGGGTGACGTTTGGAGGTGCTGGGGAGAAGAGATGGCTTGTGGCAACATTTTTTTTTAATTATTTTTTGCATAATGAATGGATCATGGGTGATGATTTGTTGCAACTTGCAACATCAGTCTTTTGATATTTTTCAATTCAAAGTCCCAATAAACTAATGATAGAAAAATTATTATCAATCCTTCCAGCTAAAATTATAAAGGAAGATAAATGGTACGGGATTTTATTATAGCTTTAAATATAAATTACTGTGAATTGTGATAATAAAATTCATATGGGTATACTATTTAATTAAATTGACCATGGAGGATATTTAGTATTTTCACATTTTATTTTTTATATTTTAATTGAAAAATTATGGGCATGTGTTCCACACGCCTCAGCGACTAGTAGCGCCCGCGCTATTAAAGAAGCAAGTGAGATGCTTTCCTGTGGCCAAATATGGCCCTCTGCCGTATCATTAAATGTGAAAATGTGTCCTCTTCCACATGGTGCAGCGCATGTAGACATGTCATGATTAAATTGCCGCGGGTGATCAATTGTTTGTGTTTTCTTTCTTTTCTCTCTCTTAACAACTATAGTGCATAATTGTTCTCTATTTGTTTGTTGTCTATTTAGGTCTTTCATGGGTTGTCAGACTTAAGCACATTGGGTCTGGTAATAATATCAAGCTCAGGGGTTTTGGGTCTGGTAATCATGTTTGGTGTCAAACCCAGGCGTGGTCTGGTCTAATTCGCTTCGCTTGGGTCTTGCATAACTGACAGGTCCAAGACTCTTAGGTCTAGCATGACTGCCTAACCCGGGACGTTTGAACACTTAATATTCTTTTTATATATTTTTTAAAAAAATCATATTGACTCGCTGCGAAGCATGAGCCAATATACTAGTATTTATCTCAATTTGTTGTCAATCGGGTTCATTATGTTATTTTTGTTCTTTAACATATAAGACGTGATTGCATCTACTTGAAGCCAATAGACTAGATCATTACTCGCACTACGCTATGGATCGGAAATTTTTTTAACGTAAAAAAAACTATCTAAGTGTTAAAGTTTTTATAGCAGAAAAAATCAAACTATATAGGGATTGACCTAATGCAACTTGGTTGACTTATAAAGTTTTTAAAAAAGTCTGCACAATCGATAAAAATATAATCTAACTAAAAAAATCAAGACATTTTTTTTAAAATATTAAAACGGCAACATATTAAATTATTTCGGATAAACTCATGCTCACTTTCTAAATTCACTATGTAACTCATGAGACCCTGATAACCTTGTAGAAAGAAAATAATAAAAAAATTATTAAACATAATTCTTAATCAACCCAATATTGAATGATGAAATTGAAAACAAAATTCAACTAAGAAAATAAGCAAAGTCAACCCAGTAATTTGTCAAACCAGGGTCTTGAAATCAGAATAATTCCATAAAAAGCAAATCAAAATAATTATGAAACTCAATTTCTAATTAATTTAATGTTGAAGGATAAAATTAAAAAAAGATAAAAAATCACCCGAGTCAACCAACCAACTTCATGACCTAGGTCATAAGACTTGGATAACCTCGTAAAATACAAACCATAAAAAATAGTGAAGTATGATTAGCAATCAACCCAATATTTAAGGATGAAATTGAAATAAACATTAACTAAGAAAATAACAAAAAAAAAACCCTTAATCAACCAGCTTAACTCGTGACTCAGGTCATAAGATCATGATAACCTCATAGAATACAAGTAAAAAAAATTATAAGTTTAATTTTCAATCAACTCAATATTGAATGATGAAATTTAAAAAAAAATCAATGAAAAAAAATAAAAACCCCTAACGAACTTGTAAAACTTGTGACTTATATCATGAGACTTTGATAACTTTATAGAAAATAAATAAATATAAAATATAAAAATCACTTTGCAACCAACTCAATGTCGAGGTATGAAGTTACGAAAAAAAATAAAAAAATAAAAAAAATAATCAAAGTTAACATGACTAACCCGCAAAACTCACAACTCATATTATAAAACTAGTAACTTCATAAGAAGCAAATAAAAACAAATCAAATTATAAAAGTCCAGTAACTAATAAATCTAGTATTAAAATATAAAATCAAAATAAAATATTTAAATTAAAATAAAATAAAATAACCCAAAACATTTTGAGGGCCAAGATCAAAAAAGAAAAAAAAACCCTTACATTAATTTCAACGTTCACTACATACTACATCAAAATGGCGAGTGCTTTTGCCATGTGTTGATGATCAATGATATACATGTGATACACTCTATTAGAGTTTAAAACAATCTACTTGTCTTTTATATTTTAATATAATAAATAAATGAATATCTTTTTTAAAAAAGAAAAGCTATATAATAAATATAATTACTCTTTAAAAAAAAAAAACCTCTCACCACCTTTATTACGATTTTTTTTCCTATCAAAAGGTCAAAAAGAGCCTTCACTCCTGGAATGAAAGATATTTCTTCATATGAATCAATTAAAATTTAATTTGATTTTTTAAAAAAATGATGATGTTGCTTTAATTTTTTTTAAAAAAATATCATTCTGAATTAACTTATAACCTATGTATTAAATCGGGTCATATAATATATCCGGTTTAATATTTTGCTCCAACCCGCATCGATTTTAAAAATCCGAAAACTTGATTCACTGGACCATCTGCTCACAAGCATCATATTCTTTTCCTTTCCATATTTCCATCACAGAAGATCCGTGACTACAAAGCTTGGACCACCAAGATCTTCACGGCTCCGACGTTCTAATCTCTAAACATTATATTTAATACAAAGCCTAAATCTCAAGAACAACAGTACAGCACTCGAAGATTACATGGAACGTTCTGTTCCTTTCATTCTCCTAAACAATGCTCATTTCCACGCCCAAGATTTTGCAGCTCCCGACACGTAGCACGAGAGAATGATAGAGTGATGGCTATCCCCATCCCCCCCCTCTCTCTCTCCCTCTCTTTCTCTCTCGCACACATGCCTTTGACCTTACATCCATAAATAAAAAAGGCAAAAATCTTTCATAATCTCTCGGAGACATGAGGACCGAAGGGTCGGGATCTTGAGCTGTGCTTGGCTTTTGCCGATCTTGGCCGCTGATACGAGCCGTCCAGACACAAAAAAAGAAAGAAAGAACCACGAGGATATTGTAAATCCAGGAGATGTGAGAGGTAAAGGGTGTTGTTAATGATCATGCTATAATGGTTTTTCTTAGTACAACAGGCGTGCGCATGAACAGTAATCTGGTACCTTGGATTTTATTTTGTAGGTCCATCCTCCATGTCTGCGCCTCCACGCGTTCATGGCTTGCTTTTTTAGCCTCCCTCCCTCCTGTTTCCAGCCACTGCCTCCTTTTCTACCTCTGGTTCTCAGTTCTCACGTTGTTTTTTGAAGTATTATTTTATACCAGGTGAGAGGATATTAAATTAATTTTACTGTAATTAAAATATAATTATCATGACGTGGCTCCTCGCCTGGTCAGATGATTGTAAGATAATTCCGAGAGCACAGGATTTGGCTTGACATGCAGGAATTCCAATCACTACAGTAGAAAATAATTCACTGAACATGCACAGTACATTTGTCGGATATCTCACACTGATTTTATTTGATGGGACTTAAATTCAGTTAATTTCCACAATCAATACATATATATTGTCGTTTTATTAGAGCTACAATGTCCATCATCATGATTAAGAAAATTTAAAAAAATCGTAGTGTGTGATCGATCTCTCAAATAATAGTACAATCGAATCTCTCGAAATCTGAACTAATAAGTTGATAAATCATAAGCATGAGATTTTTTCTTTTTACTCATCTAGTAAAAAACGAGATTGAATTTTACCCGAGATAAAAATCTTGTGCTTCGATAGTGATTATTTACAAGAACTCGGAGGGTATTGAAGATTGTGTTCAACGGTGTTTTTTAAATTTATTTTATTTTATTTAAAAATATATTGTTTTTACACAGTTTTAAATGATGAATGTTGTTCTGGAATGCATATGCGCAAAGCAGAGAAATTGCATCTCTTTCAATCAACATCAACCCTTTTCAAGGATAGGTAAATTAATACCATCGACATGGTGTCTTATCGACGGCAAATATGCAAAATCCAAATACAAATTTCTCTCCATTATTTATTTAATAAAACACTCGTAAAAGTGACAAAAACATGTATCCAGGAAGAGCTAGCTTGTCCCTAGTTTTATCCCAGGGAAGAGGACACGAAATGCTAGACAACTCTCGAGTTCTAACACTGAAAAGGGCAGCAACTCAGGCTGTGTTTAACGTATAATTGCGTTTCAGGTCTTGTTTTAAAGCCAGAATAATCACAAACAATTCCCACAGAATCAAGAAAAAGAAACAGGGGAGGAAGGAGAACAAAAGAATCGTAACTATTGGGTGTGATCTTCACACTCGGAGGTGAAAGTGCAGGAGGGTTTGCCTTGTCTTGCACGGTGACCTCACTCATATCAACCTCTGGGGTCCATTGCAATAAAGTATCAATATATGGTCGATATGGGAAAAGACAATTTTACAGATCTTCATCACACATCTAAATATATACATGGCACATCATCATCCACTCCTCGATGATGTATCAATTTTGTCTGGAGACCCAGAACCCGATTCAAATCCCTCCACTCATCACTCCACCTGTAGGGCTAGATCCGAGCAGATCAAGAGGGCGCCCATGGCCATGAAGAGGGAAAACATTAAAGGAACTCAAACCACCCCACTCGGGACCATGGCCTCTGAAATCTCCCAAATCTCCTGCAACTTGATTCTCTGCTAAAATTTAGTAGCCGTCAATTTCCTGTAAATGACGAGAATGGCCCCCGGCCTCGGTTTTGAGAAAAGGGTTTTCAGTTTTGTTCTTATTTTTCTCACCAGGGCAGAGGAAAGCTCCCTGTGGGGAATACTATTTGCAGAAAACTCACCGTGCATGGCAATGAGATGGTGATGATAGGCGGTGTGATTAGTGAGATTTTTGGGAAACTGGTAATTGGTTAACAGCGAGGATTGTTGCTTTTAATACAATGGCTCCTGCACCATAGAATCTTCCTTTATAGATTTGAAGAAATCGTAGGTTTTCTAGAGGCTAGGTACGTAGAGATAGATACTAGATATACTGAAACAGTGTAATCATCGAGGAGGAGAGTATTTTATAAGATTATGTTGAAGGATGTCTCTGTTCTTTGCCCCTCCTAAGTTGTACTCACATTTTATTGCGCGTGTTGCTTGTCGTGCCCGTGGATCATTAGATTATCATGTTTTTTTTTTATTATTGTTATTATTAAAGCAGTGCCATTTTATTTTATTTCTAAATCTTGTTAATGTTGACATAGCTAGGTTGTAATCTGGTTTTATCCGTTAACCAAGTTGTGATGGATTTTACTGTGTAAATATATTTTTTAATTCAACTTTAAAATGATGTTTAGGAGTATAATACTTTTTATTTTTAAGTGTGTTTTTAAAGTGTCTTGTTTAAAAAAAAAATTAAATTAATGTTTTTTAGGATTTTTTTTATAATTCTAATGTGCTAATGTTAAAAATTAAAAAAAATCTAAAAACATTTATTTTAATATATTTTTAAACAAAAATCCTTTTAAAACTATACTTTGTACCATAATCTTAAACACGCATTTAACATATTTGGGATATGGCTCTAAGTATTTTTTAAGTTGAATAACTTTATGATATTTTTATAGGTAAAACCATGATGATTATTTTAACATTTATAAAAAATATATAAGGCATGGGTATTTTATTATAGTACTGGATACAATTTATTATTGCTTGCTACAGTAAAATTATCTCTTTGCCTTTAGATGAAAAAAGAAGAAGAAGAAGCCTTAAGGGTGAGAGGGCTGCTTTGATCTCTTTTACTAGCTCATTGGTTATTATAAGAGTGTTAAGTGGTATGTTAGTTTTTTCAGATTTTTTTTACCGTAAAAATACATTTTTACTCTCAATGTCAACAAAGTTTAGAGTTGTTGGCTAAAATTTTATTTATTTTTTATTTTTTTATAGGTTTATTAAATAGTAAAAATACTTCTTTATCTTCGGGATAGAAAAAATTTAGACCGTTGGCAAAGAGGTTTTTTATTTCTCCTTTTCTTCATCTATGGTTAAAATACTATATTGACCTTGCAAAAAATAAAATTTGAGGTTTATATTTGGAGGTACTTTTGCACTTTCATACAATTTCTTTTCTTAATTATTAGGGTTAGGAGCATTTTGGTATTTCCATGTTTACTTTTTAATTTTTTATTTAAAAAAGTTGTTGGTGTGTTTTTATTGCGGGTCGGCTAGTAGATGGCGACAACACATTTTAGATAGCGCATGCAATGCCACCAAGTGTCCAAACATGACCTTTTGCCATGTTTTGGAAGCCCCACTGTGTTTTTTTTTCTCATGGTGTGGCACATAATAAAATATAATGGTTGAATTGTCATTTCTTTTGTTTTTTTTCTTTTCTCTTTTATGTCAAATAAAATACATGATTATCCTCTTTATTTTTGCTTTTTCAGTTTCAGTCATCATTCTTTTGATTTCTTATTTAGTTCTCACTTTTTTTTATAAAAGTTTTATTTATTTTCAATTTAGTTTTTCAATTATAATTTTTTATATATATTTTTTTCATTCATGTCCCTATTCTTTCAATTTTTAATTTATTTTCTTAGCCTTCTTGTTAAAGTTTTATTAGCTTTTAATTTTATCATTCAAAAAAAGTCTTTATTTTTTATTAATTTATTTTCTTGGCCTTCTTGTTAAAGTTTTATTAGCTTTTAATTTTATCATTCAAAGAAAGTTCTTTATTTTTTATTAATTTATTTTCTTGGCCTTCTTGTTAAAGTTTTATTAGCTTTCAATTTTATCATTCAACAAAAGTTTTTTATTTTTTACCTTTCAATTCCATTACTTGTTATTTTGTTTTTTTTTTATATATAATAATTTTGTTTTTTTTCTCTTTAATTTTTCAATTAAAATATTAAAAATATTTACAACCCATAGCAGAGCACGGGTTAGATAATTAGTTAGATTGAAAGCCATCCAGCATCTTAGACCTTGTTAAAAGATGATTCATTTCACTGGATCCGAAATACATTTCTATACACGAACTGTGTGTTTTTTAAGATTTTATTTTTTCTAACCATGACAGATTTAAACTTCGATATCTGTGAATGAAACAAGTTAACAACCCTTCAACAATCATGCAAGCTTTTCAGATTGCTGATCTATCATTGGTTGACTACAGGATTGAAAGACATTAATTCAATGATTTGCTGTGATTCAGGTCAAAAAAAGAGATCTATTTTGATATTCTTCTCCGACGTTTTTTTGTTTCCTTGTTGCAGCAGCATTGCCAGTCACAAAGAAAATCCGGCGAATAACTGTGGATAGTTGACGTCTTTAAAGCGCAACGAAGGTGTTTTTTTTTGACTTCACACAAGGAAACAAATCATCATGAGAAAAGTAGATTACCACCAATAAATCTATATAGATTTATTAGATTTCGTTTACACGCAAAAGGGACTTTTTTGATGTCTGAATGTCTTGATGGGTTTGCTACCTATTATGAATTCGAGATTGATGCACTAATTAACCTAGATTTTCCTTCTCATGAAAACCATTCGTTTCACACTCTTTCAAGAAGGTAGAATATTCTTTAAATACGAATCTAGAATGACTTGAGCAAGGCTTGTTTCACGTGTAATGGGTTGTTGATAAGAGTTTTTTTAATCAAAATAATATTTTTTAAAATTTATCAGAAAAACATCAAATAATTTTGATCATATTAATTTAATTTTTTTTTTGAAATCCAATTTGTAATAAAAAACGAGTCAATTAGATCCTAAATGAACCAACATAAACCAGGACATGCTTGATAATAATGGGAGTAACATGTCAATGCTTCAAATAATTATTATTTTCCCCTTGCTTCTGCCTTAAGATAAGCAAGAAGACATCATTTATCGAAGAAAATTGATTCCTGAATCATAACTTAGGATACGAATCCAACTTCCTCTTTCGCCATGGGAAAAAAATGTTACCCGAAACCACCAATTGATATGTTTCAAAGAATCTCAAGAAGTTGAATCATTGAATGCTTATACAAATTTCATTACATTTTATACGTGTTGAAAAAATTATTTCGTATATACAATAACGTTAAGTCTTTATTTTCATCGTGAAATCATTAAATACTTTCGAAAAAAATCTACTCTACAAGGCATCCCAGGGGAAAAAAGAAAAAGAAAAAAGAAAAAAAAGAGGAAGGGACAAGAAGATGGAAGCGTCAAGCAAGCAACTGGAAATGTGGGCTCAAGTTGAGGGTGACCTAGAGTGTTTTGCACGTGCTTTAATAACGCGTGCTAGCCTAGCACAAGAACAGTGCATTGGATTGGCCAACATAAATAGACAAAATAGTTAGTATTTAATACACACTGATCATCTTTTGCTATCTTAGATTGCATTGATAAGAGAAAGATTTGATCTTTAGCTCAGTTTTAGGAGGGAAAAAAGAATTTGTAAAGAATTCCAATTTGGTTAGCAAAATTCCATTTCACAGATACAGAGACAGCAGAGAAGAGAAGCCGTGACTCTTCGAAGTGTTTAGGTGCTTATATTAACACACCCTTTCACAAGCTCTATGACCTCATTTGAGCAGTCGAGAATTAAGGAAAGAGGGAGAAAGAGAGAGAGCAGAGAAACAATGTTTGCAGCAGAGAATGGACTCAAAGGCGACCCAAGACTACAAGGAATCTCTGAAGCTATTAGGGTGGTGCCTCACTTCCCTAAACCAGGTCTGATTTCTTTCTTTCTTTCTGTGTTTTCTTTCTCTTGTTATCAGTGTTTGGTTGCTAAGCTTTTTGTTGTTTGACAGGGATAATGTTTCAGGATATAACAACTTTGTTGCTGGATCACAAGGCTTTTAAGGACACAGTGGATATCTTTGTTGATCGCTATAGAGACATGGGCATTTCTGTTGTTGCTGGTAGCTTATTAGCCAACCCTCCCTTTTCTTTCCCTCTTCTTTTTCTTTTTTGGTGAGGGCTTGTTTTCAAAAAGTGGTTAATTACCGGGACGAAGGAAGAGGGGCTTATGGGAATTGGTGATTTTCTTGTGTTTCATGCCTGGATTTTGGCTTATTTAATTTTCTCATCTGTGTGGTGTTGACTTTGGCGTTTCAAATTGCATAAATAAAAAGGCTGTTTCAAGATTTCTCAGTCAAAGTTTTTGGTGGTTTTTTTTTAAGGGTCTTTATCACGTAGGAAATCTAGTACCACCGGGATTTCTTGGTTAGATGAAAGTTTTTGTTGACTATCCATCTAGGAAACAAGCTGTTCGATAATGATGTTTCCATTTGGCTCTATTGTTTTTCATGTTGGATGTTTTATTAATTTCTCATGTTGGCAAGTTTCGTGTAGGAGTTGAAGCCAGAGGGTTCATGTTTGGCCCAGCAATTGCCTTAGCTATTGGTGCAAAGTTCGTTCCTTTAAGAAAACCCAGAAAGTTGCCAGGTACTTCCATGTTTAGCTCGGACCTGCAACTGTGCTTCTGCTGCACTTTTTTTAAACTGTTGAGGAAAGGGGTAGCTTGTTTTGGTCCATCAACTTCAATGCTCCATCTTAAATCATCTTTTAAAGTTCTGTATTCATGCCCGAGACTGTATTTTAATAGACAGTAGATCTCAATTTAAACTGCAGCTTAGTTCTAGTTTTGAATATGGGAATTTCCTTGTGGAACAGTCCATATCAAATCTCTTTTGGCTGGTAAATTAATGCGTTGTGTTGCGTTCATTCCCCTCTGCTCTCGCAGAAGTCCAAGCAAGAATCTTGTTGTAATAGTGCTCCAAAATGCTGAATATGCAGGCGAAGTGATTGCTGAATCATACGAGCTGGAATATGGAACTGATTGTCTAGAAATGCATGTTGGTGCTGTTGAGCCTGGCGAGCGTGCAATTGTAATAGATGATCTTGTAGCTACGGGAGGGACCTTGTCAGCAGCGATAAGACTCTTGGGTACTGTCTTTCTCCTTCTTGACCCATCAAAACTATTTCTCCTCCATGATTTTGTTTGCTTGGACCTCGATTACTCTTTGCATAACTTATCTCACGCTTGGTGTTGATGTTTCCATAGAACGGATGGAAGCTGAAGTGGTTGAGTGTGCATGTGTGATCGGATTGCGGGAGGTCAAGGTAATGGCTTGTCTTCTCCTTGTATTTTGTGTGTTTTTTTTCTCCTACAAATTCCTCCATGTTCTGTTTCTTGCCCCACAAAGATGGCAAGTAGATTGATCTTCTGAACATTGTGTTCGTTGCCAAATGAAATGCCTTTCAGGGACAGTGCAGGCTCAATGGCAAGCCACTTTACATCCTTGTGGAGCCACGCCAGATTGATAATTGTTGTTAAGGACAGGTACTCCTCTTCCGTAACTGTGAAATTATTCTAATTAACAAAAATTAGAAGAGACTGAATTCATTTTTAATGCATATATAAATTGACAGGAAAAGCTTGATCTATAATTACTCTGTAGTCTCTCTCTTATTTTGGCCTCCGAACTTAATAATGACGATAACACCGATTCTCCAATCCGACTCCTATCATAGCCGTCCCCTCGAAAGGAATAAATTTGTTTTTCTCATGACATTTTAGGCCCCTGGCTTCCATGCAGGCTGCTCTTGATGTTAGCTTTATGTTTTTATCGGGTAGACAAATTTTGAGTCTGCATTTGAACTTGATGAGATCTAATATAAGAAATTGACAGGTCTTTTGAGTATGAACATGCTCAGGCTGGGGCTGGTGGCTTAGCTGAAAAAGATGACGCTTGAGCCAACGGTGATGATGTGTTGATATGTTTTTCTGCTGAGTTCAGGCTGCTGCTGCTGGGCGTGACGCTCACAATGGTCATCCTGTATCATTCTTTTCCTAGTGGGATCTTGAATCATTTTTAGGCTGTTATGACAGTTTTGAGAAAAGAAAGTCATGAATTAAAAGACTCGTTTAGATATTGTTTATTAATGCTTTAAATGATTCCTTGTCCAGTTGTCCTGGCCCCTCTTTCCAACCCTCCTCCTATATATGTCTTGGCTTTTCACGGGAGAAATTTGATATCCCTGGCTAGCTCATATGAGCCCATTCATATGGTGGTCTAGATTAGACGTCTCAAGTTCTTCATTTTGGTGATCCCATGCAATGAAATAGAAAGGGTTTCGCATCTAAAAGCTACTTTACCTCTTTCTGTAATCAAATGATTCGACTTCCAGGTTTTCTTTGCACCGAAGGAGGAAATCAGGCCAGCCTGACCTATCATGATTTTGACTCCATAATGCTTTCGAGGTTGGTTCCTTGCTAGCACAAGGATGCATCCGAAGGAGGACTGTGGGGTTCGAACTTGGAATCGGAAGTTGAGATTCTTTCCTTTTATTTTCCCCAATTTTTAGGTCATTGCCTCACATGATTAAAAGAGGAAAAAATGGAATGAGCCGAAGACCAACGCAATGTTTTGATTTGTGAGATGGCTTTGAAAAGACACGCTGGTTTGTGGTTCATCAGGCATGGATGTCTCCGATCCTGACCTGGTTCTCAGTACGGTGCCCTGCCAAACTGATAGGGTTGGTGACATCCAGACATGGTAAGAATCCGAGGTCCATTTGGGGCAGAATGAACTAGTTTTTTTGCATCAATGCCACAGCCAGATTATCCATCTCTCATACCCTGAAACTTTGAACAGTTCTGAGATAGACATGTATTACATTTACTTGATGTTTATTCTCATCATTCCAGTTAAAAAAAATATAATAAAAAAATACAGCTCTGGAAAGGCAATTTCTTTCAGACAACTCAATACGTGAAACCACAATTACATCGAGTTAATTTCTGGTTTAGTGAAATGAACTGTGCAAAACAGGTCATCCATTTACCTCTAATCCTATTATAGTTTTCAAAGACGCCTTTTACTTTTTTAAAAAAAAAATTACAATATTTAATATTCGACTATACTTTTTATCTTTCTACATGATTATTACTTTAAGGAGCCCCGTCATTGCTACTCCTAGAGATGCTGCCCATTTTAAGAGCACGTCGCATAGTAGAGTTCACCTGTTTCCTCAACATGGCATTATCAGTGAAGAGATTTGCCAACATATTCCTCAGTTCATCATCGGTTGATCTCAAGTTGTCGTCAGGAGCAGTGATTTTATCATCTTCAAATAATTGTTGTGCCTAACCAATAATTTGGGGAAAAACAATGTAGGTAAGACACAGAAAAGGAATCGATGATACTTTTAAATTCATATTCAACAGGTGCTTCTAATAACTAAATACAGCTTTGATAGTGTTAGTAGGAGGAGATCAAGTCTAGGTATCCTTTTAAATAATGACAGAACCTAAAGCTAATGGTTCTACAGTAAAGAGGGTTCTGTTTTACACCACCCCCCCCCCCCCCCCCCCCCCCCTCAAAAGAAAGTAATTGGCAGATTTATTCAGTAATGAGAAACAGATTGGAAATAGAAAGTACCTCCGTTAATAGATGGCCAATTTGATCATCAGATGTGGTCAGCAAATCCAAAGCATCTGCCAGTGAAAAGTCCACAACAAAATTATCATCTTCACTCAACAAATTAACGTTGCATTCTTGCAGCTGGTCACACAGAATCCTACAATCATGTAGCAATTTCTTCCGAGCAATTTTCCCATGCTCCTTCATTTCTCTTTCCTCGTGAAGAAGTTTCTGGGAAAAAAAAAAACATAGCACAGAATCAGTGGAACATGAATCACTTGTACTAGTTGGGACCAAAGGCAAAATATCAGTCTGAGTCAAAAGATGTTTTGAAATGATGAAAATACAGGAATACAACTGGAAGGCATAGACATAACAGCAAGTTTTCTGGGACAACTGATGGCAGGAAATCATAGGAAAGTAATATTTAAAGCAAGATATACCTCCTAAATTGATTGGTTAATAATTTAATAAAAAAAACAATGTATTTGGCTTGGGACTTGATAACTGACAGAAGCAAGCAATGTGTTTTAAATTTGACCTGGACTTGAGGCTAGTTGTGTGAGTTAATATTATATAATGTAGCTCCCATAAGATGAGAATTTCTCAAAAAACTTGATATAGAGCAATGATACAGTAATAGTAGTGCATAAACAACCTCAACTTCAGATTTTTCCTTCAGTGATTGACTAAGCTCTTGCTTTAATGTTGTCTGGGAATTTTTAAGGGATTTAAATTCTTTTGCAAGAAATTTAATATCTGCTTTCGATTTTGCTTCAAGTTCTTCATATCGCTTAGACAGATCCTCAAGTAGCTTTCTAGTAGCATCCAACTCCTCAAGTACCACGTCTTTCTCATGGTCGGTAGATGCCATTTGAAATTCTGTACTTGACTGCTCACCCTGTAATGGTTACATGAATCATAATCTGAATTTAAGTCATTGAAAGGACCATCTTTCCCTTGATGCCGGGAATCTCCAAAAGAAACAAAGGAAATAAAAAACAAAAGTGAAACTTTGAGACCAGAATGATGGCTAATAGGTAACCTCTTTTGACTTCAATTTCAATTCCATTTCCAACGATTTCCGTCTCAATTCCTCCATATCCCACTGCATTTGGGTGAGCCTTTCCCTCTCAATCAAAATAGCTTGCTGCATATTTTCTTTATTTTTCTGCTTGTTAGTTTCGAGTTCCACCTCCAGATCCTTGACCTGAAGAGATCCAATGAGTAATATAAAAGAATAACATCAAAAGACATGCCAAAAGTTGAATCTTCGAGAGTTCAATAGCTATTACACTCTTGCATAGAAGTAAAAACCTTAAAACTGTAGTGCACAATGAAGCATGAAGTACAAATTGTGCCTATTCAGTTCATAGTTTACAAACATGTGACAAAAAGGTGGCATATGCAAAGCTCATACACTTATGCTCAACATACCTTTGTTGTAAGGTAATCTTTTACAGCTATCTCCTGATTTAATCTTGATATGAGGTCTTCCATGTCTGTTTTAGCTGTGACTAGCCTCCGCTGCATCGATAATAGAACCCTGTTCATTTTATGACGCTGATCCATAGGAAGTACTATGTGTGCATCACCTGAAAACTGCAGCTCTGCATTACCAAGAACTTCTGCGGAGCTCAATACCTCAGCTATTCCTGGAAGGTCAAGAGATCCATCACCAGATGAATTTGGTATCCCAGCGTTTGACAATTCACTTCCTCGTAGAGAACTTCCATCACTTCCAACACTCTCACTGGACAACTTTCTAACATGACCAAATGCCTTAGCAGGCCCTGGCTCAGAGAAAAGTTCCATCCCATTTCCAGGAAAAAATGAAGCTTGGGATGCATTTCCATTATATACATCTTTTGCTGTGACATTTTTTATATGCACACCATGTGGTCGGTGCCTAGGAAGACCTTCTAGTTGCTCTAGAATAGTCTGTCCCATAAACAGTCCCTCATCAATGTTTGACATGCCATACTTCACAAGTTTTTCCATAGGACTGGTCAGATCTTCATCTAGTGCTAGATCCCCCAAGCCAATTCCAAAATTTTCATCTCTTTCTAACCTAGGTGTTCCAAGATCAGATGTTTCATAAGCAGTATCACTACCATAATCTGATGCAATTGATGAACCGGTAGCAAGAGAACTTAAATTTGGAGGTATCTGAAGTGAGGAAGTTGAACTATCACCGGTGGGACTTGCTTCTGATGACTGCTGATTTACATCTTGGAATGCTGAAAAAATTACAAGAAATGTTAAGCAAGATTTAACTCTTAAAGAAAAAAAAACCCTTCCATTTTCAAAAAAGTTGAGAATTGAGTAGGTTATGCACTTTTACTTAAACATACAAGGGAGGTAATAAAGATGTTTTTAAGGTAAAATGACACGTACAAGACCTCGCAGCAGCTTCTAATTCAAGAAAGGATGCCACTGAAACACTTCTTGATAAATCAATGTCAGACAGCAGTTTTGTCATCCACTGCTCCAAAGAGTACCTTCTCTGCAACAAAACTAAGTCTTTTAAGAATATTGGTCACTTAAATGCAAACGAAATGAAGTTTTCTTATTAACTTCCAAATAAATTAAATAAACTAACTAGCCAAGTCTGAACAAAATCCTCTTTTTCCTAAAGTTTTCATTATCTTGCAACTATACCAAAATCCAGCTTAAAAAATAAGTGTTTAGATTGCTATAACTGCAAATATATAAAATTATATAGTTTTTGGTTTCCACGTTGTCATAATCAGCAACTTAAGTACAGCTAATTCTTCCAAAAGAGATTTGTAATGATGTAATCGGCTTCTATCAGCAATTATGGGAATTTGCCTCCGTAGAATGAAGGGCATTAGTGAAAAGCAAAAATCAAGAATAAGTAGCGCAAAAAAAATTGACAGTCAAAATAACCTTCTAGTGTTTCCCAACTAAAAGGAAAAACAGATGTAGTTAAAAAGTCCAAAACACATTATGTACCTCTTCCAAGAGTGCCCTGCTTTTCAAACGCAGAAGTCCCTTGGGTGGGGCTGGTGGGAGATTTTTTCTAGGAAATGCCTTCTTAAGCTGCAAAAGATAGCAAATAGCAAATATAAGAGGTGCAAGACCTCGTTCCCATGAAGAATGCCAAATGGCCGTGACTACTTAAGTAATTCAATTGTTCAAGTACCCTGACTTAACAAAGTGGAATAACTAATGTAGCAAAATGGAATTGAAATTTTGTACTTACATCAGTAAATAACTTCATAAAATCATTAAATCTTCTCAACACTCCACGCATGGTTGTAACCCCTTCTGGTGATTGTAAACCCACCTGAACCCTGTAAAACTGCCCCTTAAGAATGTTAACATAAGATGTTCAAAGCTGGTGCTTAGCCATTAACATGTACACATAAGTGTGGGCACAATATACAGATACAAGAATCCAAACCCGGATGAATTCACTGAGATTCTGGAAAGAATACAGTTACATTTGGCAAATGAATTCAACAAATTACACATTATGCACTTCCCAAACAAAGAAAACTGGATATATTAAGGTAACAAAAAATGCTTTTAACCAAAAAACTAAAACCTACCTATATAGCATGAAAATAAAATAATTCTTGCACTGATGGAATGAAATAAGCAAATAGAAAAACAAGGAATGCTATTAAACTCTTTAACTACAATAGCATGCTTTGGAAACTTCAACTGGTTATTCCCTACAGGAAGGTAAAACATGGTATTGGATGTCCATATTGTATGAAGCTTCCTAGAAATAAGTAACCAATCTAAATCATTTTACAACAAATCCATGGAGATAGCATAATAACAACATCTAACCCTTGGTATAGATAAACACGGGAGAATCATTCAATTTGAGTACCACTACGGGATCTGAATCTCTTGATTTTGGGACCACGACCCAGGACGGTATAGTGACACAGTAACTCCATCCCGTTCTAGGATCATGAGGCCAAATGGTTTCTCGCCCACTCTGCAAAAATAAAAATAAAAAGAATTCTTATCCTTTCATGCATTGAAAATTTTTATTGAGCAGAAGAAGAATATAAAAAACCAAGTGCATTTTGTTATCACAGAATGTCAGGCCAGTTATGGATGCAAAAACTCATTTAGAAAAAAAAAATTTAATACATCAGCCATGAAAACAAAAAACAAAAGCTACACAAGGGATGCAAATATACCATTCTCTATGTTGTTCACAATATGACATGACAAATTCAACAACTTCCAACCATCATTCTATAGATTTTCACATTTCCTATCAAGTCTTCAAGCATCATTCCTGGTTAAAAACACCATTTTCATTTACAGCCTCTAGACTTGTCAATGCATGCTGCATGGTACTACCAGCAGACGAAAGACTCTCAATTCCAATAATGAAAAATCAAAGAAAAAAAAACAAATAAACAACCAGAAATCCCATTATATTTGTTAAATCAGCTCTTACTTAATAAGATGCACCGGGTTCTTTAGAATGCGATACCAAACCTACAGAGTTCTCCTGTGATCGCGATACTAAGCCTACAGAGTGACACACATGCCAAATAAAAGCAACCAATTAAGCACGTAACGAATTAAATCACAGAGTTGTTTCAATTGAGATACAATTAATGAGATGATTAGGCATGATGTCACATAGAATGCCAGTCCTGTTCGCCTAAATTAACTTCATACCAAGAATCATCACTTTCCATATGCAAAAAAAAAGAAGCTAAACTAGTTTTAATGAAAACTTAATTATCCTCTTAATCAAACTCAGCGTTGACAAGATCTATCGATCAAATCACAATTCAGCAGCTGCTTGATCAGTTCATACTGAGATAAAACTTAATTACAAATAATTATAAAAAAAATCCATGGAAGTCTAATTAAGGAAAAAAAACAGACTAAAATAAAAACTAGTTTTGAAAATAAACGAAGTCATTAAATTAGATTAACAATTTTACCCATTTTCGAGGCGGAGGACTCCAATCCATCCCTAACGGCAGCGGCGAAGTCCCGTCGTGCCTGTGCTTCGGTGGACTCCGCAGCCTCTGCATCTTTCTCTATCTCTACAATTTGTTCTCTCTCTAACAGCTAAGAATCAACAAAGACTGGTGCTGTGGAAACTCAAAATTTCAGTGTTCGATAAATATCTTTCTCTCTACGGATAAGATCGGAGAAACCGGAGGAGCACTAAACGGAGAGATCACCGGATGGTGATCGTACAGTTTTATTGCATGAATCGGTTTTCTTCCCTTTTTTTCTTCCGATTGGTAAAGGAAGACGACGGCTCACAAGAATTAAGGGAAAGATAGACGTGGCTAGAGTGAGCGGAGAGTGAAATGTGACGTGTGAAGCACACACCTGCGGGCTTGCTTGCTTCGATTCTTGTTTTGTTTGTTGCGTCTGTTTTATTTTCTCTCTCTGTTTCGGTGTGGAGAAAGGAAGGAAGGACACAGATGGTATACTTTTATTTCATTTATTTTATTATTCATCTTATTTTTGTTTTTTCTGTTGGGGCTAATTTATACTTTTATATTTCTTTCCGTTCAACTGTCTCGTGGTTACACTAATTCATGGTTATAAAATTTGGTCTTTATAATGATTTAAAATCCTGGTTATGAATTGAAAAGATTAATCTAAAATAATTTAATTTTAGTTGTTTTTTAAAAAAGTTAAAACATTATTATTTTAAAAAAATTAAAAATAAAAAAATCAAACCATGATTTTAAATAAATTATGGATTGCGGGTTGATTTTTTTAAATGTTGTCAGATTTTTTAATATATTAATGTAAAAATAAATTAAAAAAAAAAAATTAATATATTTTTAATTAAAAAATATTTTTAAAAACAATCACTACTATAATATTAAATATACTCCTGATCATATTCAAAATATCCAAACTTTTAAATTAATCCGTTAAATTAGGTAAAAATGTAATAACAATGCGCATCCTATATTGGCTCAGCTTCCACGTTTGTAAGATGGTTGGGGCTTTGGGGTTTTAATGCATTTGTTTTTAATTTTTTAATTATTAATGAAAATATATGTTTTCATTTAAAAAAAAATCTCCTGTTTAGTGTTTTAGGTGTATATTTAGTATTGTTGTGTTTTACAGCAAAATTATTTTAAATTGATCTTAATCGGAAAGCACCATATTGTTAGACTATGTTTTATTTTAAAACATGTGACAGTAAGAATGTTTCTTGGAGATTAGTTATAGTTAGTTTTTAAAGTGTTTTTTATTTATAAAATATATTAAAATAATATTTTTATTTTTAAAAAATTATTTTTGATATCAACATGTTAAAATGATATAAAAACATAAAAAAATTAATTTAAAGTAAAAAAATAAATAAAAATTTTTTAATTTTTTTTAAAAACAATTTTAAAATACAAAAACAAATTATTTTAACAAATTGAGGCACGGTAATTGTTCACCAAAAATCTATTATACTCATTCTGGTTATTCTTTAAAGAGAAATTTTATTTCTTGGGAAATTAAAGCAAAGGCATCTCGCTTTGAAAAAAATAATAAAGGATTTTATTTATTTAAAATAGTTCTTAAAACCATGGTGGTGACTTACCATAAACTATTTTTAATGGATTTACTTGGAAATCAAATTTTCTTACTAACTTTTAAAATTAAAACATAATAGTTTGACTTTCAATAAAAAACAAAAACAATTTATTAAGATGTCCACTATTTATTACTATATATATATATATATATAAATAAATAAAAGCCCTCAGCTGTTATCAGTTAAACACTGTTAATGTTGACCCATATTTAGAGACACTGTTTGCAGATAACGATGATTTCACGCTGCACACCAAAAGTCTTAAAACTGCCCATTGAAAGCATTAAAGTATTTCTATAAGGTGCCTCGGTTATTATTAAATTGATTTTTTTTTTTGTTTTAAAAGTATAGTGAAATGATTAAAACATATTTTAAAATTTAAAATTAATATCAATGCACGATTTAGTATTTTTATAAAGTGTTTTTTATTATCATGTAAGATGATGGACAATATAATATCTAACCATATATAATAATAAAAAATACAATAAAATAAATAAAATATCTTTAAAAGCAAAAATATTAAAACATATGTCCAGTGATTTTTTTTATCTTTTCAACAATGATTTTTTTTTTTTCTTGTTATCGTCATGGAAACTCAAAGGCAATTTAATATTTGATTAAATAAAAATAAAAAATAAAAGATATAGGTGTGATTGGCACACTTTCAACATGTGGAAAGTGCCAACATAGTATGGGCGGTGGGGGCAACGCCTTTAATTACCAAAAATATCATTACACCATGTCATCAAAAATATAATTGTGTCTTTTTTTTTTTACTGGAGCAACGCGTGTTGGTGATGGCGAGACAATTTATCATCATTGAACCTTTATTTCTCTCTCTTTCTTTTCCCTTCTCTTAAACCTATAGTCCGACTCTATTTATGGTAGGTATTAAACTTCAACTCTTATTTTTTTGAATTATATTTTTTTCTTTAGCTATTTTAAAAGAAAAATTATTGGTTTTTAATTCCATCCTCCAATCCAAATTTATGGTATTATTTTTTCCAATTCAATCATTGTTTTGTTTCTAGTTTTTTTTTGTACCCACTTGTAAAAGTTTTATTTATTTATAGTTTCATTATTTAATCTATATTTATGGTATATAATTTTTTATTTAATTTGGTCGTCATTTTTTTAATTTTTTTTTCACTTGATAAATTTTTTTTTTCAATTTTACTATTTGATAATTTTTTTATTCATTTTTATGTCAATTCTGATCCCCATTCTTTTTATTTTTTTGTCCTCTTGCTAAATTGATTTTTATTTTTAATTTCACCATCCAATCAAATATATTTTTTTATTTTAATTTTAATCATTGATCTTTTAATTTCTATTTTTTTGTTTTGAATATTTTTGTACAATTAATTTTTTTTTCAATTTCATCATTCAATATTTAATTGGTTGATAATTGAGTTTTATGATTTTTTCATATGGAATGTTTTGGGTTTAATGACTCGTGTCACGAGTTTGAAAAATTAGAACGAGTTAACAATTGTTTTTTAAATATGCTTTATATTTTTTTTCTTTAATGGGATATTTTAATATCATGATATAAATTGCGAGTTTGATAAGATATTTCAGGTTGTCTTGATTCTAATTACCTACTTTACATGTTTGTTATGCTAATTCGGGTTGTTCATAATTAATTTTAAGTTGTTTTTTAGTTCCATTTTATCATATTGATTTAACATATTTTAAATTAAGCTGCATCATTTATTTTAAAAAAATATTGATCTATTTATTGTTACTGCCTGTTGTTTTTATTATCTATTTTAAAAAAAATCAACGTATTCCACCTAATTGAGTCTATGAAAGTCACAAATTTTGTTTTTTTTTTAAAAAACACGCTTATGGCTGAACGTTATTTGTCATGCAAAAATAATCAAACCTCACGACAAAGCACGAACACTAGCTAATCTCCAAGTGTAATATTTTTTTTTTTATCAAAATCCATCTTTGGATTGTAACGGGAAAGGCGCTATTCCCCAACCAAACCAAGGTTCCAACGACGTATTGATGATTTATATATTTTTTATTTTTTTAGTTTTAAATTATTTTTTAGAGTTTTTATATTATTTTAATATGTTGAGGTAAAAAAATTATTATTTTAATATTTTTTAAATAAAAAAATTTTAAAAACAATATTTACCACACTTTTCCAAAAACTCGACCAACAATGTGATGTTAGAATTGGTTTTTTCAAAGACAATTTAATTTAATGTTTTTTTACAAATAAAATGTTTAATAACATGAAATTGTTGAAATATTCTTATGTCAATCACATTCAAAAAATAAAATAAAAAATTTATTTTATAAGTTTTTATTTTTTATTCAAAGTTTCATTTAGAATGAATTTTTAATTGTATTTAAATTAATTTTTAAGTTTTGACTAGAGTCATAAAAATATTTGATTAAAGTTATTTTGACTTAAATTATAATTTGTTATAGAATTGAATAAAAATTTAAAATTTTAAACTTTTAATTCACATATTCCAACTTATACAGTATATTTTTAAAAAATAATTTGAGCTATTTTTATTAAACAAACTTTTAACTTAAAATTGTTTATTTATTCATTTTTATAATAAATTATTTATAAAAAAACAACTTTTTGAAATTTTGAGCAATCATTCAAACGCTTCTTACATCAGCGGTGGATCGAAAAGAGCCGACCCTTACGTTTTGCAAAATGATTTGGGCTTTGAGGCGAGGTAAGCATAATACTATAAGGCTAATTGGGCCCCTTAGGTCTGGACAGAGGATATATGGGTTTTGCAATAGGAATTAGAACTCGCATACCCTCGTAAACGGTCCGTAGTTTGGTAAGTATATTTGGATTAAATTGACTTGGGTCTTTTTTTTCCCTCCTCTTACTACACTTGATTAAATCGAAATATATCCTTGATATTTTTTTCCTTTTAATAAACACTCTTTTCTTACCATGATCATTCTTTTTTTTCTCTGTTCATTTTTCTTTAGATAAAACAAACTTACTTAATGCAGCCAACTCGAATCACAACTTTTTTTTCTTCCTTTTCTAGTGGCCTCTTTACACTCTTTTTTTAATAACGTTAGGATTTCTTTTCCCATGAGACTTGTACTAGTAATTAATTATTTGGACTAGAAACAATCTATCTTTAAATATGAATATGAGAGCTGGTACAAACAATGCTTATTGTATTCTGGCATCACTGCAATGACTTTGGGATTACAGTGGTTATTATTTAAAATATTTTTTATTTAGAAATATATTAAAATAATATATTTTTTAAACAAATTATTTTTAAGATTAATATATTAAAATAATCTAAAAATATATAAAAAAATTAACAAATAAATAAAATAATTGGAGGTCGATCACAAGTATTTGATAACTTAATAGCCTCTCTCCAATAATATATACGGATCTATTTAATTATTTATAATAATGGTATCTATGAATTTCAGATATATAATAATTTAATTGAATGAATAATTTTTAATTTTTAAATCAATATTTTTAATAAATTTGATTATATAAAAAAACATTATTAACATATAAACATATCATTAACAATAACCAGATAGGTGGAGAAATAATTAAATATTTCTAAAACATACATGTTAATAATATAATTAAAAAATTTGCATGATACTAAAAAAAATAAGATTTGTGTATGTGTTATTTATTTATTTAATGTTTTTGTCATTACCTTTTATAAGAATTTTATTTAACTTCATAAATTCCGTTATCATACTTTAATCTTCGTTGACAATATATTTAAAATGTAGTATGATTTTCTGTATGTTCATGTCATATATTTATATAATAATATAAATTAAATTTTAAGATTTTATTTAAAAATTTAAATTATTAGATTGAGTTGGTTTTTTAATATAATATTATAATTTTGATGACGAATCATTTAAAAGTTTAAATTTTATTATTTTTATTTATTTAATTAAAATTAATTATAAAATACCTACCCTAAAATCCTTTTATATTGAAAGATATATTAAATAATAATATTAATCAAATCTTAAACTTCAAACTTAAATTATTAAATTATTGGCACAGTTTATTCTTTCACTACTTTTATATTATATAACCAGTGGTCTCCGATTGAGAGGGTACACCAGATCCATAAAGTTAGCAGGAAGATTTTTTTTTTCTTTTGAGCTTTACTAACCACATATTGCCTTAATTTGCAGCCTGCTTTTGAGTGGGAATATGTTTGAAAATATGGAATTGATTATTTTTTAAAATATATTTTTTAAAAATATATTAAAATAATTTTTTTTATTGTTTTAAAATAATTTTTTATATTAATATATCAAAATAATCTGAAAACATTAAAAAATATATTAATTTAAAATAAAAAAAATAAAAAAATTTTAATTTTTCTTTTAAAATGCTTTCAAAACACAATGTTAAACACACCCTGAATCTGTCAAGTTTTACCATCCCATGATATTGCATTAATCATTCATTTGTGCATCAAGGCTTGTAGCCCGGCAATCTTGACAAGGGTTTCTTTGTCTCTGCATCCTGAATTTGAGTCTTAGCGTACGCGCCTGTTATTCTCGTCATGTCTTACCTGCCTATTAGGCTTGCAGGATGTTAAGTGGATCTATAGATTAGTTATGGTGCGCGTAAGCTGACCCGGACATCCCGGGTTATAAAAAAAAAAAAAAAAGATTCATTTGTGTTTCTACTGTACCAATTAAATTTGTGCTGCCACTACTCACTAGTTTACTTTTCCAAAGATGATCTTCAACATGTATCATGGATTTTGTTATAGTTATATTCCTGCTCGAGCAACAGGAAGCTTATCGCAAATTCCTGACGGCATGATCTACAAGATGCCATTTGCATTTATTTATCTCTTCCTTTCCTCTCTGCCTATGAATCGGTTCATCAGGCGTCTCGTTTATCATGAAGAAATTACAAAAACGAGAAGCAATAATTAAGAACAAGATGTCTAATACACATCCAAACCCAATTGATCAAGTAATGTAAAGTAATACAAAAGAAATTGGGGTTACAGTAAACATGAAAAAAATACACAAGACCTAGGCAAACAAGATTGCCTGGTTATTGGAACAAATCACACAGAATGTAACAGTGCCCTTCCTCTGAGACATTAACTGTAAGAAGAAAGCATTAGAAACCCAACAACAAGATCACGTTTTGCAAATACTCCGACAAGCTACACAAAACATATGCAATAGGGGCCGGGGCCGGAAATATTTTTCATTCACATTTGAAGCCAGGAGGGATAGATTTGCCGCATGCACTAACAAGTATGCTTAGAGCAACCGGCACATTCAAGTTAATTCCGAGCACATTAGCTTTAATGGCAGTGCAAAGACACAAGGCAGCTTCCAGGTCAGCCAAGCCTTCAAGCAGAGGACAGCACTTGCTGTAAGGCGGGCTTCCGACAACAACATTAACAAGTCCAAGGATGTCAGCACAAGCTCCTAACTTCAATGTGTCTCTGGGACAAGTCGGTTCTTTCGGGGGAGGCGGTGGCTTGTTCTTAGGTTGGCAAGGACCGCAGGCACTGGAGAATGTTGAGAAGAAGAGGAGGGATAGGATCAAAATGGTGGCGGTGAGTTTCTCGGAAGCCATGGCTACAGCTAGAGTACTACTGCTACTGAAACAAGTAGGGTTTGTGAGATTTTAGGGGAGGAGTGCCTCTTTAAAAGGAGAATTGTGAGGTGGGAATTGTGAGATTGATTGAGTGGAAGATGGCACAAAGGGTTGATATTGCACAGCTTACATTTTTGTTTGCTTATGGAAAAGAAGAAGCATGCTTTTGCCCTAGCTAGTGCTAAGATATTATCAGCGCTATCACTTCTTGGTAAGCGTTTTTTACAAGAACAAAGAACAAGCCCCATCCTGGGTCAAATCTTCCTTTTCCAATATCCTTAAAAAAAGATTTGGATCTCTATTTATCTTCTAATTATCCTGTACGTATGTATGTATATGGTTTTTCATTTTATAATTATTCTGTATAGGTCACATTCAAATATATATATATATATATATATATATATATATAAACAGTGACTGGTTTTCTTTTCCTTAATAGATGCCTCATTTAGCCTTGGTTTTTTATATAAAGATTTATAGTAATAAGTATTTATTTGAATTTCATATGTTCTATTTAATGTGGAATCACATTCCAAAGTATTTTGGAGAGACTCAACTTCATATTATATATTCTCAACCCCTCGCATTTGCAGTTCAAAAGCCTTACAAAGTTTCTGTGAAAATTAATTTAATCAACAAGTTTACAATACACAAACCCAATAATTTAATTAGTATTAGTGCATTGAAGCCTAAACATAGAAACCGGAAATAGTGTGCTGTAGCTTTTGTTTTTTGCTATTACAGCGGGGAAAAATCAAATAATTTTTGTTTTTTATACTAAGCTACACCCATATAATTATGTTCCAACAAAATAATTTATTTTCCATTCATAAATATTAGAAAATAATATAAAATATATATTAAACATTATCTAACAACTAAAATTATTGAATTAAAATGATTATTTAACATGATATTAAAGCTTTAATAACCAAATGGTTACGAGTTCGAATCTCACAAATACAAGGTAATTTTAAAAAAATATATTAGAGAATAACATAAATCATATATTGGACTTTATCTAATAGTTTTTGGGATAAAATAATTTTTTTGACAATAAATATTTGTTTTATATATAAAAATTCATTTCACGACAATTTTAACATAACACTATTTTTTAAAAAACCACAATAAAAAATAAGTTTTAATCTATTATTTTTTTAATTATAACCACAAAACTATCACCTCACCAACCACATTGAAAGGAGACCAAGAATCCAAATGAACTAAGGCAAGTGGCGGTGCATCGAGACAATGTTATTTTCTGAATGGCATCCAGGTTGTGATAATGAATCCTCTTTTTGGGGTGTCTGTGTCCCGTAGTATTTTGTCCAGTATTTCCAATAATTGAAGCCCTATACTATACCCGTTTTAACTCACGTGAAACCGAAATTTGCTGTCGGACCGGACCGGCCATCGTTGATTGAAATGCCTGTGCAGAGGTCTCTGTCGTCGATGCTGATTGAAGGCCTTTATCGTGTACTCTTTGTAGGATTATTCCGAGCTAGCTCTTCCCGATTCCTGTGACCCAGTCGGATCCAACTGGTACAATGCTTGTCGATTTAAAGTTAATTTAATTTTTGATTATTTTTTTAGAAAAGGTTTTTTCATTAACCTAGTTTAAATTAGATTTTAAATCCATCATTTCTTAATTTAGAACCTGTTTACTTCTTTGTTTCAAAAATATTTTTGAAAAAATTTGAATTTATTTTATTTTTTTATTAATTTTAAATTAATATGTTTTTAGTGTTTTTAAATCATTTTGATATGCTGATATCAAAAATAATTTTTTAAAAAATAAAATATATTATTGGCATGCATTTTGACATGAAAAATTATTTAAAAAGTAACCGCAATCACACTATCAAACAAGTTCTTAATTTATTGAACCTTAAGAATAATAATAATTTAATTTAAATCCAATAAAAACTAATCAGAATGAATAATTATTTTTTAAATAATTACTTGATGAATATTGATGAATAATGAATACAATATAATTATTATTATATATATATATATATTATTCATCAAGTAATGAATAATTATTTAAAAAATAATATTCATTCTTATTGGTTTTTATCAGCGTGCTTGGCCTATTTCATTATAAAAGAATTGAAACTCCGAGTTGTCACCATTAATGGACTGTGAATGCAAACAAGTTCTGCCACAATGAGGTTATTATCCGAGGCGGAGCTGGTAGCATTTAATAAAAAAAATTTAAAATTAATATAATAAAATATATTATTAAAAAATTTATTTATTTAAAATAAAAATATCATACTATTTTATATTTAAATATTAAATAAAAAAATTAAAATGTTTTGTAGGAACCGGACACCCCCCCCCCCCCCACCCCCCCAGTCCTGCCCCTGCTCATCATGTCTTCGAATAGTTCCAAGCTAATTAAAAAACAAATTCCATATAAGTACCAAGATGTTATTTAAGCACTATAAATACACACATACATACACATATATATACATAAATACATGCATGCATGCATAAAGCAGTTATATCAAACAAGGCTAAGATGTCAACATCTATTATTTAATAGTGAAAGCACACAGAATGTCACATGGTCATCATATTTGTAACCTTCATGTGCTAGATTGTGTCCATCCATATATCATCTCCAATCTCAAGACTATTATTTTATATGTATTTGTCTGGCCACCGGAGCCTGGTGGTGATTACGGTGGAGCCACGAATGCCGTGTGAATAGCATAAAGCTGTGACATGGTTGATGTCTGGTGGAGGAAACTTCATCTATATATCTTTTATGTGAGGTAAGAGATTCCAATTTTTATCGTGCTTCATCGATGGGCAATGGCTTTTCTTCCTTGTTTTCTTCGAAACATACTTTTTCAGAAAATGATGGATTACCCGTGATTTCTAGCAGAATCAAGAGGCTTGTATTTTTTTCAGCATCCTGCATGTTGAAAATAAAATATTATTTGTATAAATCTTTTTTTTTTAAGAATAACATATGTATCTCAGTTTTCCAACTCCAAGTTTTGTTAGAATTGATAAACTTATTATTATTATGTATTAATACATATAATTTTTATTTATTTTATTAAATATATGTATCAACTTTTTAAATTTTAGTTAATATTTTTTTGTAACAATGATTATTTTTTTCATGTCAAGAAAAAATATGTTCTAAATGGTACGGGGAATCAAACTAGTTTGTATGGAATTGGGAATTTAATAATTACATACTGTTATATTTAATATTGTAGCACAACTAGTTAAGCTTTGAGTTTAATTTCTAAAGATCATTAATTTAAATTTTATAAATTTTAGAATTATTAAAAATTTATATAATTATTAACTTTAAAATACATAAAATTAATTAAAAATAGCTCGGATAACAACGCTAATATAAAAAAATAATTGTGAAGTGTTTTTTATTTGCAGCTATTTTCTCATGTCCAAAACCGAAGCCTCGGTGTACATTTGCTGTCATCAGACCCCCAATGATGTTGGCTGGGACAGCCTACCCACTTGGAAGATTGATCGAAGCTCGAAAGCCTTGCCTGGCATGGCCTGCTTGGAACTTTGTTAGGGCCAGATGAGTCATGGCCGTTCCTATGACCCAATAATACCTGTTTCCATCATAAGATGGTCTTGTTCAGAAAATTCTTTTTTATTTTTTAGATAATTTTACAAAAACAATTCTTGTAAATAATCTAGTGTATTTAAGATTTGATTAGAAAATGAGTTAACCTAATCCAAAAATACTATATTTTTAGGAGCGTTTTTGGTATAAGGATTGTTATATCATACGTGTTTAAGAATAGGGAATATAAGCCAACAGCAATTACTATCAATTTTAAAGAGTTTTAAGGATTAGAAAACTTTTGATTTGAGGAATTATATGTAAGAAATATTAAATTAAGGATGAAAATAATTTTCAGGGACTAAAATGAAATATCTATAAATATTCTAGATTGACACATAAATGACATCAAAACACATGTAATCTTTAGAGGTGTTACTCAGTTGGTTAAGTCTTGAATTTGTTTTTTAGAGATCATCAATTTGATTTTCACAAACCTTAAAATTACTAGAAATTTACATGGTCACTAATTTTATGATCCATATGATTAATTAAAGTACGCATAAATTGACCTACACATTTATGTTAATAAAAAAACACATTTATCATTTTAAAAAAAACTCGTGAACTGTTCCAAATACTTGTTATAAGAAAAACACGTATTAATTTTCTCATAGCTTAAAACCATCTCCTCACAATGTTCCACGATTCACGTACAATTCACTCAGAGATAACAATGCCCTGCCGTTACAAGATGTGATGGAAATTGGTACAATTCACTCAGGGATGCGTTTGGCATGCTAGTTTGGAATTTGGATAGTATAGTATAAATGGAAATGGAATGTCGTTATCTTGTGTTTGGTACGCAGACAAGTTCAAGTGAGATTTTATAAAAAATCAATCCGGTCCTTGATTCTTTTTAATAATTTAATTTAGTCTTTGATAGAGTTTCTTAGTCCTCTAATTATATAGTACATATAATTCAATCCCTAAATCAAAACATCTTTTTGCAATTAAACCCTCGCGTGTAAATATCTATTTTAATAAAATTGATCATATCCTAGCCTATCAAATTAAGAAAAATAAATATTTGATAAATAAATAATAAATACCATATATATCATTAAAGAAAATTAAGTCGTAGGGTGGTTTTACTGTTGAAATGCACACTTCCCTTGAATCATTGTTTTTTAAAATTTTTAATTTGATCCTCAATCTTTTATTTATATAATTGAATTTTTTTGAACCCAAATTACCATTCAATTGCGTTTTTTTTTTAGAATGAATTAGAATGAAAAACAAAGGACTGGAGTGAAAAGAATGGAAAAAATATGAGGCGGATTTGAATCTCATTTGAATAAATTCATTTTAGTCCTCCATTTTTTCTAGTTAATAGGTAACTAGTCCATTTAGTTGTCAGAAATTTAATTTTAATACCGAACTTTATTTTCTTTATTTTTCAATCTCTTTTTCTTATAAAAAAAAAAGAGAGGCTCACTGGATTTCTGTGTAGAGAAATAAACTCGTCATTATGACAATTCTAGTAGTTAAAATGGTTGATATCAATGGCAATAAGTTTTTTTTATGAAAAAAGTTTTGTCTAGTTATTTTTTTTCTATTTCTTGCTTGAGGAGACAAATCTGACTGCGATAATATTTTTAGATTTGGGATGATGTTGGTATTTTGAGTTATTTTTTGTGTTTTTAAATGTTATTGTTAGATTCTTTTATGGTGTTGTGAGTGTTTTCTAGATATGTAAGATAAAAAAATCAGTTAAAAATAAGTTTTTTTTTTAGTAAAAAGATAAACAAAAAAACCTATTTTTCACACGATCTCTAGTCTTCGAATTCTACATAAAGCAATATCTATTTTATTTTATTTTTCCAATAACCCGCGGCGTACCAGTACCACATGCCAATGTACTAGTAACTTGTTCAATGCCCGTTGTAGGAAACACAAGCAGTGATCGATACCCGTCTCAATAAAAGTGCAACAATGTTTGCTGGGTGTCCCTCCCCTCCTCCGGGACGTGTGCCATGAATGATCACAGCCAGCATCATAAATAAATACATGAATGCGATATGCTATTTTGTTAATTAGTTAATAAATGTTTATATTATTCTCCATTGTAGACCGCTAATGAAAGTCAAATAATACAATAGCTTGCAGACACCACATTCCCAGTTGCTTCTGCATGTACTTTTGTATCGAAACGAATTTTTGAAGAATTACTAATGCTATGGCTTTCCTTAGTAATTTTATATAGTTTGTTGTTTTTTAAAATATTTTTATTTAAAAATATATTAAAATAATATATATTTTTTATTTTTTTATTTTTTTATCATATTAAATCAATTTAAAAATAAAAACTAATTTGAAATAAAAAAATTAAATAAAATTTATTTTTTAAAAATATAAAAACAAATGAAATCCCACTCTATCAATAAATAAAATAGTATTTTTTTCATTACCTTAGTAATTCATTAACTTGGAGTATAATCCCGATTAGATTTATTTTTAATTAATTTAGAAAAGCATTTCTCAGTTAAATTTAAGTGATTAGTTGACTTAGTTAAATTTTAATAATATTTTAAATTTTTTTATTCAATTCAATGTTATTTTATTTATTTTTATTTTTTTTATCTAAAATAATATTTTTTTTTATATTCAAATACTTGATGATATGTAACTTAAGTATATGTTTGAGAAAGTTTGATTGATGATACATTTTAAAATATTTTTTATTTAAAAATAAATTAAAATATATTTTTTTATTTTTTAAAATTTAATTTTAATATAAACATATTGAAATAATTAAAATAATAATAATAAAAATAATTAAAAAAATAAAAAACAATGGTTTAACCAACATACTAATCTAATCAGCTTTTAATATAAATTTCAAGAGGTGCTTGGTGATTGTTCTTAAAGTATTTTTTATTTAAAAATACATAATAATAATAATATATATATTTTAAAAAATTATTTTTAATATTAATATATTAAAATATCAGAAAAAAATAATAAAATATTAATTTAAAATAAAAAAATAATATTTTTTTAAACTTTTAAAATACAAAAAGAAACGGTTACTGATACTGAATCGGATCCGAACGGTTGTGACAGGTATTAAAAAGCATCTCATCGTAAGAATTCTCCCAATTTTTTTAATTAACCTTTCCGCCAAAACTTCCACTCCGTCAATCTGCTATCTCCAGTTTTTACACCACTCCCATCACTTTTCGCTTCTATTTCTTTCCACCCTGTCAATCAATTCAGAAGGAAACTTTTTTCAAAATCCTTAATTAGATCCCCGATGGCGATCCTGTACGCGCTCGTGGCGAGGGGATCTGTGGTGCTAGCGGAGTTTACCTCGACGGCGACAAACGCAAGCGCGATTGCTCGGCAAATATTGGACAAGATACCAGGCAATGATGATAGCAACGTCTCTTACTCTCAAGATCGTTATATTTTTCACGTTAAACGCACCGATGGCCTTACCGTTCTCTGTATGGCCGATGAAACCGCCGGCAGTAAGATTTTATTTCATTCCCCTTATTTTTTTTACTTCGATTAAATTTTGATCGATTAGGGTTTTTTAGTGTTTTAATTATGTCGCGTGAGAAATTATTTGGTACTCTCTGTGTAGTCGAGGGTGTCGGGTCTCGGAAAGAATCAGAATTTAAAGAAACATTGGATTCTAGGACTCAAAACTGAAATTAATGCTCATCTCTTCGTCTGGGAATTTCAGGCGAATTAGTTTCTCTATGGCTAGGCCCTAACGACTATTTAATGATGTTTGAGAGCTGCAGAAAAGACTGGAATTTAGAATGCTAGCTGACGCTACTGTGATTGTTGGAGAATGAGTGAAACTTTGCAACTTAGGTGAGGACTGGAAATGAATTGCTTGTAGGAAAGTTATGATGTTGCCGTCAAAAGGAAAGTCATTTATATGCTGGGACTGGGGTGATCGCATGGTATTACCTTGTCGTGGCTTGGACACGATTACAATTACCGTGTATTGATATTTTAGAGAGAGATGGAAACATGTGATTTCTAGTGCTCGATCTATTACCTGTTTATTTATTTGACAATTAATTGAATGATTTAGGATTGATTTTAAAGTGGGTCCAGGACATCCAGGTCGTAGGATGCTTGGTGTTAGTATAGAAAGTGAATGTACGGGAAAACTCATGGTATTGTTGATGTTATGTGCAGGAAGAATTCCCTTTGCGTTTCTCGAGGACATTCATCAGAGATTTGTGAGGACGTATGGTCGTGCGGTTATTACAGCTCAAGCTTATGCCATGAATGATGAGTTCTCAAGAGTTTTGAGCCAGCAAATGGAGTATTATACTAACGATCCTAATGCAGATAGGATAAATAGACTGAAAGGTGAAATGAGTCAGGTGAGCTTGAATGAATTATGATTGCTATCTCTTGAAGGGTGGTTGTTATGTAGTTTTCAATCCATAACTGATGTCTGGAATAATGTTTTATTTTAGATTTTGTTTCGTGAAATGTGGTTTCGATCCATTTTGCTGTTTTGTTGCTTTGTGAAAGTGTAGTGTTTTGGTGAAATGATTTATTTGTGGGCTTGAGTTCTACTTTGATATTGAACGATGAATTAATGGTATATAAAGGATATAAACCATTATTATCCTCATTGTTTGAGCAGAAACTTGGTATAATATTGAACAATTATTTTTCTGAATTTCCAGTTGAGGGGTCCTGCCTGAATTATTCGCTTTAAATAGACTTGTAATTTCCAAATTTGTGGTGGTTGTATAATAGGTGAGAAATGTCATGATTGAGAACATTGACAAAGTTTTGGAGAGAGGTGATCGCTTGGAATTGCTGGTTGATAAAACAGCTAATATGCAAGGAAACACCTTCCGTTTCAGAAAGCAAGCTCGTCGTTTCAGAAGCACTGTATGGTGGAGAAATGTTAAGCTTACGTATGTTATTTAAATGGAATGTTTTTGATCTATAAATACACGCACATGTGTACTGAAGAAGTTTCTTTCAACATTGCCTACTTGAAACTTGAGATCTTTAAATGCTTTGCCCACTGACTAAATCATTTGCATCTTGCAGGGTTGCTTTGATTTTATTACTACTAGTGATCATCTATGTTGTGCTGGCTTTTGTATGCCATGGACTTACACTACCTACGTGCCTAAAGTGAGAGCAGCAGTTGAGTGAGATCCAATGTGCTTTGTGCCTGTATTTTTTGCTTATTTTTCTTAGTACAAGGGATTTTCTGTTTGAATTTTTTCTCTTCTCAAAGTTGTATTAAATTTTCTTCTTTTGAGCAACGTGAAATACATGAATTATCCGGGTGTGTTCACACACTGTGTATCAGACTGCCCTTGTGGAAACAAACTGATGCAAGTTGTATGTCTATTTAAGCGTTTGATTGAGTTAATATTTATGAAGTGCAAATGTTTTGGTGTCCAATTTTGATGACTCTCTTTTCTGCTGAGGTGCTATACATGTTTCTGAATTGTTCCTTTGTCAAAAACGCCCTTCATGGTGTGTGCTGTGCTTGATATTCTTGACGGGAACGAGAGGGGAAGGGACCTATTACGTTTCAAGAATTTTGTTTACCTTTTCTTCTCAGATTCCACTCAGAAAGAAGAACCAATCTTAGGATTGTATATAGCATTATTGTCACTAACATTCACTTGCCAATACCCTATAACGTAATCTCGAGGAGTAGCTTATGCTTGAAGGATAATGATAGCTTGATATGTGCCCTCACTAAAAAAAGGCATGAAATTTCTATATTTCATGGTTTCTACTTGCTTGTTCTCTATTTACTACTGGCGGTCCTAGCTACTGCGTGTCTGTTTCTGTTCATGGTCTGATAAGGATCATGGTGGGAAATGTGTCGGCATCCTCCCAAGCAAGCAAATGGATAAAGGTCCAATATAATTTCTCGAGCAAATCAGAGAACCGAGGTGGTCCTAGCTGCTGCATGTTTGTTTACTTATGCTGGGAGTAAAAACAAAGTGTTCGAAACGGAATGAAGCTAGTCACATTTTGTCATAGCTAAGAAAGAAACTATATAATAAAGTGGAAATCCAAGTTATTTATCCCCTCATTAAGTAAGACATCTGATAGGGTAAGTTTACTTTTTCCAAGCATTTCCAGACAGTATATGCGCTAACTTTGCATTTTGCTTTCATTATTAACCATTTTAGCAGCATATATTGTGATCTTTACTTGCATTTTCACCCAGCCATCATGGGATCCACCTCTCAGCCTACTTTGACTTAATCCCTAGTTACTAGGAAGAAAAGGTCTTTCGGAGGTAATCTTACGGGTGTAAATTGGAGATGGCCAGCCACATCATCAAGCCGAATGGAAGCTGTCAAGAGTGCTTTTGGTGTCTTGCAAGTCGCAAGAAGCTTCCTTGCTCGCCCAATTCAAGTAAATTTTCTGTCCTGCCTGCATGCGGATTTTGTCGGGGCAGAAAAAGCTATGTTTATTACGTCCTCTTTTCTTTCCTTTCCCTCTCGGCTACATAGGAAGGACGAGTACAGAAGCCCGGTCCTGGAAATGACAGGGACCAGCGTGCCTTTCTGCTTACTGTGAGCAGGTAGTGCTGTTTGCATTATGAACCAAGGCTATTGAACATGACACAACCATGCTCAACCAACGCCAAAATGGAAAATAATGAGTGCCACAAGGTCAAGAAACCAAAGACATGGGAAACCTCGTGTAAGACGCATCTCTTCCATTAGTAGCATGAGAAGACAGTGACGTAAAACAGACACAGCAACAGATTTTAAAGAACAAAACATTTTGAATTTCTAGCTTCTTTCCACATTAGAATTTACACCAAGCTGTCCTCTACAGGATCGAATTTGTTCGTCAACTCTTCCAATTCCTGCAATGCAGAGTCTTATAATGGCCTGAAGATCGTGCTCCATCTTCCACAACTGGAATGGCGCTTAAAATCTTTGCCCCATCGTGGTAGAATGTAGCGAGAAGGGACTTCTTTGACAATGTATGTCACTATTTATCCATCAACATTCACCTGCTTTGTCGTTAAAACAAGAATACATCCCCTCAACTTCAGACTGGAACCTCTTAAAAGATTTCTTTTCTGTACATTTCAGAGAGCCGCGCCTCAAATTTACGTCTTGTTTTCAACTCAAAGCTTGAATCTTTGGTCTCCAGTTCTGCCATGGCTTCTTTCAAGTGTTTTTTGTGTAGGGAGAGATCATTCTTATCTACAAATTCCTTAAACGATGCATGCTTATGTACATAACCATAAAAAAAAGGCATCACAGCCCTCATTTTCTTGGACGGGGATCATTCCTGCAAAGACTACGTCCTTCAAGTAGACCGGAACCCGCCTCTGTCTCTCTTCATACAATGTTAGAAGCCATATTTGATCGCCAAGACCATAGCGAAAGACAAACAGGACAATAAATAGTGCTACTGCTCCCAACCAACATCAACTACTGCTAAAAGAAAGTTCCAATGGTGGTCGCCGGTCGGTTTCTGCAATATTTCAACACAAATAGGATGGATGTCGGACCCTTTATGCCGCCGGTAACCGTTACATTCGGCAACAAATACGATCACCTGATAAAATTCTTCTCAAGTTAAATTCTCAATCTACAGAAAGCAAACTCTTTCATACAAGTAAGTTCATCCGACTGAGCATTCTAACTACCACCAAATTCTCAATCTACAGAGAGCAAACTCTTTCATACAAGTAAGTTCATCTGACTGAGCAAACTAACTACCACCAATAATGAATTATTAGCATCCCTTACTTGCGTATTTTCCAAACATCACTCGATCTCTTGGAACAAATGAAGCACAAGTTACAAGGATTACATTACAAAACATCCTTAACGCTTAAGATGCGTACCAGCAATCATGTCAAGCACTACCATCCAGTCCTTAGAAAGGAAACGCACTTCACTTTTAAGATTCTTGTTCAATATCTCAAAAGTTTGGGACTTTGTACCATAAACAACATCACCCTATTCATCTCCAATTATATCAATCATAATTATTCCGTCGTACAAAGAATACAGACACCTCTTACTCGTTAGCATATCGTCTAGCATATACTAACTATTTTTTTTTAATTATATTTATGTATATTAAAAAACTAAACCTTCACCCATTTTAATTGATTATAACTAAAAAATCATAATTAAAATATAAAAATACCCTTAAATATCATTTTTTTTTAATTACTTTTAAGAGCAATGTAATAATCTCATTGTGCAATCAAAGCATTAGAAGACCAAAAAGCTCCTAGATCATGATTTTATTTTATTTTTTTAAAAAAATATTTAAGTTATTTCACTATACACCTAAAAATATAAAAGACTCATTTATCTCTAAAGCAATATAATAATGATAAATGGATTTAATGGAAAAGACTGTTTTACCTCTAATAACGAGTTAAATATTTTGTTTGGCAATGATAAAACAATTATTTTTTATAGCAAAATACGAGCGCATGCACAATTAATAATTTTTCCTTTTATTTATTTATTTTTAATTGTAATCACATACGCAATAAAGTTGGATGAAAGGAAGGAAACTTTTTGATTATATGGGTTTTTGACTAGACATTTCAATCGATTAAAAAACAATATAAATATTACATGCAAAGTTAATCTATATATATATATATATAAACTCATTGAAATATTACCCAATAAACTGAAAAAGATAATGGTGTATATCGCAGATAGACTTTGTATCTTTGCAATTTCATTATTAAAAAGATATCTAACCGTGTCAAAAATAGCTGATCGAGTTTTGTAAAGTTTTTTATTTGTTTAATTTTTATTTTTAGAGAGATTAAAGGGTGTTTTGAGTTTATGAATGTATTTATTAAGATTCCTTTAATATTTAAAAGTTGCTTTCAAGTGAAAACCGGTTGAAAAAAATAGTTTTTGGATCTCAAAACTTGGATTCTATTTTTTCAATAATAAAAAAAACTCCGGCAGACGATAGATCATCCATCACGAAAGATGATTGTTGTCTACCATGACAAATGAGTGTTATCGATTAGGATAGACAACATCTCGTCCACTTAAAAAAAATATATAAGGAAGGCATGTTGGAGGTTTTTCATTCTTAGCCGGGCACAACATCTGCCTTTGAAAAAAAACAAACCTTTTCATTAATTTGTTTATTTAAATTTTAACTAATATTCTCTTGTTTTTTAAAAAAATTATTTAGTTTAAATTTTTGAAAAAAGTAATTAATCTTTTAAATTGTTTTTATAATGATTTATAATAAAATTTCTTTAGCTTGAATTTTATGTAAATAAGTTGTATTTGCATGGTATATACATGGAAATAAAAATCATATGTAATTAGTGACCATAATTAACTTCAGAGATAAAATAAAAGAAAATATATAAAATAAAAAAGAATAGGTGGAGTAAAATATCTTTTATTTCTTACAAGAAATCTCAAACTTTCCTCTTTAATACTTAATTAATATTAACAACTCTTTTTTTATTTATCAATTTATATATATATATATATATTTAATTCATCTCATTAAAAATAAACACCATCTTATTTTTTTTAATTAAAAAATTTTAATGTTACTAAAAAATATATCCACGGAGCTGTTAATTTGTTTTCTTTTTTTAAAAAAAAAAATACTTGAAGTTTTACTTGTAAAATAACACGAGGAATGTAACCAATACACTTTCACTACACAAGATTACAACAACGGGCCATTAAAATGACGGATGTTTATCTGGGCCTTTGTGAATTGTCAATTGGGTTCCCATTCTCATCTCCAGCGGCCCATTAAAATGACGAGGTTTATCCGGGCATAATAAAAGAATTTAAGGGAGTATTTGAGAGTGTGATAATGATTATTTTTATTTTAAAAATATATTAAAATAATATATTTTTTATTTTTAAAAAATAATTTTTAAAATTAACACATTAAAAAAATATAAAAATACAAAAAAAATTAATTTGAAGTAAAAAAATAAAAATAATTAATTTTTTTAAAATATAAAAATAAACATAATTTAAATTTTATGTCCAGGAACATGGCTAGATCATCAAAAATTTTGATTTTTTTATATTAATAAAAATAAATTTTAAAAATTAAAAAAATATTATTTAAATAAAAAACATTTTAAAATACAATTAAAACAATCCTAGATGAAGTTAGCCCTAGCCCCTTGGCCCTTAAAAAACCAGTAAGTAAATGCAGAAGAATTAAAAAAAACTGATTTCTCATCATTTCCAGGAATCCGTTAACGTAAACACAAGGCGTACACGTGGGCCAGTTTGAACAGCCAACAACATAGAATATCTGGATCCTTCCATGGCCCACGTTGATGTCCCTCGAAAGCAAATCTTCGATTATAAAAACCTATACCTTTCTAATCTCAACAAATCCACACCCATAATCCTTCAATCAAGCTCACTTTAATATATAATTAGAAGCGGAAAACTAGTAATATAGTCGATTGAAAGAATCTAAAATTATCCCGCCATTTTAAATGTATAATAAATGGAGGGATCTTTTATGTGTAATTTTGATTAAAATAATTTATTTACCTCAGCTAATATTTATTTATATGTTATTTTAAAACAATCATAAAATTATTTAACATCAATCAATATGCTAATTTATTGATTTGAAATTTAATTTGGAATAAATTAAATCTTCTCATAAACTCATTAATTCTGATTTTAACTTTAGCTAAGTTTTATTTGGAATAGATTTGAAAAATAACAAAGTTAAACTCGAGTTAGATTTTTTAGATTAATTTTAAAAATTATTTTAAGTTTTATTTGATTAAAATAATATTATTTTATTTTTTAAAATTAAATAGAGTTATTTCAAAATTACCTAACAAAATAACAATTCGAGTTTTGAACTGAGTTAAATGGGTTAAATATAAAATTTAGATTTAATAAATATGTTTAACATAAAGTAGTTAAATATTATTTTTTTTAAAAAATAAAAAATAATTATAATAATTCTTCAAAACAAATTAAAGTGATGTTAAAAAATATGATAATAAGTTTTGATTTTATTTTTTCTAAGAAAATCCAAAACATACAAGCTCTTTTTTCTGTGTTTTTTTTTTTTAATGTATTCAAAGTCAAGGCAACACAAAAAAGGAAAATGGCAAATGATACCCATCTCTTGAGAAAAAAATACTTTGATAAAATTAGCTCTTTTTACGGGCTACGTGTCCTTACTCCCACGTACGTGCATCATAACCAGGCCCCACGATGTGGACCCCACCTCCAAGTTTTCCTCAATCTCACACAGCGAAACTTGCACCTACGCCACATCGAATCCTGACCCCAAGAAACCCAAAAAAAAAAAAAAACAAAAACCAAAAAGAGAAAACAAGAAAAAGAAAAGAGGGCAGGGCAGGTTAACTACAAGTCCACAAGGAGCTCATTGTCCAGAGCAGCTCCTCTCTTTAACCTCACGCCCACACACCCCTAGGCCTCTCTTTCTCCTTTTCCTTCTCTCTAAATTTTTTGATCAAAACTCTAGAGAGAGAAAAGTAAAAATAAAATAAATACTAAATAGCACCAAACACCAAACACCAAAAACCCCTAACAAACAATGAAACACCACACCACCACCATCGCCACTTCAATGGAAGCAGCAGCCACATCCTCATCCTCATCCTGCTCCTCATCAGCCCCTGCACCTTCCCCCTCCGACCAATCCTCTCTCGCCACATCATCCACGACCACAGCAACGCCAACATCAACCACCACAACAATTGACGATATCACCGTGGGGACCACGCGAGACGGAACGAACGGAGCGGCGGCAGAAGCCGTTACAATCGATCGGCGAGGGGAGTATTCGGCAATCTGCAAATGGACGGTACAGAATTTTCCACGTGTCAAAGCTAGGGCATTATGGAGTAAATATTTTGAGGTAGGCGGTTACGATTGCCGTTTATTAATTTACCCTAAAGGTGACTCTCAAGCTTTGCCTGGCTACATCTCAATCTACCTTCAAATCATGGACCCGCGTGGTACATCATCGTCAAAATGGGATTGTTTTGCCAGCTACCGTTTATCAATTTTTAATCCACTTGATGATTCCAAAACTATACACCGTGATTCATGGCATCGGTTTTCCAGCAAGAAAAAATCACACGGTTGGTGTGATTTTACCCCGGCTTCTACCGTTTTCGATTCCAAATTAGGTTATTTGTTTAATAATGATTGCGTTTTAATCACCGCCGATATTTTGATTTTAAATGAGTCAGTTAGTTTTATCCGCGACAATAGTAGTAGCACTAGTAATAATGAGGTGCAATCGGGGGTTTCTTTATCGATTTCGTCGAATTCGGTTGTTGTGGGACCAGTATCGGATGTGTTGAGTGGGAAATTTACGTGGAAAGTGCATAATTTTAGCTTGTTCAAGGAAATGATTAAGACACAGAAGATAATGAGTCAGGTGTTTCCTGCTGGGGAATGTAATTTAAGGATTAGTGTGTATCAGAGTTCAGTGAATGGTACGGATTATTTGTCTATGTGTTTGGAGAGTAAGGATACGGAGAAGACAAGTGTTTCGGATAGGAGTTGTTGGTGTTTGTTTAGAATGTCTGTTTTGAATCAAAAGGCTGGGGGGAGCAATCATGTGCATAGGGATTCATATGGACGGTTTGCGGCAGATAATAAAAGCGGGGACAATACAAGTTTGGGGTGGAATGATTATATGAAAATGGCTGATTTTGTTGGGGCTGAATCAGGGTTTTTGGTTGATGATACTGCCGTTTTTAGCACTTCATTTCATGTGATTAAGGAGTTCAGTAGCTTTTCAAAGAATGGGGGTTTAAATGGAGGGAGGATTGGGGGTGGAGCAAGGAAGTCTGATGGGCATATGGGGAAATTCACTTGGAGGATTGAGAATTTTACGAGGTTGAAGGATCTTTTGAAGAAGAGGAAGATTACTGGTCTTTGCATCAAGAGCAGGAGGTTTCAGATTGGGAACCGGGATTGCCGACTCATTGTTTATCCTCGAGGTATGTAAGATTGTCATTAGTATTATTTGGCTATGAACTTACCGTTTCTCATTTATTTGTATGCTAACAGACTTGGAGTATGCCTTGAATCTATTATGAAAATCCTGCTCTAATTGATGATTTTAAGACAAGTGCAGCACGTCTCGATATGGATAGTTGAGCAGTAGTTCTTCCTACTTATGTGGACACAGAGAGCTTGCTTGCTATCTTTTTATAATGGTCTGTTATGCTGGATTTATTTGAAGTAGCTTCATATTTTTTTTTATATTAGTGATAAACTCGTTTAATTGGATTAAGGTTTTGCAAAACGCCATGCATCATTGCTTACCGCTTATAATTTAACTAGTTAAGTTTTGGTCCTTGGACTGTACTAGTAAAGAGAAGGTTTTCTTTGATTGCATGCATCATGTATTTAAGCTAATTGTACAATTGCTAGATATGTAAACCAAATTGACAGTTAACGCCTTCTCTTTGCTCACATGCAAAATGGTTTCAAGTTAATTTGTAAGCCAAACTGGAAGTTTTTAAGGAAAGTGAAGTGATTTGAAATTCCTGTATGCTTGGTGGTATCAGGGCAGTCGCAGCCACCATGCCACCTTTCAGTGTTTCTTGAAGTTACGGATTCACGGAATACTTCTAGCGACTGGAGTTGTTTTGTGAGTCATCGATTATCAGTTGTGAACCAGAGGATGGAGGAAAAATCTGTCACAAAGGAATCTCAGAATCGCTATTCCAAAGCAGCGAAAGATTGGGGTTGGCGTGAATTTGTGACACTTACAAGCCTGTTTGATCAAGATTCTGGGTTTCTTGTTCAAGATACTGTTGTATTCTCTGCAGAGGTTCTCATACTGAAAGAAACATCCATAATGCAAGATTTTATTGATCAGGATACCGAGTCAACTAATGGTGCTTCCCAGATTGATGGGGTTGGCAAAAGAAGTTCATTTACATGGAAAGTGGAGAACTTCTTGTCCTTCAAAGAAATAATGGAAACTCGAAAAATATTTAGCAAGTTCTTCCAAGCTGGTGGCTGTGAGCTTCGGATTGGTGAGTTATCTTTGGTCATCTCTCTACTGAAGTTCTGGTTGCAGCTGCCCTCTTTCTTTATTCAACTTATGGTATGTATTTTTCCCCATGCAGGTGTGTATGAGTCCTTTGACACCATATGCATATACTTAGAGAGTGATCAGTCAGTTGGTAGTGATCCAGATAAAAACTTTTGGGTCAGATACAGAATGGCTGTAGTGAATCAAAAAAATCCTGCCAAGACTGTGTGGAAGGAGTCATCTATTTGTACAAAGACATGGAATAATTCTGTCCTGCAATTCATGAAGGTGTCAGATATGTTGGAAACAGATGCAGGGTTCCTTGTACGAGACACCGTTGTTTTTGTCTGTGAAATATTAGATTGCTGCCCATGGTTCGAGTTTTCAGATTTAGAGGTTAGAATTACGGTCTTTCTTTGATCATTTTCTGCTATTTTTATGTACTAAGATTCTTGTATGGTGATATGCATGTTGGTTCATGTGTCTGCATCATGTTTCTGTGTGATTTTTAACCTTCAACATCATGGGCTAATGGAGAGGACTTTTGTGTCCGAGTTTTTATAATCTTCTTTTTACACCAGCCAGGCATTTTAGATGTCCTATATTTTACACTCTTTTTAAGTTATTTTATCTCAGAATTATAAGAACATTATTTGTTTTGGTTCATGGAGAGGCCCACTAGGTCTTGAACTACATAATGGGGGTAGTTGCACTCCACTTCCTAAACCCCACTTGCTTATCCCAAGTATTGGTAATTTTGCATGCACCTTTTTTCTGGTGCAACACATCAGGAAAATGCATGTAAGAATAGTGCATGAAAACAATCATGAATTAGTCCACTAGTTCAATGGTTCTGATTTTTTTGTGTACCTTTCGTGCATGCACTTTTGTGCTATAAAAATTCACTCCTATGCATCTTATTTTCAATAACAAGTACATTTGTACAAATTTGTTGGAAATCAGAAGCAGGATTTTTTATTTTGTTATCATGTCTTCTTCATATGATGGCTGAATGCTTATGTTTGTTCTGCCTTCTGTTAGGTTTTGGCATCTGAGGATGATCAGGATGCTTTAACAACTGATCCTGATGAACTCATTGATTCTGATGATAGTGAAGGAATAAGTGGAGATGAAGAAGATATATTTAGAAACCTTCTTTCCAGAGCTGGGTTTCACCTCACATATGGAGATAATCCTTCACAGCCACAGGTTACTTTAAGAGAAAAGCTTTTAATGGATGCTGGTGCCATTGCTGGTTTTCTGACTGGGCTACGTGTTTATCTTGATGACCCTGCTAAAGTAAAGAGGCTGCTTCTTCCAACAAAACTTTCCAGTAGCAATGATGCAAAGAAGGCCACAAAGGCTGATGAATCTTCCCCCAGCTTGATGAACTTGTTGATGGGAGTTAAAGTTTTGCAGCAGGCAATTATAGATTTACTTTTGGACATAATGGTTGAATGTTGCCAACCTTCTGAAGGAAGTTCAAATGATGATTCATCTGATGCACACTCAAAGCCTTCTCTTCATGGCAGTGGTGCGGCCAGCCCATTAGAATCTGACAGGGAAAGTGGAGCAACAGAATCTGCTCGGTTTCCTGTACATGAAAGATTGGATTCTGGTATAGATGATTCTGCTAGAGCATCTGCTGTTCAGAGCTCTGACATAAATGGGAATGGTATGCCTGGACAAGCTCTTCCAGGACAGCCTATTTATCCACCTGTAACAACAGCAGGGGATGCTTCAGGAAATGCTTCACTTCGCTCTAAGGTATGGATTTCCACTGCATAACTGTTTACTTTTCCTGTGTAATATTTTGTTTTATATTAATTACTTGGAGAAGTCGGACTTTCAGACCAAGTGGCCTGAACAATCTGAGGAGCTCTTGGGACTGATTGTCAACTCACTGAGGGCCCTAGATGGAGCTGTTCCACAAGGCTGCCCAGAGCCAAGACGAAGACCGCAGTCTGCGCAAAAGATAGCTCTTGTGTTGGATAAAGCTCCTAAACATCTGCAGCCTGACCTGGTTTCTTTGGTACCCAAATTGGTTGAGCATGCAGAGCATCCTCTGGTTGCTTATGCACTTCTTGAAAGACTTCAAAAGCCTGATGCAGAACCTGCATTGCGGATACCTGTAAGAGAACTGTTGAATAGATACACTTTTATAAAAGACTCCCTCTCTATTTTGACCAACTGCACATACTGTTCTTCTTTAAGTCTATTGCCAGATATTTCATTGTGTGATTTTGATGGTCATTCGTAGGTTTTTGGTGCTCTTAGTCAACTGGAGTGTGGCAGTGATGTGTGGGAGCGTGTTCTATTTCAGTCTTTTGATCTTTTGGCTGACTCAAATGATGAACCTCTTGCTGCTACCATTGATTTTATATTCAAAGCTGCATCCCAATGCCAACATCTTCCTGAAGCAGTACACATTTCTTTCTCAAAATTTCTTCCTCTGTTGTTTGACAAGATCTCTTTAAATGCTTATTTAAATTGCTCTGTTTTCTTTTGTAGGTCAGATCTGTTCGTAGTAGGCTAAAAATTTTGGGGGCTGATGTGTCCCCTTTTGTCCTGGATTTTTTGAGCAAAACTGTGAATAGTTGGGGAGATGTTGCTGAAACCATACTAAGAGATATTGATTGCGATGATGACCTTGGTGACAGCTGCTCAACATTGCCTAGCGGTCTTTTCTTGTTTGGAGAAAATGCATCTGCTGCTGAAAGGTTGCAAGTGGTGGATGAGCAGACATTCCATTCTAGCAGTCATTTTTCTGACATTTATATTCTGATTGAGATGTTATCCATACCTTGCCTTGCTGTTGAAGCTTCTCAAACATTTGAGAGGGCTGTAGGTCGAGGAGCAATTATGGCTCAATCTGTAGCTATTGTCTTGGAAAGGCGTCTCACTCAAAGATTGAATTTTAATGCCAGATTTGTTGCTGAAAATTTTCAGCATGAAGATGCTATAATAGAGGGGGAAGCCAGTGAACAGCTGCGAGTTCAACGGGATGATTTCTCTGTTGTTCTTGGTCTTGCTGAGACACTGGCCCTTTCTAGAGACCTTTGTGTGAAGGGATTTGTTAAGATGCTGTACACAATACTATTTAAATGGTATGCAAATGAGCCCTGTAGAGGGAGAATGCTAAAGAGACTTGTCGATCATGCCACCAGTACTACAGATAATAGTCGTGATGTAGATCTAGATTTGGATATATTGGCTATTTTAGTTTGCGAGGAGCAAGAGATAGTTAAACCTGTTCTGAGCATGATGCGGGAGGTTGCTGAACTTGCAAATGTTGACCGGGCTGCTCTTTGGCACCAGCTATGCGCTAGTGAAGATGAAATTATCCGTATGCGTGATGAGAGGAAAGCAGAAATTTCCAATATGGCTCGGGAGAAGGCAAATCTATCTCAAAAATTGAGTGACTCTGAGGCCACTAACAATAGGCTAAAGGTACCTGATATAATCCAGTTAATTAACATGTAGGAATTTTTCATGTGGGAATTTATTAATGTTGATAACACTGTTGAAATGACAGTCTGAAATGAGGGCTGAGATGGATCGCTTTGCTCGGGAAAAGAAGGAACTTTTTGAACAGACACAAGAAGTTGAGAGTCAGCTTGAATGGGTACGTTCAGAGAGAGATGATGAAATTATCAAGCTCACAGTTGAGAAGAAAGTTCTTCAAGACCGTCTTCATGATGCCGAGACACAACTCTCCCAATTGAAGTCTCGAAAACGGGATGAATTGAAGGTAGGACGATGAGATATGTTTTCCTCTATGAATGCTCTCGTTTTTTTACTACATCAATCCATTACTTCTTGTTTGTTATCTAAAGGTGAAATACTAACTTAGTCAACACCTCATCTAGTTGTTTCTGGTTTGCTGTTTGGGATTTCTGGGGAGAAGGGGAAGGGAGGGGGATTAAGGAAAGGGATTCGAAAGAGAATACTCTTTCCTTGTTTTGATTCATCAGTATGGAAATGCAAGTTAAATAATTTTTCTTTGTTTGGTTAGAGAATGGGAGAGAGGTAACTATTTTCAATTTACTTTTATGGCCGCAGGGTATATTTCGCTAAATTAGTTAAAAGGTTATGATTGGAAGTTTGGGTCTGAAAGTTTTAAAGTCATTACCTCGCTTCCACTACTCCCAGATTATGGGGAGACTTTTTAAAAGTGGCAGTTAATAATATCCTGCCGCACCATTCACCTCTTTCCACAATGTACTGTAATTCCCTTAGAATCTTGGAGCATCTTTTTTGGTAAATTTCAATTCCTGCAGTCAAAAAATGGAACTCCTCTGCCGTGCTAAGTCTTATCATATTGCTTTGTTATGGGGGAATGTTTTGGAAATAATAGAGTTGGTTGATATTTGTAAGCAACATTGTGGATGTATATGGTTGAGATATTCCTGTAGAATTTGCTTCTGTCCTTGAGATAGGTGGATGGATTATGTTATTTTTTAAGAAGATTCTTTTGGTTGAGGTTGCAGCGTAAAATTCATGGAAACAATTTTAGCTGTTTACATACATTCTTCTCCCTTAAATGCTGACTGCTGTTGTGCTGCAAATATATGAAATGCAGAGAGTAGTAAAAGAGAAAAATGCTCTCACTGAAAGGCTGAAGAGTGCTGAAGCTGCACGAAAAAGATTTGATGAAGAACTGAAACGATATGCAACAGAGAATGTGACCAGGGAAGAAATCCGTCAGTCACTGGAGGACGAGGTTCGGAGGTTGACGCAAACAGTTGGGCAAACGGAAGGAGAGAAGAGGGAGAAGGAAGAGCAGGTTGCTAGGTGTGAAGCATATATTGATGGGATGGAATCAAAGTTGCAGGCCTGTCAGGTTTGTGCTTTTACATAGTCGGTGCCTCTTCTGAGTATTTTATCATCACAGTCATGTTTAATCATGTGTTCATATCAAAAGCCTTGGGTCATGATACTTGATCAAGCTTGCAGTTCCATTTTTTGTCTTTTGAGTATCAAAACCATCACCTTAAATTGTTTTTCAACAGGCTTGTCTTAATTTGCTATTTGAACTCTTGCGTGCAATGTCCGTGCTTTAGGTGATGGACTCGTTTTTCCTTTTAACAATTTGGGTAAACTTCATTAAAAATGGGATTTCCTTTTTGGTGGATGGTCTTTGCATGTGCATGATTTGTCGACTGCAATAGAAGAGATGAGCCGCAACATAACCTAATGAAGGGTCGGCCTATGTTTTCTTTTATTTGTTCTTTCAATAAAGTCTAGCGTGTCTGCTTCAGGCAGCATCATCTTGGAATGATATAAGCTCCGTATTGATTAATCATTTGCAAGCATACATGAAATCTTAATGGTAGACTTGTTATTTTTCCACGTTGTGTGAATTAGAAGCAGCAGTCAGATTAACTCTCAACCCTCCTTTCATTTTTCAGCAATATATCCACACCCTTGAAGCTTCTCTTCAAGAAGAAATGACCCGACACGCCCCTCTTTATGGAGCCGGACTGGAAGCTCTATCGATGCAAGAGTTAGAGACGATATCACGTATTCACGAGGAAGGCCTCAGGCAGATTCATGTCCTCCAACAGCGCAAGGGGAGTCCAGCCAGTCCTCATGTGAGCCCCCATACCTTACCCCACAATCATGGGATGTATCCTGCTGCTCCACCTCCAATGGCGGTGGGATTGCCTCCACTGATTTCAAATGGTGTTGGGATCCACAGCAACGGGCACATAAATGGAGCAGTTGGTCCATGGTTTAACCATACATAAATTTTGCAATCACAGACTCGATATTGTCAAATGTTGGCATTTGTTCTCCATACAGAGCCCGGTGACATCCCTATATGAAGGGATGTTCTCCTCGAGTTATTTCCTGGCATTTTAACTGGTACAACTGTTGGAACACTGAAAAAGAAAAGAAAACAAAAGGCGAATAAAATACTACATCTCATGGGGAAGGGGGGAGAGCCGGCGGCGGCGGGGAGCGAGTCCAATACGACTGACAGTTGCAAAAGCCATACTTATTTCGCTTCTTTTTTTCATAAAAAATTTAATTGCAAAGCTCTTGAAAAGTTTTGTTGGTTATGCTCAGTGTTCACCTCTCATTAGAGCGTTCTCCCATCCCTTTCGTGTTGAAAAACATGCTATAACGTGACGGTCCAATCGCCTGACAAAGCAGTTAGATTTTGGGTCGCCTTCTTTCCATGATCTGGATTGCTATTAGATCTTTATCCTAAAAAACATGATATAAATCTTCGAACAAAAACCAAATCTCTCCGCCTCAGCCGACACGTTCAAGAAGAGAAGACCAGACAACGATATTTCCTTAGATTAGAAGAAATGACTCGGCCAGGTCATCATAAGATTACCGCCATACTCAGCTTTAATCATAGGATTGATCAAACAACGTTATCTTTGACTCTGCCAATGTGCCGTGATGAGATAGCCTAGAAAATTAACACGCTTCGACAATCAAGGCACCTGTCTCTCTACCATGTGCAAATCTTGTGACATCACAGCAGATTGAAAAATCAGGCATCGGACATTTCTTTCTCTATTTTTGGACATGAGTTAATCAGATTCGGCATCTAAAAAGAACGCCCCAAATTGGTCACCGAAGCATATAATTAGAGCTACGTCATTTTCACCCATGTCAAGAATTTTGTTCTTGGAGCGAATACCCCATTTTTTGGGGTGGGTGAATTTCCATGAACTTGCTACTGCTTTCCTTGTAGTTGACTCGGATTTACAAGCAAGATTCCTCTTAAATTTAAGCTCCAAAACCTAAGAAATCAACATTGAACCAAAACAATTTGTATCTGTGAGTATAACGAGCTCGATATTTAGGATGATAAATTGCTACATGGTTAGCGTAAATCAAATTAATAACAATATAATGGATCTAGTCCACATAATAATCTTTCCAAGAACCTAATCTTCCATGCTTTATCTCTAAACCCTAGTCAAACCTCTTGGTTCACAGGCTGCTCTAACGTATCCCTGTGCAGTTACTATAATAATGATAACTCCATAGCTTATGGAGTATCTTGAACGCAAGTTTTACCAGTGCAGTGCCTAGCCATAGCCAGCCAGCCAGCTATCTCACGTATCTGAATGACGTGTTTGCCATTTTGCCAGCGAGAAGATCAAAGAGGAGGAGCAATTTTCCTTGCTATTTACTTGTAATATTATAATGGGATTAATTACTATCCACTCGATAAAGGATGGCGCCAAAGACATAGGTAAGCATGTGGATATGATTGTGAAACATGGAGGCGAATAAAAGAGGACAAAATCAATACAAACGTGGTCGATAAATATTATTTGACTTTTGTACATCTGCCCTTTTCAATGATTTTTCTTCTAATAAATTTCTTCCACAAGTGTTTTAACATTCTATTTAAGCTAATCAAGATTCATTCACAGACCTCAAAATAGTAACTAACAACATTCTTCTTCCCTCTCTTTTCTCCCATAAATATTGAAGAAGGGATCCCACTTTTCTTGATATAAATCTTCTTAATACCATCCTTAATTTCTTCTTCAAGAGGGAGATTGACATCTTCTTGATCTTATCTCTCTCTTCTGGGCATTTCTGCCTCGCAAGCTCGGCCACTGTACCACCACAATTTAATATCAATGTAAGCTACTGTACTTAACTTCCTCTTCGATCTCTTAGCTTCTCCTTCTGCAACTACATTTTAAGGAATCATACGATATTTTTTTTCTTACGAAGAAGAAATACTTGAACCCGAGACTTTCAAAAGAAGAAATCACACGAATATCATTGACTAAGCTTGATTATATGTTCGTGCGCGAACCTAGCTTTTTGATATATTTACCATAATTAACTTGCATTGCGAATTTAATTGAAGTAATTCGCTATATATAGCCCATAGTAATTGCCAGAAAATAAAGATTTGCCAAGAAGAAAGGGGGGCTTCAGGCTAAATTAACAACAACCTGTGTATGCTCTAGTAGAGTATTGGTCTCCACCAGCTATGTAAATGGTTGCAATGGATCCAAGCATTTTAAGATATCAAATATTGGAAACCGGAAGGTGAAGAGAATCTTACCTTCATATTTTTTGACTATCCTTTTTTGTCTCTTCTTTTTTTCCTAGCATTGATGAGTTGTTAAGCAGCTGCAATGTTCTGTTACTGTGCCTAAATTAGCAATCATTCGCTAGTTTTATGATGCATTGCTAAATAAACAAGTTTTTTCAAAGGCTAGTAAACTCTCTCAAACTATGATGATTTGGGAGTCTTAGTTCTTACGTTTTCGATCTATCTTGATATGCAGAATGAAGAATGTTTGCTGGCCTTACTTTGATCCTGATTTTGATAGTCTGCCTGAGAGGATATTTGGGCCCACGTAAGTGATTTATCTTTCAATATAGAAACCTTGAATTCATAATCAAACCTATGATAATCACCATAGCTGCAGGCTCCTGAAGCCAACATTATTGTTCATCATGGCATTGCAGTTGTAGAGTTTGTATTGATAATGAAAGCATGGAAGATTGCACAGTTGTGAAGGTTGACAGCGTAAATAAGCAGGGCCTCCTCCTGGAGGTTGTCCAAGTTCTGACAGACTTGAATCTCACCATCTCAAAAGGCTATATTTCTTCCGATGCTGGGTGGTTCATGGATGGTAAGTATTTTATGCACTCTATTCACAACATTTTGTTGGGCCTTATGATCAATCCATGTTGATGAGCGTTTGATTTGCACATTCATGCAGTTTTTCATGTTAAAGATGAGCATGGCAAGAAACTTAGAGATCAAAATGTTATCAACTATATCCAGCAGGTAATCAAACTTTGATCTTTCATCAAGCTAGTGCGATTAGCGTGATTGTTATTGTAATTAATTTAACGAAGAATTACCACCCAACCTAAAAACTTTAATTTGCAGGCTATAGGGACAACAAGGGAGAGTACCCCAAGCCCTCCTAATGCAAGAGCATATACCAACAATATTTTCGAGGCCGACCATTCAAGCGAGCACACGGCCATTGAAATGTCAGGAACCGATAGGCCTGGCCTCTTCTCCGAGATATCAGCTGCCTTGGCAGACCTTCAATGCAACATTTTGGAAGTCCATGCTTGGAGCCACAATGCCCGATTAGCTTGTGTCGCTTATATTTCCGATCAATCCTCCCACACACCAATTGAAGACCCTCACCGCCTCGCCTCCATCGAGGATCATCTAACCACAGTTCTCCGCGCCAACACAGTGCCAAGCGCTGGTGATCCATCCCAAATCAACAATCGAGAAGTGAAGACCGGGGGCTTTCTTGGAGGGGAAGGCACCGTAAGCAATGTAGAGAGGAGGTTGCATCAACTCATGCTTTCGGTCGGAGATTTTGATGGGCCTAGAAGCTCTTCCTCAACGGGAACCGGATTGAATAACAACGAAGGAGGGTCAAAGATGGTGGTTTCGATCGAGAACTGTGACCAGAAGGAGTATTCAATTGTTAACATAGAGTGCAAGGATCGGCGAAGGCTCATGTTCGATACCATATGCACACTTACCGATATGCAATATGTGATTTTCCATGCTTCGGTTAGCTCTGATCACGATGGCCGTGCATTCCAAGTAAGTTTGGAATAAAAACATTCAAATAATATATTATGCCGCAATCTGTTTTCTCAATGAACTAATCAACCACAAATTAATATTTGTTGCTACAGGAATACTTCATTAGACACAACGATGGATATGCACATAACACAGAGAGTGAGAAAGAGCAAGTAATTAAATGCTTAGAGGCTGCCATAGAGCGTCGGGTTAGTGAGGTGAGCCCTCATTTAAAAAAAAAAAATTATCACATGGATCTAGAATCATATGATTTTCAATGGTCAAATTTGTTTATATTTGCTGTTTCGGCGCAGGGAGTTCTGCTGAAGTTACGTGCAGAAAATAGAGTAGGGCTACTATCGGACATAACTCGAGTTCTCCGAGAAAATGGACTGGCCGTCGTTCGAGCAGATGTAGCAACAGAAGGAGAGAAAGCAGTGAATGCTTTCTATGTAAGAGACATCTCAGGGAATGAAGTAGATATGGGATTCATCAAGTCAATGAAGAAAGAAATGGGTCTAACTGATCTTGAAGTGATCAAGAATGATACCACGACGACGTCGTCGTCGACGAGGACGATCACAAATATCAGCCCACATGAAAGGCATCGTTTCTCTTTTGGAGACTTGCTCAAATCTCAAATTGAACGATTTTCTCACAACTTTGTTGCAATAAATTAAGTGACCACGACGGAAATATTAACGTTTTAGTTCATTAATGAAATTCATCATTTCATTTATAGCTAGGATTTGTACAAATATTAATTAATTGTTAATTTTATAAAGATATTTAGGCAGAGTTAATAAACTACAAGTGAGACTGTTTAATAATCACTTGAATCCACTGTAAAAGGATATCAATTTGGTTACACAATAATTTTCAAGTGACTCATTTTTTTCATGTTTCCTTTTAATATTATTATCTATAGTTTAAATTAAAATATTAGACTACCCGATTTTGATTTTATTGGATTCAATCAAGTTAATAACTCAAATATTATATATATATTTTTTGCTCTATTATAAATAGTCTTTGTTTAAGCATCTCTTTTGTGCGCTTAAATATTTTTGGCTGGTATATAGCGTAGCTTGGGTCAGCGTAGATCTAACAGGCTTTAAAGCATCAACACAGAGTATAATGGGCTGAACTGAAGCCCATAAATAAAATAGCAGGTAAAATACGGGCCCAGCTCACCATTCAAATTAAGTAGCCACTTCAAGTATTCATTATGAACACCATCATGCATCGATCCCAGATGACACTAACATTCCTGTACAAATTAATGGCAGGATAGCCATGTTTAAAATATGTAGGGCAGCACTAACATCATTTGGTCATGAAAAAACAAATATTGAGATATCACATCATTTTCTATTACAATACTGTTGTCAATGGGGAACTCAACCGTACTGTTTTACACTTGCCCTTTGTTTTCTATTTTATGTATAGGATTAGCACGTGTACGTATATTGGACATTAAAAAATACCTAAACAAGTCTTAAGTTTAATCTCCTAAGCCAAATGGAGTGTAAAATCATGTGGAACACATCAAATCTCTTAGCAGGCTGGTTCAACACAAAATGCTTCCTAACAGCTCTTAAACCCTCCTTAAGCCTCCTATATTTCTCTTCTGGAACAGAAACCAACACCTCCTTCAATCTTGGTATCTCTGATACATTCACTTGTATTGCAAACGCCTCCCATCTCAAGACATCACTGAATGGGAGCACGTAATGGTCCGATAAAATAACAGGCACACATTCTGCATAAATGGCCTCAACAATTCTTGGACTGGCCACTTCATGACCACTTGGACACAGACAAAACTTGGACCGGAGCATAAATGAATAGTAGTCCAGGTCTTCAGAGAGGTACTCGTAGACTTGAAGATCAGGGTCGCGGCCTTTCCAGTGGTCTAGGAGGATGGGGCGGATTGGGCCGTGAAGCCCACCGGAAAAGAATGCAAGGTAGGGGCGTGGGCTTGTGGCTGGTGGAGGCGAGATGAGTTGGGGGGGTACATTGCCACCATAGAGGTGGATTTCAGGAAGGCTCACGTCCTTTCGAGGGCTGAAACCCTCTGAGCTATTGGCATTGCACAGGACACGTATTGATGTATTGTAAAGGAAAGGATTGCCGTGGGAAGCATGGGGACCCTGTCAAGTCATGAGAACTCAATTACTTCACGTCAGAGACATTTAATTTGTATATATTGGTCATTAATTAATTTGGAGATGCAACGCAACGTCTTAAGTGAAATTACTCACCCAATCATGACAGGAAAGCATGAAGTGATCGGCTCCTTGAGTTCTATTCCAAAAGGGGTATTTGCTCGATACCACTCTCACATAATCAGCCACAAATTGTTTCATTGCAGTGTGATCGTAGGTGAGAGGCTTGTAGAGATACTTGACCATCCATGCGACACTGAAAGGCATAAAGTAAACATGAGCTCGTCGAGGATCCCTTGTTTTAAACCTCTTGGCTCCATGCTCCATCTCGTGTATGAACCTCCCCTCTATTGTATATATGTCTTTGCATGGCCCGTCGTGGACAATTGGTAGCTCTCCTTCTGAGTACACGTGGACCTTGAATCTCTTCTCCATCTCCATGTAACTTCTGCAATGTTTGAAAGGTGTACATAGTCACATGTATACAAATCATATGCCATTTAGTTATCTGTTATGATGGCACAGTTGGGATAATGACCTTGATGTTGACAATATAATGCAATTAAAAGAACCCAGAATCGCACAATTTGGCTAGCCAATGAGAACCTGGATCAATATCAATTAATTTTATGTATATATTAACTTATGCAAATCACCATCAAGTAGCAACCCTGACACATGACCTCAACACGCCTGTAAATCTCAGCTGAGAGTTTGAATGATCACAGACGAATTACAACAGCACTGATTTTAGATATTACTGGTTGAGGCAACAGGTCAAATAAAGAAAAGATTACGCTAAAACTGAGAATAACAAAAGCAAATCCCTATCAGCTGGTGTTGACAAAAGACGAAGGTGTAGAAGGTTCATTTTATGCAGAGTGACCTTAATTAATAAAACTTGTCTCGATCCTAAACTGGGTTATTGTAAAAAATTTCTCAACCCACAATTGTTTGTGAGTTTGACACTGCAAACCATGATTTTATTCTCTTTAAAAACACGAATATTTTTATTCTATATCTAAGAAAAGAGAGCAGCAATGTGATCATTGGCTAGAACACTTCTATTTGGTGGTCCCAAGTCCACTCAACCATTTTATGCAGAGGGACCATGATGAGTACAACTTGAGGATGTCATGTATGTTCAGCCTGCTAGCTACTGCTTGCCGTATACCTAGTAGTCTGTTCTTTTCAGCTAAGAGCAAGAAAGGACCACTTGGCAATTTTCCCCTTTCATAACCAGGCCACTAACCATAAAAAGCAGCAGCATCCATCTCGACACTGTCGATTACAATAGAGAAACAAAAGCCGCTTTTTTGCCAGTGCAACGGTAGTTATTATGATCCACATTATATCATACGATTGAGAACAATTATGTATGCCAAAGAGAAATGAGTTAATTTTGAGTGCGCTTTTGACACATGTGCACACACACCATGCTTCAATTATAAGAATTTTCTCCATTTTTCCACAATCGCACAAAGAACAGAGTTTTCGTACAAGCCAAGCAGTTTATAAAGTCTCAAAGCTCTAATTTATTATATATTTTTATTGTTATTTAGGTTTTTTTTCAAGTTTTGTAAATTAATTAAGATTTTTTGGATTTCATTTCCAGCATACATTAATTTATATTCAATAGCTTGCACATTTTAGTTTCATATATAGTTATAAGACCAAGCTCCAAGACTTACCCAATAAAACAAGAATTTGGTTGTCAGTCATTAGATAGACTTTCATTTCATTGAATTATATTAAATTAATTATTTTTATTAAAATAATAACATTTTATCAAGTCAAAAATATTTAACTAGATTAATATCTTATTTAATTTAACTAAAACCCCAACCTAAATTAGTTTTCAAATGTCAAGTTTGGCATATCAACTAGTTAATCCAGCATATATTTAACAACTATAGTTTGAAAATTCATTCTACTACATGGAAACATGCGATTTACATGTTTAGCACATCATGATATATTGTTTTTAATTTATGAATTAATTACTGATTTGAATAACATGCCCTCCTTATCAAAAACTAAATAAATTAATATTACAGTTACTAGGACCGAAATAAACCGGTGAAGTAGCAAGGATTTTGGTTCATCAGTTGAACCATTAGCTCATCTATAGCTTTTTTTTTTTTTTTTTACAATCATATACACATGCTAGGAATTTATTAAATTTTGAATAATATTGAACATAAGAAAAAATTATGCTATTATTTTATTATAAAATAGATTCATAAAAATTAAAACTCTTTCAAGCTCCATTGCTTGAACAGAAAGACCAAAAATGGTTATTATCCAGTTAACTTATTCAAGTTTAGCTAGACGGTCCTGTTTGATCCGGTTAAATTTGATGTGATTTAAATAACTAGGTGTTTAAAGTCTAATAATGATTAATATTTTATTTTTATCATTTTTCAAAAAAAAAAAAAATTCTGTTTCTTCTGGCGGTGTTGAATAATTGGAAGCTACTAACAGTAATTAAACCGACTTACTGATAAAATGCTCTTGCATTAAGATAAATAGTACCGGCGACGTCGTTTTCATCACCGTTAGCGACGATCCTCGAAATATTTCCAGTTAACGAAGCTGCCTTTCTAATCGTAGCTCGAGCTCTTGCAAGTCCGTGCTCCATCTCTTCTTCTTCTTTGCTCAACTTCACATTTTTCTTCTTCTTCTTCACATTTTTCTAATCATCACGCACATTTATCAATCAAGCACAGTTAAGAGAACAGAGAGAGATAGAGAGAGATGGAGAGAGAGAGCGTTGAGGTACTTACAGTTACAGTGAGTACAGTGGTGCTGTTAGATGGAGCAGCAGAATTGTGAACGGCGAGGATTGGATCATCGTGATGATGATCAGAGCTGGTACTGATTGATATTGCTTTTGTTTGTAACTCAACGATTGGAACTGAGAAAACTGTTGTGTATTCAAATTTAGGAGAAGAATTAACAGAGAAGAAATTGTTATTTATGTAACCAAACAGGAGCAAAACGGAAAGGAATAGCAGTAAAGATATCAATGCAGATGAATTGGTTTCCATTTTTAATCAGCATGAGAGTTGATTCCTCTATCTCTCTCTTCACCTCCGCATATCTGATAGACAGCAGTATACAGAAAAACAGAGAGAGAAAACGCGAGGGAGAAAAACGGTTTGTGGAAAGGGAGAGAGAGAGAGAAGAAATCAAAATGCGGGGTGCACACAGAGAGAGTTTGTTTGGGATTTGGTGTCTTACAGAGTGAGAGTGAATGATAGCGTGAGCAACGATATATATACATATGGACAAAGGTAATATTCTATATTAGGATAGTTTTAAAATGTTTTTTTTTTAATGAAAAAAAAATATCTTTAATAAATACATATTAAAACAATTTTTTTTATATATATTTATTTATTTTTTCTACAAGGCAGTAGTTATTACAAGACATATTACATAAAGGCGGAAAAAAAGAAGAGTCAAAGAGCCAGAGGGAAATGAGTGATTTTTCAGTGCTCGGTGGACACACACTTATATATACAGACCTGCACTACGCTTCAGTTACAAGAATTCTTTCGCCTTGTAAATACACACAGAAGTTCGTACCGTAGAAGCAAAGCATATATGAATTGATCAAAAGGCTTAAAAAGCTCCAATCTTATAGTAATAATATTGTTATTAATCTTGAAAAGAATTCCTCATTGAAGTTTCAGTTTTCAAATAATTAATCAAATCATGGAATCTAATGATTTTTCTTAATTTATCTACAAAATTAATCATCTCTATAATATAATATAATATTAAATTAATACATTGGTATCAATGAGAGAAACACATCAATGTTGTGTCTTGCAGAATTATGATTAATTAAAGCTGGTAATTATTGCCTTAATTGTTTGCCAGAAAGGATTGGAAATGAAATTTTTGTATATTCAAATTTAGGAGAAATAGAGACTCTTAATTATTAAAAAAGAAAAAAAAATGTAAAAATAAATAAAACTAATATTATTGATGAAACCTAGTTGTTAAATCCCATCTAGCGGGTGATCAATTTGAGAAATTACTAATTTAATTTAAATTAGATTTTAAATTAAATAAAAAACAAATATTGATTTGATAAAACTCGGTTGATTTGATTAAATTTTTAATTATTTTATTGATTTAGTTAAATCCAGTTAAGATTTAACCAGATCAATTTTATTTTAGCATTAATTTTAGTCTCTAAAGTTCTAATTATATTTAATTAAAAAAATTGATTTTAATTTTTTAAAATCAAGCATTAATTGAATGCTAATTAAAATTTTTTCAACATTGTAAGAAATTTTCTTACAAATTAACTAAAATAAATTATAAAATTTAATTCTAAATAAACTATACGTGGATGGGGAAGGATCTCATTAAAAAAAAAAATCTTAAAAACAAATAAATGAACTAGAAAAACATTGAGTGAATCCACGTTACATTCCTTCAAGGACTGTTGTGAAAAACTTTTATTTTTTTAATTTAATTTTTAATATATAGAGGTTTTGGACCTGTGCTTAATCTGGCCTTGTGCTTTTTTTTTTTTGGGTTCCTTTTGCACTAATTTAACCTGATGTGCGGTGGCTTTCTAAATGGTTGGGCTTTGGCTCTTGTAAAGAAATTCATTTCATGATGAAAAAGATTTATGTAATAATTATTTATCATGAATTGGGTGGAGGTGAGTTTTTTCTCTTGTGGGAGTATATGCGTCCCGAGCTTGAGTCTTGTATCAATCAATTGCTAATATAAAAAATCGGGAGATATATTTATTATATCTTCTTTAATTAATCCAAAATATACATGTAGTTATTTATACCAAATTAATGAGAGTTAAACCCTTTGGCTAGATTCTTGTTTTATATTTTTCCAAAATCTCATCGGAAAAAGATGCTTCGATGATGAAAAGTTAGTCGGTAAAAGAAGCCTCCCTAATAAAATCTCGTTGGGAAAGAGTCTACGGCGAGAAAATGTCATCAGGAAACGTATAATTCAAGTCTGGCACCGGAGATGAACTTGCTCTTTCACAACGAATTCTCGTCGATAAAGTAATTATCTTTACCGAACAAAAAGTCAAGAAAATCTTCGACGACGGGCACCTTTGTCGGGAAAAGACAAACTTTGCTTGATAAATTATCATCGGGAAAAGGCTTTACCGGACAAAATTAAGGTGAGACTTTTTCGGACGAAAACTTTCGTAATTCATAGGGTATAATTCATAACAAGCTTAGCTTATACAAAAGATTAATTGTTAGAGAATAATATAAATTATATTTTTGAATCTCGTCTAATAGTTTAAGTTTTTGGGTTGAGATGGTTCTTTAATATAATATTAGAGTTTTATAACCAAGCGGTCATAAGTTCGAATCTCATCATCTCTATTTATTTAATAAAAAAATTAAGTACATGGTAACGTGGGTCTGTGTAAGTTTCAAGTTCAAAGAGCTTTCACTTAAGAGAATTTATTAAAAAATAATATAAATTATATCTTGAGACCTCATCTAATAACTTAAACTTTCAAGTTAAAATGGTTTTTTTGATAATACAAAGGAAATTAAGGCTATGCAATTTGATCCCATGTGAAGGCACTGAAAAGAAAAAAGTTCTCGTGCATTTCCTCCCACAGAACTTTCTTTTGATGGGTAATTACACAATATTGTGAATCAAAGAGAATAAAAATTAATCATAGCAAAATCTACAGAACAGTAAACCATGGCCCCAGAGAATTACTGAAATAATTAGAGAATTAATAAATAAGGGCATTAATTATGCATATATAGTAATTAATTTGGCTAGGTGTACAAGAGTACAAGCCATGGCATTGCAGTTTCTACATTATACAATAGCATTATATATATATATATATATATATTTGTGTGTATATGAAACTATGATCTAAATCATGAAATTTCTTATCTTGGCAGCCTGATATTAAGCCTACGGAGCCACACAGAATGCATCACCATATGGATCACATCGAAGGGCTTAGCTGGTCGATGGAGCTTGAAATGTCGCTGCACTTGAACAACCCTCTTTTGCTTCTCCAAATACTCCTCCACGGGAATGCTTTGTAAAATTGTCTTGATTTCTGGGATCCCTGAAACCGGGATATGAACAGAAAACTTGCTCCAGTCAAGAACATCACTAAAAGGTAGAACATAATGGTCTGAAATGATCACTGGAACACAGCCTGAATAGATTGCCTCGACTACCCTAGGGCTTGCAACTTCCCATCCACTAGGGCACAGGCAATACCTGCTCTTACTCATTTGCTCGGTGTAATTTAGGGTTTCAGGGAGGTATTTGTAAACTTGAATGTCATTGTCTTTTTCTTTCCAATGTTTGAATAATATCTTTCTCACACTCCCATGGCTACCCCCGGCAAAGAAGGCAAGGATTGAACGATTGTTATCACAAGGCTGGAGGATGTGTTCTGGTTCTAACTTTCCACGCGGGAGCTTAAATTCAGGCAAGGAGACATCCCTCGCCGGTTTGAACCCTTCGGAGGAATTAGCATTGCATAGAACTCTAATGAAGTTCTTGTACAGATCAGGGTTTGCAGCCGAAACATCTGGTGCCTGATACATCAAATGAAAGAGATCAGTTAAGAAGTTGAAGTTGTCAGCACAATTCTTCTTCTCCCCACTCCTTTTTAAAGTGGATAGATCCTTGCAGCCAGTGAGGGGTTACCATTAACAGTTTGTGCATAGCTATTAGGGCATGGATTAAATTGAAACACTAAGCTCAATATCTCCCAAACATTAATTTTTTAGCATAATTAAAATATATAAATTTCTCATATTTCTTCCTAACAAAATCCATATTAAAGCTCTTAAACTTCATTAACCCAGGTACCAAGTTATTCTAAATGTTGGGTTTTAACTAATTATCGCAAAACTCTCAAAAATTAAGAGTACTTAAGAAAGAACAGGGATACCCAATCGTGACAGGAAATCATAAAATGGTCAGCTCCACTGCTTCTATTCCAGTACGGATACTTGCTGGAAATGAGGCCAATGTAGTCTTCAGCAATGTCCTGGATTTGCTTACGAGAGAAGGTGACATAAGGTCTGTAGATGAAATGAAGGATACTGGCGATGCTAACTGGGACGAAGAATGCAAGCGCCTCGTCAGGATTTTTAGCTGAAAATGGGCTCACGCCGCTGCCCAGTTCGTCAATGATTTGCCCCTCGATGGAGTAAATATCATTCATTGGGCCTCTGTGAAAAAGTGGTTGCTCTCCTTCCCTGTATGTCCATACTCTAAATCTCTTCTCCATCTCAATGTGGCTTCTAATAAATAAAAGAATAAACTTTATTGATAGAAGAAAAGAAATATTAAAAACAAAAACTCATAACAAGATTGATTGGGATTCAATCGTGATATTTATATATTATTCTTGTACTAAAATAATCATGCCCATTTTTTTATGTTTTTTCTCTCTAATTTTACAAGTTTTTATTTTGATTAACTTTTTTTAATCACAATTAAGAGAATTCTAACTATGTAATTACATAATAATACCTCAAGAAGCTTTATATTACTTTACCCAATTAATTAATGTCAACTAAATCTGCTTCAATTATCTCCATATTAATTTCTGCTTTTCTTAAATCCTAAAATGGGGGACCGTCTCAAAGATCAATCCACAAGGCTACAAAAGATTATGATATATTATATATGGGGAGTGAGAGCTGCTCTAAGTTCATAAATATTACTTATGGAGCAGAAGTTTTCAAACTCCTCGCGAAATACCAAAAAGTTAAGTATGGTTGCTGCAGAAAAGTACACATTGCAGTCTGTGAAGATCAGTGCTTTCCTGGAATGTGCAAACACAATGACCTAGGATTACACAGACAAACCACAACATTCACCATGCCATGCTAGCTGTTACACTCCATCCAGGCCTTAATATGGTATTCTTACTGAATCAAAGCCGTATAATTTTGAAAGTGGAGATTATTTACGATGATCCCCTGATTAATTCTTGTGATCTCAGTTCAACATGACCTGTTAATCCTGATTTCCATGGAGTTTAGGCAAGTAATGCCAACCAAATCCATTATTATCACTAAACAAAATTACATGTGCTAAAACGCAACTTAAAGGACTTGGCATTACTAGCTAGTATATATATAATTTCAACCTTCGAACGAAAAATGAGTCTAAATTGTAAATCATGGCGATATATAGATGAACTTAACTGATGAAAGGCGTAAGGGTTTATGTAGATGGATCCTCTAGGGACAAAGCTCTCTTTCTTATAAGATGTGTAATTACGCATTCGAGTCGCCTTTCTTATTGCTGCTCTTGCTCTTGCCAGCCCTTCTTCCATTGTTTCAATCCGGCTCTTCTTGTGCACCTCCTTTTGCACCTGTTTGATCAAACTTTCTGTCAGCAAACAATCGAAACAGAAGTCCCATTTTACTCTATAACCTTTATAAGTGTTAAAGGGCTGGCTTAATTACGCTGTTGCTACAATTAGTTGTGTTGTAGAAGTGATCATCTTTAACTACACTAGGAATAGGGGAAATCATTTCTGAAGTATTTGAGAGATTATTCGGTAGAGAAGCAGAAGTTTTGGTGGAGAAACTGTTGAATGAATAAAAAAGGAGAACGAGAAGGATTAAAGGGCATAGTATGCAAGGGGTGGAATAAACGAGATCAGCCATGGCAGAGGGAGGTACGTAGGAGGGTTAGTGCATCTCATTAGGGTTTTGCAAAAACCATGGAGGAGAGATAAAAAGCGAAGATGGAGGACATTTTTTCGAGATCATGAAGAATTTGAACTGGATAGAGGTCTTTTGAGCCTGATCTATATTCACGTACGACAATCTAGCTAGTTGCGTAGGATAGGCTTTTAGAGTTGGCTGTGTTTAGCTCTTCTTTTCTCCAGGACTGGATTAATAGTATGATTAGCCCCTTAATTACTCTTCATTTTTTAAAAAAAATATGGCCCGGCCCCTCTACTTTTTTTTTTAATTTGTCTCTTAATCTAGGAAAATTCTTATTTAATTAATTATCACTCGAGGATTTGGATTGGCTTCTTATTATTATTATTATACAAAAAATTAAGGACTTAAAGATATAATATTCATCAAATCAAATATCATAAAAGTAGAAACAGAACAAAGTAATGTTAACTAGCTAGATAGAGTTGAAAACCAATACATCTAGTAAATGCACTGCATGCCTTGGCTACATTTAGCTGCAAATATCATAAATCGGATCATTATGGGGGAGCTAGTGGTCATGGAGTGTGGTTATTAAGGTCCAAGATTATGCTATAGCTAGTATTTTATGACTTTTTTGCTCATGAATGGTAAGTGCTGAGGGATAAATAATTTTCAATGGAATAAAATAAAAAAAGGAGAACCCAGTGGTACATGCATGCCATGGAAATTAGAAAGTAATCTCAATTCAAGATTCCATTGTTATTAAACCCGATTTGATTTTGCAGCTCAACTATATACGTGGTGGAGTAGAAATCTAGCTGGTTTAGGTTAGTTTATTACTAAAAAATTGATAAATATAAATGAAAATATTGATGAAATGTTTCCGTCGATAAATTATAATGAATTTTATAAACAAAAATATTCTTTCATTATATACCGATAGAATTATAGCGAAAAAAAAATTAAAACGAAACAAAAAAATACAATAACATGTGATTTATACTAATAAAATTACTAGTAAAATCCATTCATAAACTCGTTGGTAAATTGTTCACTTCTCCTTGATACTATTCATCATATGAATTACCAAGAGAAAATTTCATTGGTAAATATAAGAATTTTGATGATGGTTTTTTTTAAAAAAATAAAAACATGCAAGAGATAATATAATCAATACCCTATCAAAATATATTTTGTTATTTTTAATTTTTTTAAAAAAATTAATATCATTTTAACCTTAAAAAATCTTATAACAACCCGCCCAAATCTAAGTTTTTCTCTTATTATTTCATACTTCCAACCAACGCTCATCTAAACTTTTCTCTTATTATTTTAATTATACCTCTTACATAATTAACTATAAACCTAATTTACTTCAAAATAGAATCGACCAAATTAATTTACTCTCCTTTGTGTTTTCTTTGGAGATTTTAATGGATTACAAGTTAAAAAAGAGCAACACCTCTCTCTATTTTTTACTCGAATTCAAATCATGCTTCTATTGAATATGATGTATAACGTAGTAACTGTTGTATTTATGGGTGATTAAGAGTGATAGTCTCTCTTTTTTTCTTTTTTCTTTTTTAATTTTCAAAGAAAGCCATGCACATGATGCGGCAAGGTTGTTGTTTTTTAACATTACTTCTGGTTAAAAAATATTTTTTACACGAGAAGACATAATTTGTGATGTATATATCCATGTTTTAAACTCAAGCACGCATCGATTTTCCAATATTACACGCCGTGGTGTGGCTGAGAAACCAATGAGAATTAAACAAAACAACTGGAGAGAATAACTTTCTCTTTATACAAACCACATAGAATAGCACAAAACTCTAATTGTGGGGGTGGCATAGGGTGAGCCAAAAAGAGCTAGGTTAGGAGGACGCCAAAGCTAGCGAAGAGAATCAGCGAAGTGCAATGAGGCTGCAGACTACAACTGTTTCTCAGAACTAAGGAAAACAAAATTGAAGTTGGGGGTTCACACACTTGGACCGAAGCTATAGGCAATTTCGGTGAAATGAAGCTTCGAAGGGAGGAGGGTGGCTGGGGGGGCCGGATTACGGAGAGAAAGCCACCGGAGGAAAAGCCTCTATCTCGGCAGATCGAAGAAAGACAATTCCTCTAACCCTTAAGAATCCCTAGTTTCTCCAAAGATTCCTTAATATCCTCGGCGTTGCATCCCCCGGCTTGGACAAAGTTGGGATTGTCAAACGGAGCAACATCTTCCAGAGGATAGCCTCTGTTAGCATGGAGCTTTAGAGAACTGCTGCCAACTCCCTTCAGTACAACAGTCTTATGGAGCCCACCTAGCAACCCTTCGTAATCCGTGTCTCCACATTCTCCTGTGAAGAGCACAATATTTGACAAGTCCGTGCCCCATCGAACATATAGGTACCTGAAGAATAATAATCAAGATCTTATATGGTAATTTGCCCTATGGGTTGCAAGAAGTTCGGAAGTTTACACCGAGCTTCATTTTACTACCAGATTTGGCTTAACATAGGTTTAAAAGTCTCGATCACAAGCTCGTGGAATAAAAAGAAATTATCAGGCATCACTGTAACTCAGAAATAAGAGAGCATTATTATTTCTGGACATATTCATTTCACCAATGCACTGGCAACCAAAAGAGTTGACAGAAATAAATAGCTTTCTTTCAACAAGATGAAAAATTCTATTGATGATATAATATATGTAATCAACCTGGAAATTTCTAAACTGAGTAGTTCAGATTAGAGGACCTCCAGGAACAAATTTCTGAAATTGTCATAATGTGTAATTGGATAAAATATATATATATATATATATATATAAAATAGAAGGAGTACCTCAGCGCCTGGGATCTAGAAGCCAGCACAGGGATCACGTTTATTTGGGCACCTTGTTGACAATAAATTACATTGCATCGAAGAGCCTGAATTCTCATCAACTTCCGAAGTTCCTTAACAGGAGGGATCTGTGAAGACAGAGTATGTTCTAAGTAATAGTTGACGGACGAATACAAACACACAAAAAAGCAAAGCAGAACTTGAATGCAGAGTCAAATCATAATCAGGGGCATTAGGCAAAGGAGTCCTCGGATTTCAAAACATAATTACCAATGATAAGTCTTTCACTTTCAATGCAAAGCAATATGAAGACGACCTGGGTTCATCTTCCTCAACAATCTTTCCTTGTCCATTTTTATCGTTAACAGAAATAGCCCAACGAACCAAAGTCTTCCTCAAACCTTCTGCGCCCCAACGGTATTCAATCTGTGAATGATAGTCCAAGTCCAGTACAAATGGTAGTCCAGAATAATCAGAGCTTGAAGATGGATAGTAGAGATTGCTACCACTGTTACAAATAAATGCATCAAAATCCAACGGGTTCAAGCCCCCTGAATTCAGAAGAGAATTTATCTCAGATATGGTCATGGCTGTTGATAAAATGAATCCTATCAACCCAGCAGAATTTTCATTTGCCACCTCAACAACCATCTTGAGGATTTCAAGAAAATCTGAAGTCGTATCGCAATCAGCAGCAATGACAAAAATGTGCTTCCTCCTCCTCAGAGATGGAAATTTACTACTGCTAGTATTGTTATCTGCTCTCTCTTTAGCTCCATCCTTCCGTAAGCCTCCTACGGCACCTTTTGTTAATGTCAAAACAGCGTTTTCTAACTTGTACTTTCCATCAACAGCATTGTCCTCATTATCTAAAGAATTATCAAGATTGCCACTTTCAGTTTTTTCCCCGTCCAATGATAGCTTCAAGTTTAAAGATAAATCATGCATGTCTCTCAAAGAATCGCCAGGTGAATCTGATTCTGAATTTTGAAATCCTTCTTCAATTTTCTGCCACTGAGGCTGCCTGGGTTTGCAACTGGCTATCCGAGCAAGGTATGCTTTACAATGCTCTGGCCATGAGAAAAGGTGGATATTTTTCAGTCCGTTCTGTCTACATCTTGCCCACAGCTGCTTATCCGAAACAAGCTTGAGAAGAGCATCAGCAATGGACTGTTGGTCGTGAGGATCAACAAGCAGTCCATTGTCAAGCACCTGTAATAAATTTGTTGTCAGTATCCATAAGCTAGCAGGAATCTTCAAACTCACAGCAGTTTTGATGAGTAGCCAAGAAAATCATCCTAAGATTGGAAGGATTCAACCATGAACACACCCGATGAATGTCCACAGGACCACCATTTTTTGTGGCAACCATAGGCAAACCATAAGCTGCTGCCTGTTCAGCAAGGAGACACGTTAAATTTTCAAGAACAAATGTATTCTAAAATGAAGATAGGAGGTGATAAATAAAGAGAAACACCTCTATCAAAGTAAGTCCAAATGGCTCAATGTAAGCAGGATTAATGAACACACCCTGAAAGGGAAAAAGAATTGCCAGGATAAGAAGTCGAGAAAAGGATCAGAACTTCCTTGACGGACTGAAATCAGCCATGTTGTTAAATGCAAACTACGGTGTCATTTCAACACCATTCCATTTGATGAAATGTGACATCCTATTGCAAGATCAATTTGGTAAAATATGATTTATAATTATACCTTTGTTTTGGCTGCAAGACGGTAAATGTCAGGAACATCAGATTGCTTATGGTGTTTAGGGTAAGCCACTTGACCATACAGATCATATTTATCAACAAGCTTGATAATGGAAAGAAGATAAGAGGCATTTGCGCCTGACATTTCATCAATATCATCACGGTTTCCCATTATTAATGTCTGCAAAAACAGAAAACAACAAAAGATTATTTACAACTTCATAGAAAACAAATTTTGATAAGAAAGAAGAGAATCAAGAACCATTTCAACAGAGTTCAGTTACTGAAATGCATGCACTAGACATAGAAGTTCAAAGACTAGCTTACTAGGTTGGCAAGCTCCCTTAGCGGGCGGCATTCTCCAAATGCTTTGACTAAAGTAGTAATATTCTTTTTTGGGTCTGGCCTTGCAAGAGCTAGTATCATAGGCTTCCGGGGATTGGAAAAGAAACGCATTATCTGGTGATTTGAAACTGCAGTCAGTATCAAGTTTAAAATCCCTACTAGAATGAATACAAGGAACAAATCAGTCAGAAACACGTAAAATCATTCAACTGTCAAAAACCAAAGCAAATATAAGAAAAGAATAACTATCACCTCTGACCAAATTGGTGGATCAGGAGACGCAGGATGATCTTTGTTTTTCTCTTCTTCTCCATCAGAATCTCCATCGTGTGGAGTAATATGATGAAACTCCATTCCAGGAGGAATCACCTGGACATCATTGACATATTAAGATATGGATTAGTTTTGCTACAAAATACTGTTAGCATAAAGATATCACAGCAACCAACTTCGATTTCGATTTGAGGCTAATGGGAGCCTCACAGGTTTAATGAAGGAATTAATAACGATTTGAGGCTAATGGGAGCTTCACAGGTTTAATGAAGGAATTAATAACAGCATGTTGATGCTTACAACAGTTCGAGGCATGAACCTGCCATGACAGCTCACTCCTCGTTTGATCCTTGCTCTAAGTTTGCGCTCTAGTACTGGATCAAAGCCATCATACAGGCGCCATTGCTCTTCTATCTCCTGTTTAGTGCTAGTTATAATAATCTCAGAGGCATCAAGAGTTAACTCTTCAGCCTCTATCCGCCGCATTATTTTGTACGTTGCATTTACTTCTTCCCTCGACTGCCGTCCCTGTTTCATAAGTTGTTCAAGCTTGTCTCGTCCAAGTGAGTGTCCAGTAAAAACCATAGGAACATTTAGAGCTCCAGAGAGAAGAGCAGCAGAGTCACCAGCATCAGCATAATGTCCATGTATTGCAACAGGCCAGACTGGATTTCCACCACCAATTTGCTCTCCCAAAACTTTAGACATCTGCATAATATGACCTAGTGCACCATCTACAAATTCTGGAATGTAAGGCCAAAGGAGTTCCTTTCTTATGTACTTGTCCTTCGGGCCAAATGGTATTCGAATAATGTAAGCACCGCTACTCTCCCCGAGCTCCCCTGTTAAATTCTCAGAGCTTATTAGATTCAGCATCTCTGTTGGTTCACCGTAACTCCAATCCACATCTGGAGCGGATACTTGTCTTGTCAGCAAATCAACCCGATAAACCCCTGGCATTGTACCCAGGGCCCTTGCAAGCTCCACTACATACTTGACCTGCATAAAAAAGTAACTTCAAGACCTCCCCATAAGTAAAGTGGTGCTTCATGATTGAAATGATGGTCTGGAATAAGTACTTTCCACATAACAATAAGAATCTGAACAGAGATGCAAAAAGGAAAGGGCAAAGAGTTACCTGGCCACCTGTATCTGAATCACGACCAAGCTCCATGTTTTCACCACGTATCAAGCCATGAAGACTGCAAACCGCTTGTTAGAAATAATTTTATGAACCATTATGAGTTTCAAGAAAGTTGTAAATTCTATATATTCAAATATTGAGAACTTTTAGTTCACAGGTATAAACAGAGTCAATATGAATAATAAGCATGCAAATAACCCATTATAATGTCAGTTCAATAATAAAAATTTTGGTCATGCCTTATGAGCACAATGTAAAGTTTCTTTTCTTTGTGCTGGTTAGCCCAATTCTCCATCACATCAACAGAACTTATTCTAGGCATTCTTCCTCTAACACTCCCACCATGTGCTGAAAGGTCACCAGGGACATCTCCTTTCTCTCCTTCTGACAGATCTTCCGACATATCAGCAGTTGCCTCTTTGCGACCTCTTTCACGTTCAAGGTGGCGTTTCGCTATCCTTTGAGCTTCCTCGCCCTCAAGCTAATAAAAAAAGTGCAAGTAAAAATGTAAAGAAATGGGAAAATATACAGTCCAAATATAACTAAACATTCTTGCCCCCATAGCATGATTTGAACCTTAGTCATACAAAATTCAAACAATTAACTGCGAACCAGTTACAACTTAAAAAGCATCCCCATTATGAACCATATTTCCAGCTAAACATATTAAAACAAATAAACAAAAAATAAAAATAAAAGTCCGTGTAATACATTCTATTGTTGTTAAAGATCCGCAAAATGCAGTTGCTATTGTACGAAATCACAAATCCCAATAGTGCATGTCAATCGAACATGAGTTCAGGCACAACACACAATCCCATGCGTTGCAACGATTTTTTCTTATTGGACTTGGTTTGTGTTTAAAATTGTGATAATTTTTATAATTATAGTTTGTAAAAGCAAGTTTAAAAAACTATAAATTATAACGTTTTTTATGCAATATGGTGTGTATGATTAATTAAACATTTTAAAACTACAATTAAAACAAATTATAATTTTAATAACTCTGCGTCATACTTCCGAACAGAATCTTAGCTAGTAATTATGGATATTCCAATCACTCAGCAAAGTTTTTGGCCTTGTTTGTGATTGCAATTCAATTGTTTTTTTAAAAACATTAATTTTAATTTTTTTTATGTTTCTAAATTATTTTGATGGAATGATATTAAAAATAAATTTTAAAATATAAAAAAATATTAATTTAATATATTTCTAAATAAAAAAAATTTAAAAATCTACACATCTCAACTGTGCATGTTTAAGTGGGATCCACAACCAAAACATGATTGGCACATGCTGGACCGGGTTTGATTTGTCTTTTTAGTCCATCAATTAGATTACTCAACGATAATTATCATAAACAAATCAAATACCATAAACTAATAATTAAACACTTTTTCTCTAACTAAAATTGTGCGTGCGTGCGTGCGTGCGTGCGTGTAAAAACCTGCTTCTTCTTCCATCAATTAGATTACTCAACGATAATTATCATAAACAAATCAAATACCATAAACTAATAAGTAAACACTTTTTCTTTAACTAAAATTGTGTGTGTGTGTGTGTGTGTGTCTAAAAACCTGCTTCTTCTTGCGAGCCAAATTCCAAATCCTCCAGCACATATTTTCCAATCTAGTATTTCTCTCTTGCGTGCTCTTCATCGCCGCAGCCTATCAAAAATCAATTCACATTCAAAATTACAAAAAGAACATTGAATTCACCCAATCAAATGAAATAAAAAACACGGTGTCGTGTCGCCTCGATCGTCTTACACGAAGCCAGGAACGATGGAGATCAGTCTCATCGAAGCCAGTAATAACTTCCTCAACAAAATACCGAGTAGGACTAAAACGACCTCGCTCCCTAAGCAACAATGACGATTTTGCATCGTCGATTCCTGGATCAACGTCCAGTATCGCTTCTAAGTAACTATTTATCCAGTCATTTCCCGCCATTTCCGCACAAACCGAAGAAGAAGAAGGTGATTCTTATTTTTCTTGTGAGATCAAAAGGAAACGGTTTTCATCACTTTTGTGTGTGTTCTGTGGAAGTAATATGGTGGTGCGATTTTTATAGTGTTTGATTTTTATTTTTATTTAAAAAAAAAGGAATAATTAATGGAGTAAAGAGAATTTCTTAATTCTGATAAAAGCTTTTTCAGATTTGAGAGAGAGAGAGACCCGGGCGTGAGGCTATGAGGTGGCGTTGTTTGAGGGAGCTGGCGAGGTCTCTGGAAAAAGGTCGCGTCGGTTTGGAACTTGTTCGATTTTAAGCTTTATGAAATTAGGTACCACAAAGTTCGTCCTCTTGATATGATGGGTATTTTACATCACTCCTCGAAGTATATTCTCTTGCAATTTTACCATTTAAGGATCCATGTTCCAACAATAAAGTTTCCATTTACATTGTTGTGTTATGAAGGGTATGTCTGTCTGGAAAAAAAATATTTTTAAGAGAAATGAGTTGTTTCTATTATTTGAATGTATAAATAAAAATATTTTTATGTGAAATAAATTATTTTTTATTTATGGTTTTTAAATGATAGTAATAATACAACAAAAGCTATAATATATGTTATAAAGATAATGATGATAGTGGTTGTTATGATAATAATATTCATGAGCGTTATAATATTAGTGGATAATAATAGTGTTGATATTAATAAAATAATGATTATTTAAATAACAAGATAGATGGTGGAGCTTGTTAAATAATAAAAAATAAATAAAAAGAAGAGGTGAGGGTTTCATTGAAACTGGATAATATAATATAACAAATTATTTAAAAAAATTAACTTAATTTATATATAAAAAGACTATATATAAGCTAAAACAAAAAAAAATTAAAAAGATTATTCTATCTTTAATAAATAATAAAATAAAATAACTCCATTTTTCTTAACAGAGGAAGCATATATGATGGAAAGAAGATGGTATCGGTACTCTTGATCACGCTTTAGTTGGGCTATATTTTTAGGCATCAAATTAATTATTAAACCTTGCAAGAAATGTAGAAGGGACAAGACATGTAAAAGGAATGTCTCTAATGCATAGATTTACATGCCAGAAAGTAGAGAACAAAGAACAAATTATGCACAACATGGACTGCCTAGAGTGCATAATTTATTTTCAACTTTTATTCTTACTTAGCATGAATATATATTTGAAGCTTGTGTGGCAGTGTAATTATAATTATTTTTTAAATAATTTTTTATATTAAAATATATATTAATAATATTTTTAAAAATTTTTAAAAATTATTTTTAATATCAGCATATCAAAATAATTTGAAAAAATTAAAATTATATTAATTTAAAATTAATAAAAAAATAAAACAATTTTATTTTTTTTCAAAAACAAAAACAAATATGCATTATTATTACTCTCATCTAGCTAATCAATTACCTATCTTATCTCTTTATCTTAGAGTCAATTAACCAATCAAAATTCACCAAATGCCTTGATTCTTGAAGATGGTTATTAATCTAATCCAGCGTATTCCCAGACGGAAAGATGCTAAGCAAAAGCAAGCCATGCAACGTGTACTTGATTACAAAGATCATCATAAGATTTTGTCAAAGCCAGACAGCCCTTTTTCCAGAAAGATGACTCATCGCGGAATTTTGCAGCTCAAATCTTTATCTTACTTCTCCCTTTATTTACTATGGAGATTCGCGTTCCGTTGTTAGTGTTTACTATCATAATTAACTTTCATTAAATAAGATTATTTCTAAATATTTTCAAATAATTATTTTAATCTAAAAATTTAAATTATTAAATAAAATTTTAAAATATAATTTATACTATTTTTTAATATATTTCTTGAAGTGAAAGATTTTTAACTTAATACTTGTATAAATTCATATTATTTTTTATTAAATAAATAAAAATAATTAGATTTAAAATTATAATTGCTTGGTAATCAAAACTCTGATATTATATCAAAAATCATCTTAATTTAAAAATTTAAATTGTTAATTAAATAAAATTTCAAAATTTTATTTATATTATCCTCAAATATTTAATATATTTAGTTTATTCAACCACAACCATAATCTAGTTAGTTATTATTAATTGACTTGTTTGAAATTAATGAGAACCACTTCAAAATCAAAACCATGATATAATATAAAAAATCATCTCAATCTAAAAATTTAAGTTATTAATTAAATAAAATTTTAAAATATAATTTATATTATTTTTTAATAATTAATATATTTAGTTTATTCAACCACATCCATAATCTTGAGTCTTATTAATTGACTCCTTTGAAATTATCAATTGAAGACTCAAATAATTATGAATCAGTCACGAAAATCTTTCCTCGTAAGCTCCCGAGTCTGAGGTGGTGGAATCCATTTAACCTAATTCGGGAGATAATTTTAGCTTGATGCACACAAAATGCATGCCGTGATTCCATGTGATTAAGGTAGCTAAGGTACTGGAATGGAGGGCTTGCATATATCATTTCTTTAAGATTAAGGCAGCTAAAATTCTCTCTCTATTTTTTATTTTTTTTTGGGTTTGAAGGATTTGTTTGCGAGATCAATCTATGATTTGAGGGTTTTATTTATCATTTGTTTGTGTTTATGTCAATTATTTAAAATTATCCAATCAATAACTTGTTAATAACATTAATTTTGTGTTTATAATTAAGAATGACGACTTAATTAAAATTAATAGTTATTATTATCTAATTAATTAATTAACAGGGTATGACATGAACAAACAATATTTTACATCCAATGTAAAAATCATTCATCTTGTGTGGATATTATACCCATTATCAACGAAGTTCAGAAGCAGCAAAAGAATATTTTCGCTGTTTTGATTTTGGAAAGGAGGATTGAATGGCATATTTGGTATTGCATGTGGGGTACAATATTTTTTAAAATATTTTTATTTAAAAGTATATTATATTGATTTTTTTTTTAATATAAATATATAAAAAAACTTTAAAAAAATAATCAATTTAATATTTTTTTAAAATGAAATATACTCTTAAAATATATTAAGCGGTATTTAGAATAATGATAGAATTTATGTTTTAAAATACTTTTAATTTAAAAAATATTAAAATAATATTTTTTTTAATTATTTTTAAAATAAATATATCATAACTATTAATAAAAATCTTTAAAAAACAATTTAAATACAAAAATTATTTAAAAAAATTGCACAACTAAAATGCCAAATAACTCCTTGAAAATAGAAGAATTGTCATCATCTCTTAAGCTTATTTTATAGAGTATAGTTGTGATTGTTTTTTAAATAATTTTTTGTATTAAAATATATATCAATAATATTTTTTATTTTAAAAAATTATTTTTAACATCAACACATTAAAATTATTTAAAAATAAAAAAAAATATATTAATTTAATATAATTAAATAAATAAATAAATAAATAAATTTTTAAAAAAATATTTTTAAAACATAAAATTACTAATCACATGAACGAAGAACCCAGGTGTCGTGGATTCCACAATGTTCTCAACGTTGTCGTGGGCACTGGACACCAATGTATGCCTTTTTTAAGGAAGACGAGATCTGATACGGCCACGTACGTGGCGTGCAGATGACTACCAATGTCTCGCTCACTGTGCATACGTGGCTGGAAGACAGGTATTATAGTTGGCTGAAAAGTTAATATTTAGATGCTGACCAAAAGAATCAGTTCCCACATGAACTCATTTTCTATTAAAATATACCGAGTTTTTTTTTTTTAATTAGATACTTTATTGTTTTGAATTAGAAACGACAAAAACTTGGGAAGAGAGAGAGAGAGAGAGAGAGAGGTTTTCTTTATGTTTTTTTATTTTAAAATAATAAAAATTTATTCTAAAACTATATCATAATATATTTATTTTTATATTTTCATCTTTATTTTTTCAATTAAATATGTTTATATTTGTCTTTTTTTTATTTTAATTAGACCAATTTTGCAAAATCTTCTCTCTGGATGTATATAAAGAAGAAACATAAAGAAGAGGAACAAATTACTTTATTCTTTACAGAAGGGAAACTTAAACCAAAAGATTACTGATTAATCAATGCCAATTTAACTAAGACAACACAACTATCTAGTTTTTCTTCATCTTCACACGTCCCCTACGTTCCCATCGCAAAAAACCAACTTTCTTTGATCAAACACCAACAACATGGCTTGAAAATCCACGCTGAAGCTAAAAAAGAAAGAAAAAAGAAACCTGAAACTGATACAAGAGACAGAAACACTCAAACAATGTCTTTCTTTATTGGTATGATTATAGGAATCTCTGTTGGGATTGGTCTCATCGTAGCATTTGCTAAGTACGAGAATATCAGATCCATGCGTCGTTCTCAATTGGTAAATCCCATCTGATTCCTTGGTTTCATTAATGATTCAAGGTGGATTGTTTTTTTTTTATGTCTGCGTTAATGTTTGTGTTTTTTTAGGCTAAAACAGTGGCAGCATTTGCAAGAATGACAGTCCAGGATTCAAGAAAAATTCTTCCTGATGAGTTTTATCCACCTTGGGTTGTCTTTTCACAGAGGCAGAAGTTAAGTTACTGTACATGATATGAACAGTAATCCAACCATCGGATTTGGATTTATGAATTTCATCACTAGGATCCGCATGTTTTTTTTTTTAATGGGATTGATTTAGAGATTTTTTATCGTGGTTCTGATATTGGTTTGTTCATGAATTGCAGTTAAATTGGCTTAATGCTCAACTTGACAAGATTTGGCCTTATGTTGACGAGGTAATAAGTTTGATTAATTTCCCATTTTTATGGTGGATTACTTGCTACACTTCGTGTAATAAGTAATATTGAGCTGCGAGTTTCTGTGGTTTCTGGTTATATAATGGCATAGGCAGCATCAGACCTGATAAGAAGCAAAGTTGAGCCAGTTCTTGAACAATATACGCCAGCTATATTTTCATCCATGAAGTTTTCCAAGTTGACCCTTGGCACTGTGGCTCCACAATTTACAGGTTAGTTTGATTGATTACAAAATCGGTTCAAGTCCTTGGTGATTTTTCTTGTTCCAAAACGTTGGCAATCATGGGATCAATAATGACACAGAATTTATGGTTAGAAATGGAGAAAGAAACCTTCTTTCCCCCTTTTGTTAGTCATTTGAGTAATTGAGTTCCTGGGCATGCAAAGGAACAGAGTGATGATATGTGCGAGCTGTGGATGTCTTATAGGAGTTTGCATTATTGAAGAGGAAAGCGGAGACACAGGTATCACCATGGAATTGGAGATGCAGTGGGATGGCAATCCAAATATTGTACTTGATATCAATACAAGAGTTGGTGTGGCACTACCCGTCCAGGTAATCTTCAACTTGGTTTGCTCGGTTTTCGTAGAGTATTCTACTGACCTCGTAATGTACATGTGAAAAAACCATTTAAATTTAAAAGCTTTTAGATGAGATGGTTTTTTGACATTGATATCAGAGTATTGGTAACCAAGCGGTCACGAGTTTAAATATCATCATACTTATTCTATTTGATAAAAATTAAGCATAAGATAATATGGATATGTATAAATTTCAATTTCAAAAAGCTTTTACCTAAGAGGGTATTTTAAAAAGTTATATAAAATCATATCTTGGAACCTTAACTAAAATCTTAAGCTATTAGATTAAGTTGACTCTTTTACAATATATGTGTAGTAAAGTTTCACCGACATTGATTTAAGAATCATGCTTTTCCTTAATTGAAGTTAACTAAAGCATTGATTTCTAGTATCTTAGGATATAAATAGAATAAAACTTTCTAAGTGCAGACTGCAGACTGATTCTTTCTTTTGATAAAGAAGACTGATACTAATTTCAGCTCCCTTTTCTTTTCTTTCTTTCCTTCTTTTTTGGCTTTGATACAGAAATCAAGCCCCTTTGTCACATTGTTTCTGCTGAGATATAGTGATTTTACTATGTTAAACATTCTTTTGTAATTCTGGGGAATTTATTCCCAGTTTGAGAGCTGGTATCTGCCAAGAAAGCTCATCTGTTTAACCCTTTATGTCATGTTTGTTGTCCAATTAACTCACACGATATATACAAAATCTGTCTAAGTTAGTGCACATTTAGTGGAAGATCTTCATTATTATTTATATATCTTTTCCTGTTTAACTTCATCTAGGTGAAAAATATTGGATTCACTGGGGTTTTCAGGTTAATCTTCAAGCCACTAGCCGAAGACTTTCCTGGTTTTGGAGCTGTTTCTTATTCCTTGAGAGAAAAGGTGAGTTTTATCTTGTTACTTTTTAACCATCTTAAAATTATCACAATCAACATTCTGGAAGGGAAAAAGAAATATTCTGAAGGCAATGCTGATGACATACATGAACTTTTTTCATGCACATGTGCACAAACTTAAATGCTTATAAATGAAATCTTATTCTGAAAGTAGATGAAGTATATGTAGTAACAAACATTTATGTATAAATATGTAGAAAACCATATCCAAATATGCTCTGGATAACGTGAACATGGAATTCTTTGAATTCAATATATAAATTTTATTATGACTGCAGAAAAAGCTGGATTTTACGCTTAAAGTTGTTGGTGGTGAGATATCAGCAATCCCAGGGCTTTCTGATGCTATTGAGGTTTGAACAAATTTTATTTCCTGGTTCTTTGCTTCATCCGTCACGTACTTGCATGCATTTCTCAAGGATTGTCTTGTGGCTTTAAGACCACATTACTTGATCAAAATTGATGTCACACCTGATGGAGGGTGATTAATCCTGATTAGATCACAAATTTTACGACCCAGAATTTCTCATCTCGTACAAAGTATTGTAGGTGATTAAACATTAATTTGAAAGACTCTTGCAGAACTGTACTTTTCATTATTTATTCGGTTCCTAGGACTATGGCTGTGGATGATCATAGGTCTAACGAAACTGCTGTATTGTTATGTTCAGGAAACCATAAAGGATGCTATTGAAGATTCTATAACATGGCCAGTTCGGAAAATTGTATCAATATTACCTGGGGATTATAGGTGCGCTAATTCTATCTAGAATTCTAGATTATCATCTTTATTGTGATCCTCTTGCAAAATTTCAATTCCCATAATGCCTGCCAGTTATTTAGTTATGATCAAGGTACAATTTGCCAAAATGTTCAGACCTGAAATCCATATTGAGATAGGTAGGCTTGAGTTTCACTCGCTTCCTGAGTTTCGTGCACAGGCTAGACCAACTCCTTATCCTTTATTGTTCTATCCATGTCTGATTATGGGACTTTTGTTTTGGTTTAGTCTAAATTCATGTTGATCGGAAATAGATATGTCGGCTGTCTTACAATAGTGCTTATTCTGTATCACCACGGTGTACTAATCCATTATATGTTCCAGAAGTTAACTGATAATTTTAAATTTTTATTTCTGATATAAAACGCTTCCTTCTTCATTGAACACACTGTCTCTTTATATATCGAGCCCCAACAAAGTTACAATTCCTGAATGCATCCAGCTGATTCACACTAAGAAGTAAATTTTTGGATTTCTGATGAAACTGCAATTATTAATGTTTACTTCATGTTTTAGTGACCTGGAGTTGAAGCCCGTTGGTACGTTAGACGTGAAGCTTGTGCAGGGCAAGGAGTTGACAAATAAAGACATTGTCGGAAAATCTGATCCTTTTGCTGTCTTATTTATACGTCCACTACGTAGCAGAACGAAAACCAGCAAAACAATTGTAAGACAGCTTCCCATATTTCACAACTTAGGTTTTCTTTGTTTAGACCAGCCATAACTCTTATGATAATTTCAGAGCAACCAATTGAATCCCATATGGAATGAACACTTTGAGTTCGTAGTTGAAGATGCATCAACTCAACACTTGACTGTAAGAGTCTTCGATGATGAAGGAGTTCAGGCTGCTGAACTCATTGGTTGTGCTCTAGTGGCACTAAAGGATCTTGAGCCTGGTAAAGTGAAGGATGTATGGTTGAAACTAGTCAAAGATTTAGAGATCCAGAGAGATAACAAGTACAGGGGTCAGGTAAGAATCTAGTATGCCAATTGAAATCTCCCATCCTCGTCATTGGTTTCAAGTATTTTAGAATGATATATCGATATCGAGTGCGTAGGAGATCATACTACGACTGAACTATTGTGTAATTTCTTACGAATTCAGAAGGGGATTAGAAACGAGTTTTTTCAATTGAGTTGAAAACCTAATATGATGATATTTCCCACAGTCAGTTTTTTTCCTGCTTTTGTTACAGATTTTTCTCTGTTCAAAAGCAATATATGAACTTGCAGTTGTTAATGAGTGCCATCTTCTTTTTTTCATCAGGTGCACTTGGAGCTTTTGTACTGTCCGTACGGCACAGAGAGCAGTTTCAAAAATCCTTTTAACCCTGATTTTCAATTGACCACTTTAGAAAAGGCCATTAGGAGTGGCACTGATGGAACAGGTGATCCTAATTCTGGAAGAACATCTCCAAAGAAAAATGTCATCGTGAGAGGAGTACTATCAGTTACTGTTATAGCTGCAGAAAACCTGCCGGCAACTGACTTGAATGGAAAGGCCGACCCCTATGTTGTCCTTATCATGAAGAAATCTGAGAAAAAAGCCAAGACTAGAGTGAGTTCGAGGTTTCTGATTAACACGATCACCACCATGTTCCTTTTTTATTTTTTCGTTTGTTTCTTATCATTCACTCATTTTATCACTTGTTCAACGAATCTGGTACATCGAAAGTGCAATTTTGGCTAACTAGATCTCTACTGATTATAACAAAGAAGAGTCTTCTAAAGTTATATTTTGCAGGCAATACCATGCTTATATGTTCCATAACCTCATCCACTTATGCTTTCTCAGGTCCTAACTAAGAACCTAAATCCAGTTTGGAATCAAACATTTGAATTTGTTGTGGAGGATGCATTACACGATATGTTAATTGCAGAAGTCTGGGACCATGACACTTTTGGCAAGGTAATGTTTCCACACCAAGTGCATTATGTTGCTCATTGTCATATAATTGTCTCGTTGAGCTTTTGTTTATGTAGGTATTTAGGCATTGTTTTGTGTGCGGGCACGCACTTTTTTTTTCAAAGTTTTGCAAGGAATCTGCATTATTCTTGCAACATTGTTAATAGTCTTTCAATATCATTCTAATTTCGACGAACTGTATGAATCTTTCAGGATAAAATGGGAAGATGCATAATGACACTTACCAGGGTTCTATTAGAAGGAGAATTTCAAGACAGCTTTCCACTAGACGGTGCTAAATCAGGAAAGCTGCTTCTGCATCTCCAGTGGACACCGCAGCTAAAGTTTCGTGATTCTTGATCTATAACTAAAAGGGTATCTTTTCAAGCTTTTCCGTGCAGATATTCTTGCCTGTTTTTCTCTTTGCACGCAAGTGCTAGAAGCCAACGCTACGATTTTCCTCGATGCTGTGTTGTAAAGGATGTTAAAGATTAATGTAAAGGAAAGAAGAGGAAGAGGATGAGGGAAGTCCAGCTATTCTTTTCTTAATGTCTAACCATTTTTACCCTTTTTTTCCCTTTATTGGATTGCATTCTGTGATATGTTTAAATTCAGAATACATGTATGTGTATATATGCAATGGAGGCTGATGATATTTGCAGATAAGTTTTGGTCTTTCTTGGTAACAATCTTTAAGAGATGGATTAAATGCTCCACATCCTCCTTGTTCTTTCTCATTTCTTCATTTGCTTCAACTTTAATCGACTCTGATTCAATAGTGTAGTGTACAAGCTTCTGCTTCAATTCATCATGCTCTGTCAGCATTCAATATTACAGGTTAATTAGTTTATGAATGCTAAAGACTGTTTCAAATGAAATTGCTTTGATATCCTCTTCTATAAGGGTAATATCTGATGAGGGCAACTCTATATTTAAAAAAATAATGATAATATGCTTTTCCGATTAATGTCAAATGCTAGAGGGACTCAAAATTCAAAACATAATCTGATTTGAGAAGAAGGAAGCATAAGCATAATATTTTATGGACAAGAAAACAATTGAACCAAGGTATTAAACCAAGGGTACTAGATATGTCATTCATACGTCTATAAATAAATAAACCTAATATACTCCTTGAACCATTGAAATTTGATCTCACTGAAATCTCTGCCGTTTTCCAGCTGGAATTTGATGGATAGCACCAGAATTTAACAGGTATCCCTTGTCTAGACCTGAACTAGCAAGATTTAACATGGAAGAACACTTTAGAGAATATCCGCGATCCAACTCAATGTAAGATGGTGAAGCCAATGGTTTTTGAGCAAGAGAGCTTGCATTTGCAAATGTTTTCTGATTACTCATGGAAACAGGTAGAATATTGAACGGTTGCAATGGAGGCGAATTTCTCCACCGTGGAAGCGGACCTGCAAGAAGTAGCGTTTGAAGGAGAGGGCGGGCTTCCATTAGAGCCTGCAACAGCTTTCCCTTTTGAGGCAGGACTTTTCCTTTTATGAAATTTTCAATTACAGCATCAGCCGGATGGATCTTGGCCACTGCTGGAGGCACTAAACCTGCTGATATAGAGCCTTTATACTCTTGAACAAAGGCGTTGCTCACAAACCCCATATGACTTGAGTCTGCCAAATTATTGTTTGAGAAATCTGGTGAAGTAATTGTATCAAAGAAGGGATCCACAGGAGAGGAGCCATGTGATTGGTGATTATATGTTTCGGATAAACTGTTGGATTCAGTTATGCTCGAGTTTCCTATCACAGAAACTACAAGGGGGTTTTCGGATTGTTCTTGAGGATGAATAGGCGAGGATGCAGCCATAAGTTCAGAAAGTACAAGATTGTGAGCTTGTTGGGCTCTAAAAATCAGATTAGGCTAAAAAAAAACTAGCCTGAGTTTAGTCTTGCGAAGATTAAACCTCCTAGCTATGAATCAACAACTCCATTGATTTACTTGTAATTTGCTAATCCTCGAGCTTGGTTTAAAAGGGATTTTGGTTAAATTTTACTTTGAAATGGTTAGTTCGCTTGCGTTCTGATGCGCGAGACAAATGAAAAAAATATGCAAACATTGTCAATCAGTCTTGGAACTTGGCCCGGCCCGACAGGTCTATCCGGAACTCGGCCAATTCGGGGCTGAAACTGGACCGGGTTGAAAAAAAAACAAGAAAAGAAAAAACTCGGTGTGACCCGGCGACCTGATCAAAAATCCGGTTGCAGCCCGTTTTTTTTTTTACTAAAACGATGTCATTTTGATTTTTTTAAAAAAAATTTGACCCGGATAACCCAATGACCTGGTCAAAATCCAGAACCCGAGTCTTGGACTAAGCCGGGTCTAAAAACTATGTTGATGATGCAATTTTAGAAGAGAATTTTTTTTTTAATTGTGAACATAAAATTTAAATTTTAGTATTAATAGCTTATATAGTATTTTGCATTCAAAAAGCCACTTTTTATTTTAATAATTTTAATGTGTGGTATAAATCTCTAATGTTTTAAATTTTATTTTCTTATGAATCAACAAAATGCTAGATTTTAGTCCTTGTGATTTTTTTCAATGTATATCCCTTTCTTATCCTTTTACTCAATTGTGTTCTATTTTTTATTTTTTTTCCTTTATTTCCAATAATTAATATCCCGCCAACTGAGATAAGTTTCAAGCCCTGTAATATTGTCGAGGTTATAAAAAGCATTCAAGGAATGAAAGGATAAAATTCGACATTAATTGCTAGCAGTGTGAAAATTATGTGCGTGATAATATATAGATTTGATCAAGTTTTTGAATTAAAGATATTGTTAGCGGACATTCCTAGAAAACAAAAGGATGTTCATTTGTGGACTAACTCCTTCAAAACTTCATAGCTCTCTCATCTCTTGATTAATTTCTAAATTCAAAACAATGGAAAGATTCTCCATTTAAACCTCAATTACCCATTTCAAGCTCAATTCAAATACAATCTTATATCACGTTGATGTAAGGTCTTCAGAATATTACCTCAAGTGTGAGCGTTGCGTCTCATTCTAGACCTCAAAGATGACCTACTTGGCACACAGAGCTGAGCTGATAAGAGTTTTGCAGGATCTGATGCACTTCTTTGGATTCATCTGCTCATAAAGTTCTTTTGATAAGAAAAGAAATGAATCTGAGCAATGAAAATAGCACTTTATTATATGATGATTTACAACGGAGTCGAGAACGATAGCGGCCAACAATGTGTCATTATTGAGCTAAGAAATCAAGGAATATTTCAGGAAATGAAACTTGACAAACTAATTCCTTAAAATGATATATTCATTGCTGGCAAATTCAACAAATGGCCGTTTACTATAAATGTAGGACGTAGCGATCCCAAATATTTCTGCGAACAGCACAGGTTGCTAGCATCCCCCGATCTTGATAATATAGTAGTGCAAAATATTACTGCGCTGCCACGGCATGCACAAAGTGCACAAATTTATGAAACCTTTCTATCCAAAATCTTCAGTAACTAGTATGTTCCCTAGCCTTGAGATGTCTCCTTCTATGCAGATTGCTTGCCCTGCATGACAATTCATCAAGAGCTCTAAATCAAATCATGTTTCATGAAAGAAGTTATGAACATCGGATAGCCAATGATGTGCGACCGTCGCTTTGAAGCATACGCTATTATTAATATTCTGTTACTCAAAGGCAGATCATTAAGTTATTCTACTGGCATCATGTTTACGAATAGAGTTACAAACTTGCATGTACATTGTTTAATTGGTTTTTAGGGTGTGTTTTTTTTCAATTTAGAAAGCAAATAAAAAACACAAAGCATACTGGAGCCGGATATTGCACTTATGAATCAATCAATCACTTGTATTATACAAGACTTTTGCATCAGTTTTGTTGCTCATCTGATATTTGATATCTTAGAAAAAACTTCCTCTATCTTCATTAGAAACTTTCCTTCCCTCAAAAAATGCGAGAACTTCCCAATGCAACTATAATACTTACCTGATGCTTGAGAAATACCACCATGACTAAACACTAGCATCTAACATTCTTGAACAAAAGGAAGGCAAAGAGATCACACTTACCAGTATTGGTTATGGAATATCACAGAATCAGTTGTTTCTGGCTTTCCGTCATCATTTCGGTTCCATTGGTAGAATGCATGTGTTCTGTTCCTAATCTCCAAGGTAGAATGGCCATAACTAGCTTCTCTGAATGCGGAATAATCTGGTTGTGGGTCGAAGAACCTAATTATAAATTTCAACAGTTAATAGGTAACCCATATTTGAATTAGTTAGATTTTCCTAAGCTTAAAAAATTAGATTTGCCTCACCTTGCAACAAGACCTTCCTGATTTCCCCCATCCCCAACAGTTAGGTACACAGGTGCTGATTTGTCAGGAACAGGATAACGGTCACCAGTTGTCACGTTATAATGTATGTTTGAGATACGATACTGTAAATCAAGAATACTCTCAATGAGAAAAGGAAACACTTGATAAATTCAAAACTGGTGCATGAAACGTTATATACAGCACCATTAGGATCAGAATATGAGGGGTTGCAACTCCAAGGCACTTTCAGGAGAATCATGCATCATGAACATGACTTCTTAGAATATGAATAGCAGGGGTGGGCTAAAATTGTTTCTTTAGCCATGCGGCTGGGTTGGGTCTCAACTATAGGAGCTGCATGCCAGTTTGCGATCACCAAGGACCTACTTAGAAAAGCAGCAGCTCCTCTTTTCCAATGAAAACTTTGTAAATGAATGTTCTTCGGGATTCAGTGAAGTTTCAGGAGAATGATCTTATGGGAATTTCATTTAGTGGAAGAGGAAGGTACAAATATACAAATTGATTAGCTACATGCCTATATGATGATGTATTGATAGGTCTACAAGGCATAAAAAAGAGGAAGTACATACTGATCTTTCATATGCATGAACATGACCAGCAAAAATGAAGTCGACTTTGGATCTAACAAACCAGCTTTCAAAGACTGCACGCATGCTTTCACCTTCCATATAGTGAGCTGCATTGCTGTTGTAGATGGGCACGTGCATAACAACAATGAGCCAAGGTGTCTTCTCCCTGTTGACTCTTTTCAATTCTTCTCTAAGCCACATCCATTGAGGAGTGTATTTTACTGATTAAAAAATATTTGCAAATTCGTTACGACCAGAAAACATTCGACTTATAGTAACATCAAATAGTCTTTTGAATTATGAACTAAGAATAGAAATCATTAAAATGTCAATAACAGTTGTCATCGCATCTACTTTGGTAAGAAACCAGCAAATTTTAAGCAGATAGTATCATCTAAGTTTTGGAATAGACTAGCTACTTCCTGCCAAAACATAGTGAATTAAGGATTACCAAATGGAGAATAGCTGGAGAGGACAATGATGTGAGCAGATGCACGGCGTATAGCATACCAAAGAGGATTGGTGCTTTTTGAGGCTGTATGAGGGGTGGCAAATCTATGCAGAAATGATTTAAATGGAATGAGTTCCTCCTGGAACAAAGAGGATTTGTGTGTGAGTTGACAAGCATTAAAGAAAAGAGGATATATTAACAACAAAAATGCCAAAGATTAGACTTGTTGAAACTAGAGCATTAATAAAACTAGAAACAATAGATCAATGGCAAAGAGCATAAAAACTAAAAAAGAAAACATAAGGTGAAGAAAGTTTAAAGTTACCATTTCTGGCATGTACTCTATCTCGTGATTCCCAGCTGACCAAATCCATGGTTGATATGCAGCACTTTGCTCGACAAAACGGCCCCATGAATCCCATCTAATACCAACATCATCATATTGATATCTATCAGCATAAGAGAGATCACCAGCAAACAAAACACTCTGTCCCCCACTCTTCATGTAATGCTCGAGAGTGGAAAGAGAATTATATGTTTGACCCAAATCACCTAAAAACATACAAAAACCAATACATAGTGAGAAAAATATAAAAACATGTGGTCCAAAACTAAGAAACATGTTCTTCCAACCACCGCATTCTATTGTCAGTATCGTATTACCTGATATTGAAACAATGGACTGTTGGTTGAAAAATATCTTGCTAAAGCAAAATCCAATAGGTATTCAGAAACAAAATTCAACTTAGGTATTTTTAAAAAGCAGCAAAATATCTTACCAATAATTCCAAATGTGTAAGAAGCATCTGGATCAATCTCTGGAGGTGTTTGAAACCAAAACACACGAGAGGAGTCACCTTCTCCGATCTTGTAGTAATACTTCGAATCATACTAAAAAGACAGAAATGTTAATCCCCAAAACTGAGACCATTCAAAAAGCGAAACAAAATCATAGTTCAATTGAATATTTTACCTCAAGCCCATCAACAAGACAGTGATGAATGTAGCCAGACTTATATTTGTAAAAGGTGTAGTTAGTAACAGTGCCCTCAGCACTAAAATCATAACTATTCTCTGAAGTGCCATATTTCACGGTATTAGAACCCGGTTCATCAGGCGTGACCCAAGAGATTATTACAGCCTTCCCATCATAATCACCTTGAATGATGTGAACCTAACAATCAACAAACTAATCAGGTCATAATTAACTTCAACAAAAAAAAAGGGTTTCAACTAAAATTCAGTAAAAAGTGCAAGACTCACTTGCTGTGGAGCATTATAACCTTTTGGAATTGCAAAAACTTCATTGTCAAGAGGGATATCTGCCGCTGGCCATTGTGTACGAACAAAAGTGCTTGTTAAACCCGCATTCCCATTTTCCACATAGCTTGAGACTAAAACTAATATAATTACAAATCGAAACAATTGCAACCGCAATAATCTAGAAGCCAGCAGCATATTCTTTTCAAGAGCAATCCCTGGGAAACACAACCTAATAAATCCAGTAAGAATACAACTAAAGCAAAGAAAACATATAGACTAATAGTAAGACTAAACTAATCCAAATTAGGAATTGCAAATCATCATTAAAAAAAAATTGAACTGTTTGACCCTTAATTAGTTTGGCTTCTTTCTTCTCTTTTTTTCTCTAGGAAGCAACTTCCTTGCATTTCAGATCTACCCATCATAACTATATTGCACTGCATTAACCTCCATGAATTACAAATTTTGATTCATGAATCAAATCAAGAAAACTCTGCAATTGTTACTTCAATATAAAATCAATTACAAGCTTTCATTCTTAACTTGTAACGATGAGAAAGCCATAGGAAAAAAAATCCACAATCTATAAAGTTTTTTGCAAGCAATCTTTAAGAAAAAAGAAATCAAAAAGTTGCAGAAATAAACACGAGTCCTACTTATTATATCGAAGCAGAGATGAGTCAGAAAGCTTTGAAAGACAGTAGGGGTACCTGAATCAATGACGAAGAACAGAACGGAACAGAAGAGAGACAAAGACAGAGGTTGTAATGACAGACGCTGTTGTAGATCTTTGACAGTTATAAACGGTGACTTTTTCTCAAAAGAGTAAGACGCCAGCAAACAGTTAGAGCAGTTGTTGTTTTCAAAGTTTCCAGAGCAATTTGCTAGGTATAGAAATACACCAATCCGCTATTGCCATGTTAGTAATAAGTAATTGCATTAGATTAATTGCGTGAAGCCGAATAATTCCTTTTTTTCCTGTTTTTTCTAGACGTCGATAAAATCAATATATATAATATTCAAAAACATTTGTAAAATATTTAAAAAATATCTTGTATAACTTATCATGAAAAATGATAGTTTTTTTTTTCGGTAATCTCTACTAAATATCTATATCTAAATTTATAGTTTATATAGGTGTAAAAAAAATAAAAATAAAAATTATCTCAATTAAACATTCTCTTTAAGATTTGATGAATCAACCTTCATATATTTTTAATACAAAAAATCCAACAAAATAAAAAAATCTCCCTCCCAAGCATAATTTCTCTCTTTTTGAACATTACTTTCTCTCCTCGAAAATTTCTTCTTCGTATCTTACCCAAATCAAAACCAAAATCTTAATAATTACTGCCCTAACACCAGATAAAAATTAATCAGGCTGTATTTGATTTATTTGCCTCTCCTCTTGATATGGTAAGAAAAGGTAAAGAGAATGGTGGAGTTCCAAGTCTTTACATCTAAAAGGAGAGCAAGGTTTCGTTTAAATTTTCATTGGTTTAGGTTTTCCACAAGAGGATGCCTCCAGAACCAGTCATCTTCATCATGACTACTGTAATCCTCGCCAAGTCTTTGCTGTACAGTAGTGAGTTTAATTCCTTGCATTTTTTTTATCTCATTTCTATTCTAAACTGTGGATGCGAGAATAAGTTTATTGAAATAAAGATAGTTTTTATGTTTTAAAAATATTTTAAAAAATAAAGTTTATTTATTTTAAAATTAATTTTTTTAGATTATTTTGATGATATAATATAAAAAAATTAAAAAAAAACCATTATTAAATATTTTTCTTGAAATTTAAGGTATTTAATAAATAATTTATTATCTACAGTACCATGTATAAGCTAATCAACTTGTTGTTTGTTTTAAGAGATTTTTCGTGTAAAAATGAAAAAGTATTAAGAGGTTGAATGTTATTTTTTAAAATATTTTTTATTTAAAAATGTATTTAAATAATATATATTTTTTTAATTTTTTAAAATTATTTTTAATATTCACGTATTAAAATAATTTAAAAATATTAATTTTAAAAAAAATCAAAAAAAAATAAAATGTAAAAATAAAAGCAATAAATATCTTGAAAAGTCTTATCAGGTTCTTAGAGTTTGGTGCTGTGTTGGGGGCGTGTAGGGGCGATATATATATATATAAACACACCAGGCTTCTTTTTTTTTTTTTTTTGGTCAATTGTTGCACATGGATCTGATTGCAGAATTTTGGTGGAGGGCATTATGAACTTGTCATTCAGTGATGGGAAATGTCGGCTGGTTGGATTTAAAACTTTATTATATCGGATTGGGACTGACATTTGTAAATTGAGTCTATTTATTTTTAAGTTTAAGATTTTATTGGAATTTAATTAAATATTAAAAAATATATAGATATATAAAAAATTAATTTCAAATAATACTTGATTGGTATATTTTAATAAACTCAATGCCCTTCAAAAGAATTTAATCCCAAATAATAATAAAAAAAATCTCTTGGTACTTATAAAATAAAAAGTTCAAAAGTTAAAATTGAGCTCAAGAAATACTCAAGTTTTTAGATAAGAGACATCATAAATAAAATGAGCTTTGAGTTTAAATTTATATATATATATATACACACACGCGCGCGCTCGCGTGCTGAATTTACTTTAAAATAATTTTTTAAATCATAAAAAATTATTTTTTGGCTAACATATAATAATTATGGGCTTGGATTTGGGTTTAAAATTTTTTGGCTCATGAAGAATTATATTTGCCAGCCATATTTTGTCTAGTCCAACCAATAAATGTAAGAATATAAATAGTCTCTTTCATAAGGATTTTCTACAAACATAAATAATTTTTTCAACTAAAAAAACTTTAAATTTATGATCAAAATATTCAGGTTTAATTCTAGATTTATGGTGATTAGTGCCCGTTTGGTATTGAGGTTCAACCTGCTTTTCGGAAAATTTCAATTTTTTTTTTTTACTAAAATTGAGTGTGGTTTGTACTTTTTGGATTGTTTTGATGTGCTGATATCAAAAATAATTTTTAAAAAATAAAAAAATATTATTGGCATGCTTTTCGGCACGAAAAGCTATTTGAAAAGCAACCGCTACCACACTCCCAAACATTAGTCGAAATTGATGATGGTACAAGAATTAATTCTTTAACTCTTTAGTTTTTAAAATTCATTATATAAAAAGGTGGTAAATGGAGAGTTTGACAGAGTGGCGGAGCCACATAAGGACAAAAAAGGACAATTGCCCCCTTAACTTTTTTTATTTATTTATTAAAATATTAATATATTAGGTTAGTAAATTGTTGCATGAAAGAAGAAAAGTTGTTATTATAATATAATATATATATATATACACACACATGCGCGCGCGCGCAGCTCATTCCCCAATTTTTTCTCAATTTCCTTTTTGTTTCTATATCAAATCAATGGGACCGGCTTAAAAATATGGAGTCCCCTGACTAACAAAGAGTATTTCGCGTTCCTGCCTTTGCTGTTTTGCTATTCTCATGAGTTACTGTGCCACTTTGTTCTTTTTATGAGTTCTTGTTCCTGCCTTTCCCGTAAGTAAATTTCTCATAAAATATAATTAAGCAATTACTCTATTTTTTTTGTATTTTAGGTAAAAAAAATTTATTTTTTCTATTTATTTTAATTTTTAATTTTAATTTTATTCTTTTATAATTAGCTATTAAAAATATTAGGGTTTATGATAATTTAGGGTTTTTGATATGAATATATTCAAATATGTTGAAAATAAATGTTTAAATCTGCTAATTTAATCAATTAAATATTTCTTTTCTTATTATAAAGGAATAAATTAATATTCATGCAAAACCAATATTCTTGACATCTCTTGCATTGAGAGAATAGCTTATTGAAATTTAATATTTTTACATGATTTTTTTATAAGCAAAATATTAAGTAGAAATCATGTTTTTCAAGAACTGTTCCTTTTGCACATACACTGGGCATTGCTCCTCAATTAAATATCTAGAAATGATTAAGTATAATTTAATCAGCATACTTATTATATGCATATAAATATGCATTGAAATATGTTTTGATTTTGATAAATTGATGTGTATTTTGCTATGGATTTCATATGAAAGATTTAAAATTATTGTGTAACTCAACTGACTTTTATTTAATAGTGAATTATTATGTAGTTGTGTTAATTATTATGCAGACACTAATGATGATAAAAAAATCCAACAGATTTATATTAAATTAACATGTCACTAGACAAGTATTTCAAGCGTAAATCTCTTGAGGATGAAGAGTCAATCAAAGTTTCAAGTCATGTAACTCCATCAAGTTCAAAGAAAAGTCATATTGAAATCAACCTTAACAATTATAATGTAAGTTTTTTTAGTTTAAAAATATTTTTAAATTAAGTTTACTTGATATGAATTAGTATATATGTTTTGAATTGATTTCTAATGTATATCTATATAATATAGTATTTGTTAATAATCTGTTCCCTCATTGAAAAAAATCTGGCTCCGCCACTGGACACAAAGTTTTTTTTAATATTTTACGTACTCTTTTCTCCTTTCCCTTGATTTTAGTGTTTTTCTTCTCATTTCAACTTTAATTTTTTTTTTTAAATCTAGAGTTTAAATTCACTTTATTAAAAGATAATAAAGTTCATTAACTTAGTTTCATAGACCTTGTTTAGAAGTATATTTAAATAATATATTGTTATTGAAATCTTAAAAGGCTTGTTACAAACATTCTAATTGCAATAAATAAGACGTAATAAAACCTTAAGAATATATTATTCATCATTTACAATATTAAAAACTTTATTATTTTAAAGCGTTTTAAAAAAATATCATTCTTAATTTTTAATTTAGATATTTTATGTTATTGGTATGCATGTTTAAATATATTTTTAGGATGTATGCTAGAATTTTATTATTATACTTGTATTAAAAGCATATTTTCCGTGAAATTTTATTTTGCATACATATAAATTTAAACTTATATAAACACTAGTATTTTCTGAAATAATTTTTTATCACCGGTCTAACATGTTTACGCTAACCAACAAAATATATTATAATGACAATTATATGAATAATCAGATATTTTATGTTGATTTTTTTATTAGAATATTAAATATTAGCATGCATATAAAGTTCAATAAGTAAAATTTATTTTTTAAAACTATAAAGGATAATCCAATCTGAACCAAACAACATGAGAATTATTGTTATCATCCCTAAATAGAATTATATAGAATGTATATATCATCAAGTAAGAATTATTGTATTTTACATTTGTGTTTTGTGGTTATTAATCTAATTTATAAGTGGAATGATGAGATAGATTTATTTATTTTTAATAAATTTTATCATCCACATGGTGTGGAGGTCACAAAACTTCGTGTGATTAAAATATAATTCGACAGGCATGTCGAATAATTACAGGCATGTGCTTACTTAGAGTGATGTTACACTGGAACCCGATAAAAGATCTGTTGCCTCAGAAGCATGTGAGATTGATTGTGATTATTTTTTAAATAATTTTTTATTATAAAATATATATTAATAATTTTTTTTTATTTTTTAAAAATTATTTTTAATATAGGATATCAAAATAATTTAAAAATACTAAAAATATATTAATTTAAAGTAAATAAAAAAATAAAAAGTTTTTAATTTTTTTAAAAAACATTTTTAAAACAAATAGACCAGCAAATACATCACACCCACCCATCTCTAGCGTACAATATAAGACTATACCTTACACGAAAAAAATTGCAGTATCAAATTAAAATATATATATATATATATATATATATATATATATATATATATATATATATTGTTATTTAAAGCGTTCTTGTCGATCAGCATGCTTCAAGTATTTTGTATTGAATTATAATTATAATTCCTTCTCTCTACCTGTACCTACTACCTACCATGTACAATTAATTTGTTTTCGGATTATGGGCTCCACCTTCCTTTCAAAGAAGCCTTACCAATTCCATGGTGGTTACTTGAAAGTTTTATCGTCAGCTTCCATGTGAGTAATAGCTGTCGGTTTAGAAAAGGGTCTTTTTTAAAATAAATTGTTTAAAATATTTTTTTTATATATTTATTTTTATTGTTTTGGTAATGATATTAAAATAATTTTTTAAAAATAAAAAAAATATTATTTTAATATATTTTCAAATAAAAAATATTTTGAAAAATAATTAATACTATACTTTTAAATATCCTCTTGAATTACCTAGATTAATTTTTATGTAATGGCTATTAGTTTATGAGACGCTATAATGAGATGGAGAATTTCTCGCCCAGGCAAGAAAAGCGAGGTAGAAATTGGGTGGAGGTGGTTTTTCATAAAGAATGATTGGACGGTGCGTGTTCATCAAGGTGAGGTTGTGACACGTCAACTAAGGGGACGAAAGCTAGCTTTCAGTGCAAGAATATCAATATTTGGGTAGAAATTAAAAAAAAAAAAAAAAAACTCGAAGGGAATGAGGTTTTCCTGATATTATAATTTTTCCCTTCCTGGCAAATAAATTTGGAATTGATAGTGGGTGTAAGAAGGTAGTTTTATTTTTTTATATTGAATTAACTAAAATACTCTTTAAAGCACAAAAAAATTAAAATGGTGTGTGGGGCCTGTTTGACTTTTCTCTTTTAATAACACAATAAAATAATTACATTGCCCTTAATTTTAAATTTAGTATTTAGTAAAGAAAAATTAATATTTAATATTAAAAAATTGTTGGCATATTTTTTGTTAGACAAACGCACATGGCTACGTTCGTGCTTGTTAGACAAAAAAAATTTGGTAGTCAAACATTGATTTTCATAACAATGTTTTAATTTTCACGACACGTGTCACTAATATCTTTCTAGTTTGATATCAACAGCCTTCTCTTTTTTCTCTTTTTTCTTCTTTTTTCTCTCCTACTTTATTTATGTGTCTGCCATGCAAAGTTTCAAAGCATTCATTTTTCTTTTAAATTTTATCTTTATTTTTTTTACTATTATTTATTTTATTTTAAATAATTCATGGAATTGAGATTTATTTCAATTTTATCATTGTGATATTTTTTTTATCTATCATATTTATTTTATTCTTTTTATTTCTATTTTTTTTTGTTTTGGTCATTTTTTTAATTGAATCTGTATTTCGATCACATCCCTCAATATTTTATTTCATTTTATTTTTATTTTAAATCTAGTTCTTGTTATTTTAACTGTTATTTTTTTTTTGTTTTAGATTCCTTTTTATTTAGTCTTTCTTTTTTAATTTCATCTCTTAATATTTTGTTGGTTGAGAATCTGACTTCATGATTTTTTTAGGTTTACCTTCTACGAGATGATTTCAGTCTTGGGACCTGGGTCGCAGGTTTGACCAGGTTGACCTAAGTCTTTTTTAGGTTATTTTTTATAATTGATTTTTTTTATTACATCCTTTTACGAGGTTATTCCGATTTCATGTATTGGGTCGTAGGTTTTGCAACTTAACCTATATTGACTTGAGCCAAGTTTGTTTTGTTTGATTTATTTGTTGTTGTCTCGAGCCAAGTTTGTTTTATTTGATATTGTTTTTAGTTTATTTTTTTTAATGATTTCATCCTTTTTTTATTTTATTTTTCCTATCAGATTTTATCCTTATTCTTCAGAGGTTTGCTTTAGAAAAAAAATTTCTTTTTTTAAGCTCATGTTTTTATAATTTCATCCTTTAGCATTTATTCAATTGGATATTAGGCTCCATTATTTTTATTTATTTGCAATCTATAAAATTTTTCATTAATTAACCCGAGTTATATCGGTTCTTTTTATTTGTTGTTTTCTATTGAATTTACTTTGGAAATTTTTTCAAATTGATGTTTTTTATTTATTTATTCCTTCAATGTTAGATTAGTCAGGAATTAATTTTCTTTTTTAATTTCATCCTTCAAGGTTTGAGTTTTTTTATATTAGGTTTTATGATTTTCCTCAATTTCTCTTATGTTCGTTTATCCTAGTCTCGTCACTTAAACTGCTTATTTGACAAGTTAATCTAGGTTGATTTGGGTTGTTTTTATAATTTTTATAATTTAATATTTTTTATGTTTCGTCTTACAACATTGGATTGTTTTAAAATAGGCTTCATAATCTTTTCTGATTTATTTTTTTTGAGTTATTTCATTCACGTGATTCGAGTCGTTGAATTGTGTTGCCTTGCATGGTTTGATAGTTTTTTTTTTTAATTTCATCATTCTAAGTTGTATTTGTTTGGAGTTGGATCTTGGTTTTATTTTTTTAGGCTTATCATGATCTCATGACCTAACTTGCATATTTGACATGCTCATTTAAGTTGCCTTCGTCATTTTTTCTTCTCCTTTTCATTTGATTGGATGGATATCTTAGTTTCCTCATCTTTTTTTATTTCAGCAATCATTATTTTTTTACATGTTTACATAATTTTTTTTTGTCTAAAATGGTCCATTTAGTCTTGTTATTTTTTCTTATATCATATAATTAAATTATACTAATTTTTTTCTCAATTGAATCTATGCCCCGAGTGAGCATTCACCCAAGCATTTTTTTAAAACCGATAAAAATAATATTTTGGCCCGAAGCATACCCACCAATCCAGTCTTTACCAAATAGAAACAAAAGCATTGGAAGATTGAGTTTGTTGTCCAATCAAATTTGAATTTCAAAGGAAAATCGTATCTTCATATGTTGTGGGATTTAATTAACCGGGGAATTCAAATTAGGAAGACACGGAAAATTTTTAATTGTGATTTTTTTTTCCTTGGGAGGCTCAGACAGCCTCAAATTGTTCCGTAAAAAATTGTTTCTTTCAATTCAGTTCATTTTTCCGATATATTCAACCCTATTTCAATTCAATAAATTATCCAACTTCATCCTTATAATTTCAGAATTGTTGTGTTTGGGTCACGAGAGGAACCCAATTAAATTATTTTTATTAAAACAATATTATTTTTTTTTTTCTTGGTGTTGCAAAAAGTAAATTCAGGATTGTGTTTGAACAAGTTAAACATGTCAATAAAATATAACTGAGTCAATATCTTATTTGATTCAACTACAAATTTAAATCAAGCTCTAACTCTTAGAGTTTTTAAATTACCCTACTAGGTCAAGTTGAATTTAACAATATGATGTAACTTAAGTTGTTTGTCTTATGACAGTTAAAATGTATGTTTACTTTTTTGTTTTTATTATTAATATAGGTGTCCGGACTAGTTTGCGCGTATTTCGACTAATTCCACGGGCCATGGAGATAACAATCATGTAAGCCTTCAGTAGCCTTGAGGTTTGTGGGACTCGAATTGATAACCTTTAAAAAGCAAACCCTGAAATTAATGACCATGTATGTTTACTTTTTAGTTGTTTAAGTTGTGTTTAAGTCATTGTGTGTAAATAAAATTATTAAAAAAATCTTAATTTTAATGCATAAGTTTTTTTACTATATTTATAAAAAAAAGGATTGAAATTTGATGTATGAAAACTTGATTAAGGATATCCTTACCCAAAAAAAAAAAGGGCATTGTTAATAGATAATATGGAGGTCAACTAGTATATATACACATACATATTTTTCACTCAATCTTTACATCAATGTGTGTTTGAGATTATAATATATGGTGTTTTTTAAAATATTTTTTTATTTAAAAATTAATTAAAATATTTTTTTATTTTTAAAATTAACACATCAAAATTATCATAAAACACTAAAAAAATTAATTTAATATTATTTCAAGCTAAAAACACTCAAAACCAGCAGCAAAACTCTCTCTCTCTCTCTCTCTCTCTCTCTCTCTCTCTCTCTCTCTATATATATATATATATATATATATATATATATCCAAGCATATAGAGGTATCTCGTTCTTCAAAACAGGGCTAATGGATACCGCAAAACAAGCATAAGCCAGAATATACCCCCAATGCACTATGAAAATGGATGATACATTCAGCAGCATCAACACCACTGTAGCTTTATCTTCTTTCTTTTTTTGGTATTTAAAATATAACTTTTATTTGATTTATTAATTACATTTCACAGTAAATCCACTAATTTAGTAATAATCTATGCAGTGAACGTGTCTCGTTAATCTAAAACCATTGATAGATATCAATGGGGTCTAATCTCAACGAACCATTATTTTGAAAACAAGATGAAAGAAATAAATACATAGTATTGAAACCCGATGGGATAAGTTCATTTAGTATTGGAATTGGATCTGGTTGAAGAAAAACAGGAAAAGAAAAAATCTGGTGTGATCTGACGACCCGGTTGATCCGGTCAAAAACTCGATTGTAACCCGTTGACTTCTGTTTTTTTTTTATATATATATATATATATAAAAAAAAAAAACGACATTGTTTTGATTTTTTTTATAAAAAAGATTTAACCCGAGCGACTCGATCAAAACCCAATAATTTAGTCAAAATTCAGAACTCGAATCTTAAACTAGGCTGTATCTGAAAACTATGTATAGATAGATTAAAATTCAACTGGCTATAATTAGAGCTTGTTTAGCCACTTGCTATACAAACCATGTTTTGCATGAAAACACATTAATTTTTTTTTTTCACGCGCTCTAAAGTTTGCAAAGCGTAGATAAATGTGCACTTAATCTTGTCAATTTAAAAGTTTAATTTACTTGAAAAATAGTAAAAAGAAAATTGAGAGACAACAAATACTATCTATTTCCTTTAATTGTCTTGCCATAATAAGTTAGTAAACTGAAAATCAATCCAGTTATAGTCTAACTTTAACTTCCTTGACGTGTTGAAATTAGAATCTTCAATGATTATCTCTTACACCAAATTTAATGACCAATAACTATTTTTGTGTGGCCTCTTTTTGGACGGCTATTACAACAAATTTGGAGAGAAGGGTCTCCATGCAAGTGGAAAAAAAAGGAAAGAAATACACTAAATGTAAGAAAATTAATTTGCTATTTTTGCTCCTCATGTTTATTTATCTCACATTGTTACCCTTGTTTTAAAGTGAAGTGTCATTGAGTCAACTTTTGCTTATCTAAAAGAGTGTTCGAGGATGTGATACCAGTTATTTTTTAAAGTGTTTTTTGTCTAGAAATATATCAAAATAATAATTTATTATTATTATTTTTAAATATTATTGTTGATATCATTACATCAAAACGATTTAAAAATATAAAAAAATTAAATTTAAATAAAAAAAATTCATGAAACACTGTTTATACTGTGTTCCCAAACAATGCATCAAGTCTCTTCTCAAGGAATTTTAAATATGCCAATTGTATACTCAAAATAAATTATTATATTGTATTTTTGTTTAAAATAAAAGGAATTGATAACTTAATAGTTAATCAATTTATTAATTGCATTTGAATTTACCTTGATATTTACCATAGTTATTAAACCTAATAAGATAAGATAATAAGCATAAAGACAAACAATAAGATAACAAGCTAGAAAGATATAATTGAAATAGAATAGTGTTATCACATTGAACCTTAATTTATAATTTTATTACTAAATAAATAACACTGATGTAGTATATTTATCTAAGAAGTTTAAAATTTCTTAAATAAATTAAAAAACAAACCTAATCAAACTAAGAAGCTAAAAAATAAAAGAAAAGCAATAAAAGTTCCAAGCAAACTAGTAAAAAAATAAAATTATCAATCTCAGTACTTGATTTCCTAAACTAAATAGGAAAAAAAGAATATCATAAATAAAAATATTTTTCCAAAATAAATAGGAAATAATAATAACTAAGAAAAATAATATCTTTCTAAAAATCATCATGCATCAATCTTTTTGGGTTAGAGAGGACCCATTCAGTGAGTTTAAATTGTTATTGTCTTGATCACATGAATGTCCATTTAAAAGCCTTTAATCCTTTATGTGATTGGTCATTCTGTTAGAAACACTATATTTGTCAATTACATGCTTAACCTTTCTAATAATGAAACCAATCTCATGTGAGGACTTGGAAATATGCTTAACAACTTTTATATGAAGTACAAGAACATCAATTTTGACCCCATCTATCCCAAAATTCACCTAAAACACATTTAAGACACATTCTTCACTTGCTTCATAAAAAATTACTTCTAGAACAATATCTAATTTGGTCATTTTCTCTTGGACATCACAAACCAAGAATTTTACATCTAAATCTTTTTCTTCAGCATCACCTTTATCATCATTGTCAAACTTTAAAGGTTGATTTCAATCCACAAGTGAACTAGAATTATAAAATTTTTTAGTTTCAACATCATATTCATCCTGATAAAGAAATTTATAATCACTTTTCTCACGATTCCTTGGGCTCTTCACCTCCACCAACTAACAAGTTAATTTTGCAATTTATTTTTGAATGTCATCTCTCATCAATTCCTGAATATCTCTTTTTAATTATGCTATATATTTCTACATGTCTTCTATCATCATTTCTTGAATGTCTCTTATTAAGAGGGGACCTCTTCATCCCTTCATACACAAGAACAACATATTATGCTATTTCTTTCGGCCATGATTATTCTATCACACAACAAACAAGTAACAATTTTAATCAATTTCTTAAACAAATTTAACAATCAACCTAATCAAACTATAAAACCTGAAAAGAATTAAAAGTCATAAACAAATCAGGAAAAAAATAAAATTATCAACTTTAATATTTGATTTCCTAAACTAAATAGAAAAAGAACACAATAAAAATATATTTTTCTAAAATAAAAAATGATAACAACTAAAAAAAATCCCTAAAAATCCCCCGCATCACTAATTAACCCTAGTTAATGATTTTTTAAAAGACAAAACTATATTGTTTTGAAAAAAATAAAATCAACATAATCAATTAGATTATAGATTGATCCATTAATCCAATCAGGTCAAATATAATCAAATTTAAATTATTATTTTTTAACATTCAATTTATTCCTAAAAATACCTTAATTAGGTTTAAAATCAACTAATCAAACCAAGATAAAATTTAATAACAATAATATTTACTATCATGTCTATAATTAAATTATTCGTTCTGCTTCCCACATCCCGACTTCCTATCAAACACTATTAAAAATAATTGTGTTGAAAATATTTCAAAATATAGATAATTTTAGAGAGTGATTGTTTATCAAGTGCGGTGTACGTGTACCTCACAAAAAAAGCATGTAATACATTTCTTCAGGAGTTGTTGCGCCACAACAAGCACACCCACCCTTACTTTAGATGTAAAAAATTGATTGAAAAATACCTGACGGTAGAATAAAAACCACCAATAAAAAATAGTTAAAGACAATAACACCAAAACTTAAAAAGAAAAAAAAATAATATCTAACAAATTAAACGTCTTTCTCTCTACCTTTGCTCCCTCCCTTTTTTTTTTTCCCCCCAAGCTAATTCTCTCTTAATTGGCAAGAATCTCTTCCTTTGTTTTTGGTTTCTTAACTCGCAATTTACACCAGCCGCCTGGTTAAGCATCGAAGCACAGGCCTGCCAAGCCTGAGAGAGAGATATAACATCACCTTTGACCTTCCGTTTTTCTTGCAAGATTTTATAGTCATTAATTACAGTTGATTATACCCACGAACGTTGTCGGTGACCAGTACATACTCAAATTAAGATCTGAGAAATTTTGCAGATCTCTGAAATTCTTTGGCTGTTTTCTTTATCTGGGTTTTTGTTAAATCTGTGAAGCATTCATGGGTTGGAGATATAAAGCTGGCTTGTTCTTGATAGCTGCTGTTGTTATTATATGGGTCACCTCTGCTGAAGTTACCCAGGTAATTTTAACTTTGTTTTTTTCACATATTTTTCCTTTTTTTTTTGTTGGGAATTGAATTGCGTATGTGTTTTGGTTAAATTTGTGAGTCGTTGATTAGATGTGTATATGCACATTATGCTCATGTTATCTCAGGGTTTATGCAATTGGCTCAGTTGTTGAAACTTGAAATCAGCATTTGCTTTTGTTTTGTTTTGCCTGAGATGCTATGGCTGTTTTTTCTTTTGTTGTTATTGGAATTGTTGTTGTGAAAGAAATATAGTTTTGTGTTAAAAATTCAATTTTGAGATTGCTTAATTATAAAACTAAGCTGCATTGATTCACCCTTTTACATTTGATGGGTGGTTTGGGAGTTTTTTCGGTGAAAGATTCTTTGGTTTACAAAGAAATGAGGTGAAAAGAAGGGAACACCGAATTTTGCAGAAAATAAAAATTATCAGGCAAATAATTGTAGGTTATTTAGTCGAGTTGGTGATGGAAAGAGCGGAAGTGATGTATGTGAATATAATAGAAAACAACACAGATCTGTAATAACATGATTACTATCTTTCTTTACTGTCTGGTTTCTTCGCAATGGAATGGATTGTAGGTGGATAACCGTAGGAATTATGTTCGTGATAGTGTTTGCTAGAGAATACTTGAATTTTTATTGAAATTTATGGAGACAAAACTCTAAATGATAAGGTTTTCGTGCATTTTAGTTTTTTGGCCTAATGAATGATGTATTGGTATAAAAATGCATTGCCCTTGCCCATCAGGATATCTTTGCAGATTATAAGCAACCATTTGCAGTGACTTATCTTGGAGCTTCTCTTATGGTGGTTTACCTCCCACTGGCATTCCTTAAAGACTGGATATGTAATCTGCTAAAACGACGGACTTCTAAAAGTGGTATTGATGCAGCCAACATAAATGGGTCATCCGATGAATTTAGCTCTCCTTTAAGTCACAAAATCTTTGAACTGGAACTTCAGGGAACTTTGACGAAAAAAGGCAGTGAACTGGACCTTACATCTTCAGAAGAAGGAAGGCCTTTAGTTTCTAGACACAAGGATGATTTGAATATTCTGAAACATGAAAAAGAGCTCACAGCCAGAGAAATTGCTATGTGTGGTTTTTATATTGCCCCTATCTGGTTTGTAACAGAGGTAAGGCTTCTTCAGGATTATCTTTTCCTCAATGCCTTTTGGCACCATAACAATCCATTTAATGTATCTAATATTGATCAAGGGAAAATACCAACATTGCTTTAAAATGCATGTACAAAACGAAGATAAGAATGTTTCTATATTGCTTGTCCGTGTATGTATGCTAGGTTCACTCTTCTTTTTTGTAAAGGCTTTCAGTTCATAAAATTAACAGGAATTCAAGAAGGTTCTTAGTTAACCTCTTTTGTTGTGGGCAGTACCTATCAAATGCTGCACTAGCACGAACGAGTGTTGCGAGTACTACAGTTTTGTCATCAACTTCTGGACTTTTTACTCTTTTCATTGGTGCATTTTTGGGTCAAGATTCTTTAAATGCAGCAAAGGTGATAGCTGTCCTGGTGAGCATGGCTGGGGTTGCCATGACTACTTTGGGAAAAACGTGGGCTGCTGATGACGCACAATTAAGTGCTTCTGCGTAAGTCCACTGCTCTGTATTTGTTGGTTATGCTGCCTTACTTTTAACTTCCCTATCTGTCAGCATAAAGCGAAATAGGGACATCATTGGTGCTGTTCAATGTGCCCTTATAAGGTACCTTTCTAGTAATGCACCAAAAGACTTTCCAATTCAGGTTCCCAGTTCATTTTTTCTAAAGTATGAACAGAAAAGTGATAGTTAAGGTTTGTTTGTCTTCTAAGGGAATGTTACCTGCACTGAAAATATTATAGAGCACTGAGTCAACTAGTCTACTGATACTTCAACACATTTGATGCAAATACTGTGGTTGCTCTACGTGCAGTATCATCTTAAGCAGGATTATAACTTCATCAAATTTGAAATGTTTTATTTGGGCAGCTATTATTTAACAAGCTTGCTTTCTGTACTTCATTTGTGGGCATTGATGGTTGATACTTGTGTTTAGAAATGGCAAACGCTCTCTTGTTGGGGATCTTTTTGGGCTTCTCTCAGCTGTGTCATACGGACTATTTACAGGTTGGCTCACTTGATTGATTTCATATATTTTGTCCCAATATGCATAGGTGGTCATTTAATTCTGCCAAATTAGTGCTAGTGTTTCACTTTTTGATCATTGCTGCAGTTCTTCTTAAAAAGTTTGCTGGAGAAGAAGGAGAAAGGGTTGATGTGCAAAAGTTGTTCGGATATATAGGATTGTTTACTCTATTAGCTCTGTGGTGGCTTGGTAAGATGTGTTATTTGTTCAATGTCCTTTTATTGGGTGAAGTTACAATGCATAAGACCAGCTAGAATCATGGGATCATATTTTTCTAGGATGTGATTTGATGATTTAGGCACAGAATACTAGTCATTTGCGGAGTCAACATTCAACCTCAGATAGACTTACTTGTTCAACAAAGAAACTTTATTTCTGTCATTACAGACCTGGAGTTTAGATATTGATATTCTTAAAGAAATCTTGTCTTACTTCTCAATTTGTGTGGTGATGGCTCTGTTCTGCATTTGGTTTCCGTTTCAAGCCTTGATTCAATCTTTTATATATATATATATATATATATATATATATTGATGTTTTGATGTGCAATAAATCTGAATTAAAAACAATTTATCATTTTGATTTCATCGTTCTCTTTTCCTCTTGGGTTTTCTTTGCCTGGATGTATCATATCCTAACTGACTGAATCATTGTTTTCTGTTGGTCTTTCAGTTTGGCCATTGACAGCCTTGGGAATTGAACCCAAGTTTACAATCCCTCACTCTGCTAAAATGGATGAAATAGTTCTTGCCAACGGCTTTGTTGGAAGTGTCCTCTCTGACTACTTTTGGTACATGAAAGCAACCCTTCTTTATATCACTGCTTCATATTCATCATTCTAGCCTCTCATGCTAAAGTTGCTTTGCTCCTGCTAGGGCATTATGTGTTGTATGGACAACTCCATTGGTGGCCACCTTGGGCATGTCCCTCACCATCCCTCTTGCTATGCTAGCTGATATGGTGATTCATGGCCGTCATTATTCAGCAATTTACATCCTTGGTTCTGTTCAGGTAATGAATTCCATTATCATAGAAGTGCTTCTGAGCTAAGTTTCTTCGACATCATGGAAAAAGATTAGTATTCATTATATCTGCCACAAATTGAAGCACTGAGATTAAGCTAATGTCTCTGTCATTTTCTTCTCCTTCCATCTTATGATGAAAAGGGTGGAAAGCTGCTATTAGTTTAGTAACAACTGTCTGGTCATTACTCCCATGCATATAAAATCTTTTGTTACAAAGTGATGATGGCATTTGGATATTGCTTGATTAAATGACCCGTTGCCTTGTTTTTTAGACAGGAGCTGGAGTTTGTTAGTTGTGTCTTTGTGGAATAAATGACAGTGTAATCCTATCAATTTGATGTTCTTTTGTCATGTGCTGCAGGTTTTTGCTGGGTTCGTGATAGCTAATCTTTCTACTTGGTTCTCGAAAAAGTTAGGGTTATAGCATTCAGTGAAATCATGGCCTAAAGCAATTCTGCTTTTTTCTCAGGGACTTTCTTCTCCAGTTTGATTTGATCCTCGATATGTGTTGTTGTTACACAAATGTACCGTCATCACAAGTGTAAATGTAAACCACAGCTTTTGTATTTTGGGATGATCATGTCTGTTGGAGGGAGGTGCCCTACTTGTAAAACACATTTTTGTTCGAAGGAAAAAACATTCTGTTTTTTTTTTTTTTACTTTGCATCCAATATTTTAAATATTATACCTTTTATTTTGTATACAGATCTGATCAATTTCAAGAGTAAATTTTCATTATTGCAGTGCACTACAACTATACAATACTAAATAACATACCATAAAATATTTTGAAAACCAGAGAATCCATTAACTGCAAAGATGGTGGGTGCACTCCACCGATTGTTAATGGTCACCTAGAGGATTAGGTACTTCGTTAATTCTTTTTTCTTCCTTGGTCGGTGGCGAGGCCGACGGAGGCATATGGAGGGAGATTTGACAACTTTAAGATTCATCCCTCTTCTATTCTCTCTCCTTTTCATGTAGTTGTTGTCGTTGATGGTAATGTTGTTGATGACATTGTGAGGTGGTGATACTGTGTTCGGCGTGACTCTGGTGGCTAACATTGAAATAGGTCGTTGTTGATGAGACTCATGTTTTGTTGGCGTTACGAGCTAGTGATACTGTGATTGGCGGCGTGACTGTGGTGGCTGCCGTTGAAAGAGTTGGTTGCCGATAAGAATTTAAGTTAATAGGCAGGTTGAAAAATATCAAATATTAGGATGCTCGGTGTAATTTGTTTTTATATTGTTCGTCGCATGTTGAAGTTGATATGTAGGTTCAAGTCTCGAGAGTATAGTTGTTAAAATTAATTTTGGTTTAACAGATTAATTTATAAAATTTAGAATTTAGAGCTTGTCGTGGTTTCGAGTTGAAATGGACACAACAATAATCCTACTAATTTTGTTCGGCCCAACAATAGTTTTAATCATCTTATTGACATTGTTGAGTTTGGCTGGGTAACGAGCAAAATGTTGTAATCTCAATAATAATGTTTGCTTGGATTGATTAACAGACTCGAGATTCGACCTTGTGATTAGAGCCTCCCCCCTCCTGAATCGGTTCCTAGAAGCTCAAAAGTGATTTATGTGTTCAAATCTAGCCTCGAGCCTGGGGACCCTTGCCCTTACCCTTACCTGGGTTCAAATCTCAGGTTGTCTACCCTTCAGATTGCCCTCCAATTCCATTATAGTAGTAGCCTCGGAAAGATAATGCAATTGAGACTGTCCTTTCAGGAATGGATGGTGCAAAGAGCAAGCCCCGAGCTGCTGCTTAATAGTTGGAGTCTCGATAATAATGGTTGATTGGATAGATTAACAGACTCGAGATTCGACCTTGTGGTTAGAGCCCTCCCTTTCTCGAATCGATTCCAAGAAGCTCAAAAGTGAATTATGTGTTCAAATCTAGTGGCGAGCCTGGGGACTCTTGCCTTTATACCCTGCTTGGGTTCAAATCTCAGGTTGTCTAACCTTTGGATTGCCCTTTAATTCCATCATATCAGTAGCCTCGGAAAGGTAATGCAATTGAGACTGTCCTTTCGAGAATGGATGGTGCTAAGAGCAGGCCCTGAGCTGCTGCCTAATAGTGATGTGCCGCTGCTCTTATTTCATGTGCAAAATGCAATTACTGATAGCAAAAAATCGGAATCAGCACTTGTGCAGTTGTGCCCTAAAATATTTTGGGCTAAAATGGCTTTGTAATTTTCTTGGTTTAATGCCATGCCACTCTGAGCTTAGGCCCACACTGATAGAAAACTTCTTCTTTACAAATATTAATAACGAAAACCGGTAAAAAATAAGGATTATAGTTCTAGGCTTGTTTTGTTTTTAAATGTTTTTTTATTTAAAAATATATATATTAAAATAATATTTTTTTATTTGTAAAAATTTATTTTTGATATTAATTAATATAATCTAAAAATACTAATAATTTAAAAAAAAATAATTTTTTAAAAATACTTTTAAAATTTATAAATAATAGTATTTATAGTTTATTTAAAATGTGAATTTGCTTTTCAAATTATTTATTTTTCAAAAATATAAAAATATAAAAAAAATTAAAATTTTTTAAAATATTTTTAAAACATAAAAAAATACCTTATTAAATACCTTAGTAATTACCATCATGACAATAAAACCAAATTTACCTATTTATTTTTTAGAAAGGACTGAATCTAGTGGTTGTCAGCTGCTGGAGGCTTGAAGCTTTCTCTGATTTTAAGCTGCTATCATGGCATCGTTCGTAAGATCGAAACCGGTGATTCTCCTCCTCGTCGTTCAACTATGCCTCTCTCTTCTCTCTCCATCGCTCGCAATTTCATCTGGGTACGGTTTCTCTCTCTCTTTTTTTTTACGTTGATTGCATATTTTGATATTAATTAAGTTATTGTTTTCGTTATTACCAGGTCTTCTGGTGATGGTTACGCAATCAACGGTAGAGTGAAGATCCCAGGTAATTTTTTTTGTGCAATTTACGTGTTTCTTCCATGTTAAGTTTTTCTTGTTATGTTCCTTAAACTCAATACTCCAGTCAATATTTTTATGCTTAAGATGGTGTCTTTTTCTTGGTTTGTTTGGTAGAAAAATAATGGGTTTGTTGAGACCTTTTGTGGGCCATTTTTAGATGCCCAAATTAGTTCTAAATCCTATTGCTCTTGTTTTGAGAAATGTGTAAAATCTACGGTAGAAAAGAGTTGTTTGTTGTTTTATGAGGGTATTAATGGGTGATGGATTTTGATGTTGGGATCTTGGTCGGGGATTCGGGTGAATTTAATTGTTCCAGTCCACCCTTGGTGAATTGTTGTTAATCTTAGTTCGATTGTGAGAAAGAGTTCTTTTTTGTTGGGAAAGGTGAGAGTAAACCGATGCATAGCATAAGGTCATGATAGTGATTTCTTTAGAAGTAGAAGTCCAGCCTCTGTCTGCGAAGTAGAATTTGCAAAATAAACTATATCACTATGATGTTGTCACTAATATTGGTAATGTATATAATGTGAAACTATGACACGAATTAGTTAGCCTGTGCAAGGTCCAATAATATTCTGCCTCGGCGAAGATAGTATCAAATTATCAATAGATTGTTGATTTGTGGCTTATTTTTGTCTAGAACAGCATTAACGAGTATATTTTGTTTTGTGTAATTCTTACATCTATGTTTCTTATTTGTATCCTTTTTTCTTTTTTAGTTCATCTTAGATTTTTCCTGAATTTGTTAAGCAGGTATTGATGCAAAAGGACTTGGAGGTTATGGAAAGATATCCAATGTCAAAGTTGTACTAAATGGTGGCCAACATGTTACTTTTCTGAGGCCTGATGTGGCCAACATGTTACTTTTCTGAGGCCTGATGGATATTTTTCATTGTATCCTACTGTTTTTTCCTTCTTCTATGCATGGTTCTGTTCGAACTTGACTTGGTGATAGCTTTGGCATGGTTTTTTTAAATACCATGATTCAATTCTTCATATGCCCTTTTAGTAATTTAATCAAATCAATTATTTGAAAACCATACCCATTTCCATTGGTTGTAGGTTTTGGGGGGTATTTGTGCTGAGGGTTTGACTGAGTAACTTTATTCACATGTAAACCTTGATGTTATAGCATTAAGGGGATGCTAATAAGCACTCTCTATTTACCTCATTCCTTGACTTTTCTATTAAAAGTCATAATGTGCCAGCGGGGACCCATTTAATTGAAGTGGTTGCTACCGGCTATTTCTTTTCTCCAGTAAGTCTTTCAATCTGTAAAATTTGATTAGTGAATTATCATGTAGTATTATATTCCCATTATTGAATTTTCTTTAAAACATTTAGGTCCGAGTCGATGTTAGTGCTAGATTCCCGGGTAAGGTTCAGGCAACGCTAACAGAGAAAAGGAGGAGTCTGAGTGAAATGGTATTAGAGCCATTAAAGGAAGAGCAGTATTATGAGGTTGATCCTTCTCTCTCTATTCATCTTGATATAGTTATTTAAGGAATTACTAACCTACCTTTTCGCCAAATATCTTATTCTCTTGCAGATTAGGGAGCCCTTCTCCATAATGTCTGTTGTCAAAAGTCCGATGGGTCTCATGATGGGATTTATGGTGTTGGTTATGTTTGTGATGCCAAAATTAATGGAAAACATGGGTAAAGTACTCTTATTCACAAATTGCATGGCTTCGAGGAATTGCACTAGACTTGATAGTTGACTTGGCTCATAAATTTGATTTTTTGAATGCATTGTCACTTGAGGGGTTTATGAGGTGAAGCACTGCCTAATAATGCAATGTTTTGACCAGCAGAAGAGCATGATTTTTACTCCGCTGCATCCATTATCCACTAATTTGCTGTAACTGGTTCAGGAAGTCATGGAGAATTGTGTTCCTATTCTGGAATTTTAGGATTTTAAATAGCCATTTATATGGCTACTACTTTTTCACATGCATTGATTCTTTTGATTTTCATGTTTGATATTCTTGACACGTTCAGCCATAGACATTATTTTCCCGTACAAATTATCAAGAAAATCTTATTTGAGTATTTCTAGCAAGTGAAATGACATAGTTTTACCATTTCTCAATCTTTAATTTGTGACCTCTTCAGCTCCAAGAATTTGTTTTAATTATTTTCTGCAATTATTGGCCTCGTGATTTGCAAACATGTAGCTTTCACATGCAAGACTCCTTGGACAAGCCTTTTTTCACATGCCCATTTGCCTTCAACCTTGTATCAACGAGTTTGACAACTTGCTGTTTATGTGACTGTTGACATGAACCTGGACTTCCAGTACACATGTTTTTATATTTTTTTGGAGCTTGTCTTTTCATGTATTATATGACCAAATGCACATTTGAAGATTAGTGGAGCTTTCCACAACATTATGCCAGACTTGTTAACTCGACTGCTATAGATTACATATTATTCCACTTTTTTTTTTTTTTGTACTTTACCAACCGTATTAATCTGTTTATGTTTGACAACAGATCCCGAAGAAATGAAGAGAGCACAAGAAGAAATGAGAAACCAAGGAGTTCCATCCCTAGCAAGTATGTTGCCAGGAGCTGCAAGGAGCAATAATTAGAGGTGAAATGCGATCCTTCTATTCGAATTAGGCTCATCCATTTCTTATTCAGAAGCTAAAAGAAGTATTATAACATTACTGCTATCGTCTGTCAGATCTTCACTCCAATCTGGTAGTTGGGAGATGCTAGTTTTACTTTGTTGACAATGCTGATGGATGATTTTACTTGGAAAAAACCCTAAATTGTGCAACACTGACATCATTACTCACGAGTTTGTTTGCTTGATGGATGGACAAAGCCAAAGCCCTAATTTCCATGTGCTGTGTCTCTGACATGTTGGTTCTTAAACTCGAAGCTTCTTGCAAAGAACCAAGTTAAAAGAAGTTATTATTGGACACAGATGCTGTGAGTGATCTGTGTGGGCTTTTCTATCATCTTTTTGAACAGCGTGACTGTTACAATAGTCTCCATTCCTTTGTTATCTGCTCACCCAACTCAGTCACAGAAAATAATTAAATTTGACTGAAATCATGGTAACTTGAAGTCGTAGAAGAAAAAACCCAGTAAACAGCTTAGGGACTGCCACAGAAAGCTCTGCTAGTGTCGTGAAGAGAGCAAGGGCTACTTCTATGTTCAGTTCATGAGTTGACCTTTTTTTCTCTCCTTGTTTTGATCAAAACTATGAGTTGACTGAATTTGAGGAAGTTGGGTGATCAACAAAAGTTGTAGCTAGAATAATCATGAGAAAATAATTACTTAATCTTTTGACTATCAGTGTGGCTTGTTTGTTTCTGTGTTTGAAAAAGGTTTTTAAAAAAATTTGAAAATTTTTTATTGTTTTATTAACTTTAGATTAATATGATTTTAGTATTTTTTAAATTATTTTAATGTGCTGATGTTAAAAATAATTTTTTAAAAATAAAAAAAATATTAGTATATATTTTGGCACGAAAAGGTATTTGAAAATCAATTTAATTTGATATTTCTCTATTTTAAAAAATTTCTTTTTTCACCTTGTCAATCACATATATTATCTATTTATTTATTTTTATATTTCTTAAAATAAAATCAAGCAACAAATACATTAAAATTACAAGGATTAATTAATTAATTTTAAAACTAAATAAATTTAATTTGTAAAATTATAAAAACTAATTATAATTTAGCCATAACAAAATCTCATGAATTATGAATGACAGTAGAATATAAATCATCCATATTATTCATTCATTTTAAATATGTATATATGTATATGCGTGTGTATTAGTTATGTGACTTGTCCTCTCTTACAAGTTAAATATTTTTTTAGTAAAACATTGAATATATAGACTTTTTAATCTTGTTTTTTGATATAAAAAATTCACAATAATAAATTAAAATTTTTATACATGAATCTAATTAAATAAATTGATATTTGATGAAGAGATAATTAAGATCAAGATATTTGATCTCATAAAAAAAAAATGAAGTGAAAAAAGAAGCATGAAAATCAATTTTTTAAAAATAAATTGTTAAAAGATGAAATTAAAAAATAATTAAATTTTTTTAAAAAAATTTAAAGGTAATTCATATGAACTTTTAAAACTTGTGATGTTGTAACTAACTGCATATAAGACAAACCAAAACAATGAAGAAAAATTCTCAACAAAAAAATATTGAGTGAAGAAATTAAAAAAAACAAAGAAAAGTAATTTGAAATAACCCAAGTTAACCTATTAAACCTATAGCTATGGACATAAAATTGAAATAATCTTAAAGAAAGGAAAATGAAAAAAAAAACACACGAAAACCAATTCAAAAAGAATTAAATGTTGAAGAATAAAATTAAAAATAAATTAATTTTATAAAAGAACTACATAAAAAAAATCAAAATTAACATGTATCAGCTTTTAAAACTCATGATCTCGATCATAAAATCAAGACCCTATAGAAGGCAAAAAAATTGAGCAACATCCGTCATAAAAAAATTTGAAGGATGGAATTACAAAAAAAATAAAATTAAAAAGTACCCTAAAACAATAAACAGTAATAAAAAGAATGAGAATCAAATTCGACATAAAAATAAATTGAAATCAAATATTATGGATGAAATTGAAAAAGAAACTTAATTAGTAAAAGGATAAAAAAAAATAAGGACCAAATCTTATAAAAAAAATCAAATAAACCAAATGATTAAGAATGAAATTAAAAAAAAAAAAAAGATAAGTCAAAAGAACATGAAAAACAAAACAAATAGTAATCAATGTCAAATGATGAGTTTTTTATTTTTAAATTAAAAAAAACTAATATTGAACTATAAAATAAAAAAAAAAAAGCAAGAAAAAAAAATATCGATTTGCGTTAACTTTTCAAAGTTCAAACATGTAGCCTGAATATACTAAAGTTCCGTACATAGAAAAATAGCAAAGCTCAATCATAAACAAATCAAATAATAAAAGATAAAATTAAAAAAATAATTACTCACACAAAAGTTCTGTATATAGAAAATTAGCAAAGCTTAATCATAAACAAATCAAATAATAAAAGATAAAATTAAAAAAATAATCACTCACACAAAAAAATCTAAAATAAAAGTTATTAATTAAAAGAATGAGTATGGAAATAAAAATAAAAAATAAATTAGAGAGGAACCACAAATTTTCTATTAGAAAGCTAAATTGAAAATAAAAATAACTAATAAAATGAAAAAAAAAATTAAGGACCAAACTAAAAAAAAAGTAATAGACCTTAAATTTGGATTGAGGGATAAAATTAAAAATTAATAAAACTTTTACAAAAAAATCAAGAAAAAAATAAAAATAAAATAAGAATTAAATTGACAAAAATAATATACAATAAAATAGAATTAAATGACTAAATTAAAAATAAATAAAAGTACCAAGAAAAAAAATTAAAAATTAAAAAAAATAAAACTAAAATATCAACAACAAAATTTTAATTTACTTTTGAAGTAAAAACACCTTTTTTCTTTTTAAAAAATATAATTAATTTTTTAAAAAAATATTTCTCACTAGGAAAACATGCCTAAGTATAGAAAGAATCTTCTACATTAATCCTAGATTTACACTCATTTAAACTTAATACAAAAAGTAACAACAAGAAGTGGATTAAGAAAATATTCTAGTAAGGAAAAAAAACATTTTCCATTTTTTATTATGACAAATACTCATATTCTCTACAGATATGAAATCCACATTATCTAACTGGTGAATTGACTTTTCAGTACCATCACTACTCTACAGATACTCGCATCCGATAATTTCCATAACGGCTTCCACAATCTAAATTCAAAGCAAAACTATTCACTGTTACTTCTTTAAACACTCCCCCTCCTCCTCCATTGTTAAATAATAATAATCATCCCGACAGAACCAACCAACATACCAATCCTCCGTCAAATCGCATAGTTCTTCTTTACCTGTTAATATACGATCCACTTATTTACTCATACGTATAAACATACGGTATCTCTCTCACCTTGGACATGGAGATCAGTATACCGTTATCGACAAAACCAGAGCGGCGATGGAGATCGAAGCCGTTACAGACCTCTAAAACTTCTCTCTTCCTAACTTTCTTCTCTTGCTTCGCTTGGCTCTACGTTGCTGGCCGGTTTGTTTGTTTCCATCATTTCTTCATTTGTTTCTCGATATCAGATTCATCAAAAAAAAAAAATTAATGCTGCTATAATTATTGAGAATTTGTGGATTTAATTATACTAATTTTGAATTTTATTGATGGAATTTGGAAAATATTCGATATGAGCATTTATTAGGACGTGTTTGGCAAAGAAAAAAATGGATATAATTTGTAATTGCGAATGTCTTAGCGATAATTTATTGAGATCGTGGTGATTAGAGTTGTGTAGTAAATAAATTAATATTAATTAAGAATTATGGATTTAATTGTAATTGGTGTGTTTCTGTTTTGTTCTGTTTGGCTATGGTTTAGGTTATGGCAAGACGCAGAGAACAGAACATTACTTTCTAATCTTCTACAGAGAAATGTAGCTCAGGTTCATGTATCGATCCCTTTTTTTATTTTTTTATTTATTCATTCATAAGAGAAATGAAAAATTATATTAATTTTTGTGATGTTTTCGCATGTTTGTTTGCAGAGACCGAAGTTGCTTACAGTCGAAGATAAGCTAGTTGTGCTAGGATGCAAGTATGTTTTTCTGTCTTCTTCATTTATTTATTTATTTCGAATTTTTCAAAATTGAATTTTTTTTTACTGTGATATGAGTTGGTGTTGTTGATGGTGATTAATTAATTGCAGGGATTTGGAGAGGAGGGTAGTGGAGGCAGAAATGGAATTGACGTTGGCTAAGAGTCAAGGGTACTTAAAAAGTCGGCTGTCACTAAATGAGTCTTCGTCGGGTAAAAAGTTTCTTGCAGTCATTGGTGTATATACTGGATTTGGTAGTCACTTGAAGCGGAAGGTGTTTAGAGGGTCTTGGATGCCAAGAGGTTAGTTGATGTTTGATAGATAATATGATGGCTTTGTAGTATATTCTCTTTTGAATAATTGTTAAGGTTGCAGGTTTTGTTTGGTTTTGTATACTGTGTTGGATTTTTTTATTCCATTGATTTTCATCCAATAAGGCAACAAATAATGGCATTATACATTGACTTTGAAAGAGTGGAATATTTACTTGACGATTCCCTTTTATGTAATGATTTCCTCTGTTTTTCACAAACCTTCGTTGTCATCCTGTTCTCCTTCTTTTTTATTGAAGTTTGTGGGAATTTTAGTGGCTGTTGTTCCTTAAATTGCTCTCTTCCCTTCCTTGTCGAATACATAGTTATTATCATATATCTCACTTACCCTTGCTGGCTTAACATCATGATTCTTGATTTCCTACATGGTGCAACAAATAAAGAACAAACTCAAAGCACATAAAAGAAAGCATTGATAAAAAAAAAATTAATTAGACTCTTAAACCAAGAGACATGAAATTGGAAATATCTAAAATCAATGTTATATACCAAATATGGCCAATCTAAATGTAAGAAATTCTAGTTAGAATCTTTTATAATTAGGAAGGTAATAAACCCAATAAATAAAATCCCTATTCTTCTTATTGTGATTTTCTACTGGCATCCCTGTAACCAGAATGTTGTTACTTATGCCACTGTCATGCCACATAGTATGTCTATCATTTTTTTTGTTGGTTTCACAATGTGAATGATAGTCATATATACTTTACTTCTTGAAAAGTAAGTGACCAGCATTATTGTTTCTTTTGTAGGTGATGCCTTAAAAAAACTTGAGGAAAGAGGAGTAGTGATCCGTTTTGTGATTGGTCGCAGGTTTTCCCTTGCACTGTAGTCTTATTGTATTATTTGTGTATGATTTATTATTTTTTCTATGAATCAATTTGCTTGGTTTGATTTCAATTTGGCTACCAGTATTATGGTTGAGGTACCTACTAATGCCATGGATTTTATGATAACTTTTAAACTGGCAGTGCTAATCGAGGGGATAGCTTAGATCGAAATATCAATGGTGAAAATCGTTCAACAAAGGATTTCTTGATTCTTGTACGTGCTGCAATGCAAATTTGTATTTCATAGCTTATCTTTTTAAATGTGCACATGCACATTTTCTAGTATTATGTACTTTCAGTAGTTATGAATATTGGCACTGACCTTTCAAAGTTTTATCCTTTCCTTATTAGATGTCCTGGATTCAAATTAAAGCCTTTTCCTGTTCATAATCACTGGATATTCCTTAGATTTTGAACTTAACTCTGGATGCAAAAAGCTCACTTGCTTTCTTTAAATCAAATGTATTTGCATGGTGTTCCTCTTCTCACTAGTTACTTGGATTCTTCTGGATGGATTTTAAGTGCACTTATCATTAATTTTGTTTCAGGAAGGTCATGAGGAGGCTCAAGAAGAATTGCCCAAGAAAGTGAAGTCCTTCTTTAGCACTGCTGTGCAAACATGGGATGCGGAATTTTATGTAAAAGCTGATAACAATATTAACCTTGATCTTGGTATAGCTCAATGTCTTATCTGGTTATTTGAACATACTCGAAGGATATTCAACTTTTACTCATCAAAACTTCTTTTCATTGTTGTTTGCTGTGTTTTCTTGTGTAGAGGGATTAATTGAACTTCTTGAACATCGTCGCAGTCAAGCTAGTGCTTACATTGGCTGTATGAAATCTGGAGAAGTTGTAACTGAAGAGTACGTGTTTTATCTAATATTATTTCTCCCTAATTATGTTTCACTACCTAGATACTTTGCAGATATCTAAATATACGGTACAACTGCTTTATAGATTGATTAAGTATTTAATTGAAATTTTGGGCTTTCCTTCCCCATATATTTGGAATAATCAAATTCATATTACAAGGCATTATTCTCCTAACTTATCCACCATCATGTTTCAGTGCTGTCATTCTGATCTGCTTGGTAGAATTTATGCAAAGTTAATATATCATTTCCATCAAGAGCGTTTACCTAGTTTGGAAAGCGTGAAAGATACATGCCTGCATTGTTCCATTTTTCTGTTGCATTTATAATTACGTATTGATCCAACAATTACACGCATGTGTGCATTTCATTCATACTTTCATTTGGGCAAAGTCATCAATTTGCCCATTCTTACTTTTAAGTCATGTGAAAATTTGTTATTTTTTTCCAAAGCAGCTTGAGGTTCCTAGCTTTTCTCAGCCCCGGAACATTTCAAATTTCAATTTTGAGGTTATTGGAATTTGCTTCAACGATATATAACCTTCTGTTGTTTTTCAGGGGAAGCCCATGGTATGAACCTGAATGGTGGAAATTTGGAGATGAAAAATCGTAAGTGGCTGAACTTGTGAATGACAACACAATAAGATGTTTCCTATATATGTATTACTGATAATTTTGGTTGATATCTGTGCCATCACTTTATGGTTTTGAAGACTGCTTGAATGACCAGAAATTGGATAAACATCAATCTCTTATCATTTCAGGTACTTCCGACATGCGGCCGGTTCACTTCTTATACTCTCCAAAAAATTAGCTCGGTATATTGACATAAACAGGTTGGTTATAAATTCTATAACTGGGAAAGCTTTAGTATGAAATCGTGTTTTAAATTTTAGTTGTGAGGATGGACTTGGGTTGGTTCAGGACTTGGGGGTTGCAGCTCAATGCAATTTGGTACATGATAGGAACTCTAGGATCGATATTAGATCGTATAGTTCTACTACATTAGCAGTCCGAAACCCTCAATCCTCTCTTTGTATGAGGGTCATTGAGCCATATGTGAAGTGGATAGAAGTCTCCCAGCATGCTTTTCTGAAGTATAAGAACCAGACTTTAGATGGTGTTAATTGCGAGTAAGCTATATTGTTCTTATTAGAAGTCCTGGTGATTGAGTAGCCCATCCTTGTGTTATTCACATGTGCAGAATTTTACTTCAGTTACTGCAAGATCATACAATTTCATCACTCTCCTCGTGAGCTACAAACTAATCCAGGTTACTTATTACGTGCAGCGCATCTCTAAAGACTTACGCTCATGACGATACATCAGTGGGATCCTGGATGATGGGTCTCCAAGCAACCTATATAGATGACAATCGTCTTTGCTGCAGTAGCATTAAACAAGGTAAGCTTTTCATATGATGGCCTTTTGATAGAAATGGACATGTTTTTCTCAAGCTTTTACTTCTTTTTTTCTTTTTCTTAGACCTGTTCTTTTCTTTTCCTTTCTGAGTTGGTAGCTATCGTCTCTAGACTTGATAGCTTGAAAAGCACATATAGAAAAGAGAGAAAACCACACTTGTAATTATCAGAGTGATACTTCTTTTCTCCCACGAATGAAAGTTTCATTAAAGTATATATTCAAGCTACCTTTAATATACCAGATTACCTTACAACCTGCGCTAACCGCAAACATGTCGCTGTTCATTTGCAGACAAGGTTTGTTCCCAGGCTTGATCAGAGAGATAGGCTTCCATACAGGTTAAACTTGCTTTTACAGTTGTTTATTGGCACATTCAGCGACACATGCTGCTATATTTCATACATCATGCTGAGCTCACATGTTCACCAAGACCTCTGTAGCATTCATCAGATAATTCTTTTTAGGTGCAGAGATTAGCCACATTCTTTTAGGATTAACACAAGCAAAGTGCATATCAGCGCCGCAGTTTGTGAACGCATCATTTATTTCTACTTATAGATGATTGTGCTGTATTCCATCCCCTTCAAGAGATTCCTTTCTAATTAACCAGCAAGCTTATTTTTTAAATAATTTTTCATGTTAAAATATATATTTATAATATTTTTTTATTTTTAAAAAATTATTTTTGATATCAACATATCAAAATAATTTAAAATTAATAAAAAAAATTAAATTTTTTTTCAAAAATACTATATATTTTTTGAAAATAAATAAGATAATAAAATGCATACCAAACTAAAATTTATAAGCAAAGAGTATAGACTATGGAGATTAAATTGTTTTTGTAGTTTTTAAATTATTTTATCTTTTTTATTTGCTTTCAAAGTAAACCGTATTTTAAAAAAGATTCACGTGATCAATTTTTAAAAATCAAGGGACTATAAAAATCTGTACTTGCAAAGGAAATGCAGCTGCATGCTCTCAAGTCTCAACTTCAACATTCCATTGTGCTAAAAAAAAGTAAAGAAAAGAAAATGTTTCCTTTAGCTCAACAGGCTGAAAGTGAGAACTTCTACACAGGCAGCTAATCCAACAATTACTCCTGTTTTTACATAAAAGATCCATTAAAAACTAGTAATGGCAACAGATGTGCAAGCCACTGTTTTCTAACAGGATTTGAGGAGTTCCTTTCTGCCGCAACGTGTATCCTACTACAATTGCACAAAATACCAAGCAAGAAGTCTAGGAAGCAAACCTCTAGTACTTGAAAAGCTTTAACCTAACAATGTTGTGCATGTGTACAGGAGGAAATAGCCTTTACAGGGAGGGTAAAATACAACAGTTCTTCCTCTGAACTTTCATCATCATCCCAGGCATGCAAAAAAGAAGTCAAAATCTCCAGATGCCGTTGACCATGTAGCGATCAAACCATGCGAGAGCTAAGGGGACAGGTTGCATATCAAACAAGAGATAAAAAAATATAACTCTAATCTTAAACATGGTAAGCAATTTTGAGGAACTCAGAGCATTTTTGCTTAAAACGTCTATTGTTGACTATTTCTCACCTCGATCTTATTTTAATGCGTCGATTGAAGGGCTTTCGGTAGCTTTTTGAACCCTAAGCCTTTTTGTCCTGAAATCAAAAGAGAACTTAACACGGTCAAGCATATCAACCAAAAAGAAATAAAAAAGAAAAGAACATGCGATAAATAGATCAAATATATCTATTATAGGCTATAGCATTGCCCTTCAAGAACAAAGTCAACTTTGTTGCCCAGGACACCTGCAAGAAATACCTACATGTAGACCCATATACACAATAATATCAGATTCCTAAAGAAAAAACACAAATGAGAAGGCACAACGTGTGATTTTGGTAGCTCAAACATGCATCCCAACAACAAGTTGTCGTGCATTTCTTTCTCACATGAACAGCACAAGAGGAACAGATCATGGTGCGTTTTGGGCAGGTGGTAGCACAACAAATGAATGGCGACAATAACTTGATGAAAATTCTAGTTTAGTTTAATTTCAGATCAAAAGGGGCCAACAGTTTTTTCTTCTTCTTCTTCTAATTTCTACATGATAAACGAAGTCCCTAGAATTGCATGTTAGAGATGAGATTCATATGGCATTAGCATGTCTCCCTTCACAAGTAACCTCTCCTTTCTAGTAATTTTTAATGAAGTTATATGCTTGTGGGTGTTAGGCACCAACCTATACAAAAAATCGAGTCTCCAAGAGGTAAATGTTTAGCAAGTTCCTACTGGTTACAAGCTTTCCAGCCCTAAAAAAATTTTCTTTCTAAAAGGGGAAAACATGGGGAGCTAGAAGTAAACTGTAAGATGACTTCTCAGTGCAAAAGATGTATCAATTAATGTCATTACCTCGAGGAAGTGATGTATTTCTCAATTTCCAGTTTCTGTTCATCAGCGTATACTAACCATTTTTCACTTGGTGCAGCAGAATTCCATGTACCCATATCTGTAAAAGAAAAATAAATGATGATATGCAGCATGTTGACTTCATATACACAAATGAAAACAAATCAAGCATCCTGACCTTGAAGCAGAATATCTGATTGACCATTGTAGCCATTTAGTTTCCAGAAAGCTCGGCCATCACCGTCCAGAAGGACAGGCTCTGTTCTGACAGCATTGGATAATAATCTCTCTGATCATTGCAGGTAAAGGTTAAATATATATATATATATGTTTGCAAATTATACATCAATTTGCATGTTTGCATGTACGATCAAAAAAGAACAATAGATTAATGCAAAGAACTGATATAACAAATCCTACTAGCAAGCACATGATAGATGTTTCAAAAAAATATAATTTGATCTCAGATTCTTCAGTTTCCTGTAAATTATCCCTTGCCTGATCTTGATTTTGCACCAAATTTCAATGGCCAGAATCTAACAGTGTTAATAAAATCAAAGCAAACATTTTTATGCAATCACGTCAACTTCAAAAGTGGAAATGCACTTACTCTTCAGTGCCATGGCCTCCAGCATTTCTGAGTGGGCTTGTGCAGCTTCACTTTTTATTCGTGAAACCATTTCTTTATGGTTAGAAACAGAAATGGGAGCACCATTTTTCTCAATAATAACTTTGGCCACCTCGTCTAGCATCTTCTGTTTCAATTTTTTCTCCTGTTCCAAACAAATAAGAGAAAATAATTAATTTGCAAATGAAGGATGGATTCACTGACATCACTGGAAAGCCAACATTGCCATTTACAATGACTATGACCTTATCCTTTGCTGCAAGAACTTTTTCTTTGGCTTCCTTCTGTCTTTCAAGAAATTTAGAGTTTTCATCATCAATCCAACTGCGCATCTCTCTGGAAAACATATTTATAAACAATCAAAATAAGATAGTAAAATGTTTCGTCAACACAGATTGATAATTGTAGAACCTAATGTATAGGACCCATTTCCTCATTCTGTTTTTGTCGCTTACTTGGTATTAAGAGCTTCATCACATATAAGATTCAAGAGTCTAAGCTTTTCTGAGCTGTTTAACTTATCATATCCTTCATTACCCCAGTCAAAACAATTAGGGGGAAGTTCTTTTGATAAGAAATGGCTTTTCGAGACAGATTTCCTGAGAGCTTGAAACCATGAGTTTTCATTTGTTGTAGTTAGGGTTGGAGATCTGAACAAGAAATCACAAAATTATCATTCTTCTGTCCCCGCACGAAGCAAAATTGGTTGAGAATAATTAGACAACGTAATAGATTACATACTCTTCTCCTATATCCTTTTGAATCAGAGACAGTAGCTGAATATGAATCTGAGCTAGATGATAGGATTGCAACCGACGCCCTCTTCGTCCATTTATTATTTCCCTGAGTGCAATTTCAGCTTGCCCCTTCTTCAGACCAAGAACCTAATCAGGGGGGGAGAACAAGGACAGTCAACAAAGTCATGAATAACGAACAGGGAAGATGGAAACAAACTACAGCACGGTGGCAACAATTAGCATCCATTTACATAATCAAACTTGGTGGAAATTGTCACAATGCTTCATTTGGTTCAATAGTAATAAAAGACTTGTTCATACCTTACCAAAACTAGCACAAAATTCCAAGAATTGCAATGCATTACCAACAGTCTCGGGAGGTAACTCGATGCCTGCTACAGCCGTCAAGCAGGTTCCCTGAGGCAATTCAATGTCCACGTCAATTTCTTTGTTCTGAAGTTTCATGGTACGCCTCTCATTGGCTGTCTTTGATTTGGTTTGAAATTCTGCAGGAAACCTGTCAACTTTGCATGAGTCTCCAGCCATCTTGGTCTCCGTTTGAATTTTATCACTTCTAAAGCCACAAACTATTCCACCATTACAATTTGCACCAAGTAAAACTTCATTCTGGGAAACCTCTTGAGGCTGTGTCTTAGTCCTCTTTTTCTCAACAAAAGCATCTTCATTCTTTCCATTTTTCAATTCTTTCTTAGAAATTTCCTGAGGATGTGCCTTAGTCTTCCTTTTCTTTTCAGAAACATCTTCATCCTTCTTGTTTTCCTTCACTTTGTCCTTGGAAAGTTCCGTGGACTTTGTCTTAGACTTCTTTTCCTTTGCAACATCACCTTTATCTTTTTCATTGGTCTTCATTTCATTTTCATAAACATCTTCAGTAATTAGAGGCTTCTTATAACCACCCTTCGTACTGCCATTACTAACTTTCCCTAGTCCTTCCCTTTTTGTTTTCTTCTGACCACTCTCCTCTAAATTAATTTCAGCATCCCTGTTACCATTACCACCTTCCTTCAGTCCTTTCCGTTTTGTTTTCTTAGATTTCTTCTCGGCAGAGATGGGTGTTAAATTCTGAGGATGCAGATTCGTATCAATGTTTCCATCAAAAGAATTTTCCTTCCCTGTCCATGGAGAAGCGACTGTAGACTCCTGTTAAAGCATCAATTGACGTATACGTATGGCAAATCAGAAATCCCATGGATGAAGCAGCCTAATAATCATAACAAAGGACCATCATTAGCAAACACTTCCAAACCTTATATGACGACGCATCATTGGCTTTCACATCCTTGTTGTGATTCAAATTTTCAGAACCTTTAATCTGCAGCAGTTCTGAGACAGAACAAAACCCATTTTCCTTGGCTGTGTGGACAAGTATTCCAGTGGGCTTGTGGCCTCGTTTCTTCCTGGAAAAACTTTATTCTATTAGATTCACCAAGAAGACTAGTTATATTCAATAATATCATTACTAAACTTCAAACATGATGTACAAGTCAAACATTGATGTACTTACATGCAGAAGCTACAGTTGCAAATGCCCCTACACTTGGGACACTGCCAGTCATCCAACAATGCTACATCTTCTGCTTTCTCTCCGTATCTAAAACACCACCAGCCAAAATGTATTGAGAAAAAACTTAAATGCGAAAACCTCCTTAATTGTTTGACAAAGCTTGTTTTGCGAGAATTGCGTCACCAAGCTAACCTGTTTAATAAGCATTTGTGGCAGAACTTGAGAGTACATGGTTTGTTTCCTTTCTGAATTGCACATGCTGCCGCAAAATCCATTGTTTTTTGGCGGCACTACGATGATTTTAAACAAACAAGGACAAAGAAAGACATCAATCACAAAGAGAACGGACATGGAAAAAAGATCAATGAGCCCATCAATTGTACTACCACCACCAATTTAGAGATAATAACATTACCAAACCACTTTCTTGATTCGCTTTCGTGTGAAACAACAAAATTAATGCAACTGACCAAAACAAGTGCTCTTAACATCATTAAGAAAAGATCCCGAATTCCACTTTCATTTTAACTTCCCACATTCTATCATCAACCAACAGAATCGCAAGGAGATACAGGGCAACAAAGAGCATAATCGAGCATATACACTAACTACGAGACAAATAAATCATGAATATGCTAACTAAGAGGTTAATAAATCACAAAAGCAATTATGGGCCATTGTTAAATGAACCGAAAACTAAAAAAGGGACTTGAAACTTAGATTTCTTTAGCTTTCCTGCATCTTCACATTAACCAAGCAGAAAACCATGGTAGGGTCTACTTGTTGTCTAGAATTCTATCAGCAAAAAATCGTGAGAGTAAATTCATGGCTTCTCTTCAAATAACCAAAACTAGGAGCTAAAACTCGAAACTTAGGGTTCTTTCATTTTCTTGCATCTTCCCGTCAGCCAGACAGAAAAACACAAAGGGTTTGCGTATTATCTAAAATTCTATCAACGGAGAAATCATACAAGGTAGATTCATGGGTTCTCTTCGAATCAACCCAACAAAAAAAAAACAATCAAGAACTGAAACTTGGAGCTTAGGCCTCTTTCATGTTCTACTTTCTAGCATGCACTCATCAACCAAGCAAAGAAAACAAAGGTTCACTTATTATAATCTAAAATTGTATCGAAAGAATCACTCGTTACTTGATGACAAGTCTTCCCATTTTCAGAATCATAGATCCTCCCTCCAACAACACGAACTCCAGGACGTTTTGACCGACTCTTCTTTTCTACAACCTCTTTTTCTTTCAACGCAACAGGACTTGAAGTAACTGCCATGCTTGCAAGACTATTCTTTCTGAGACAAGAATAGAACAGGTTACTAGTATTATAGACCTCTACAAAAGAAAGGTTCTTTCTTGCTTTGCTTTAGAGTTTGGAGATTCGCGCTTTGATTATCTCTCTCTGGTTGTGGCGGGAGATATATTTTGATGTGTATTTTGGTTTTGGAGGGATGAAGGAGCGCCAAGTTGAAATTTTTAGAGGGTTTCCTTGTCTTTCTCTCTTCTTTTTTGCCTGTCTGATGATTCATTTCTTATTACAGGACATGGCATAAAGAAGTTGGAAGATCACTGATTTTGGTTTTTCGTGTGGAGTCATTATTGTTAAATTCCAACCACCACCTTAGTGGATCGACCTTGCCTTTGGTATGAGCCAAGATAAAAAAATAAATATTGATTTGGTTTAATTTCTTCTCAATTTATCTTATCAAAATTTTGTTTAACAAAAAAATAAAATAAGATTATTTTAATTAACTTAAGACAGTCGAATTAATTCATAACTTAATTCTTGAGTTGAATTATAGATTATGTGATTATTTATGTTTGGTATGAATTTTTTATTTTTAAGTTTAAAATGTGATTTTGAAAAAAAATTAAATTTTATTTTTTTTAAAATTAATATTTTCTAGTATTTTAATATGCTGATATCAAAAATAATTTTTTAAAAATAAAAAATATATATATTATTTTGATATATTAATAAATAAATAATATTTTAAAAATAATCACAACCACACTTTTATATAATTATAATTGAAAATCTCACTGAGTTTACATTCAAAAAAAATCACTAGGTTTTTATTATTTTCAATATTCCCACTCTGGTTGTTCACTCATTGAGGATATATTCACGTTGAGGATATATTCGATATAAAAGATGATATTATTATAAATTACTAACAAGAGCTGAAACTCGTTGAAAAAACATTGTTCACCCATTGAATATTGCAATGCCGTGTCATTTCCATAAAAAAAAAAATCTTTAAAATAGCAATTGGGAGTAGTTTAGTCTTTGCCCGTAGGTTATTGTTGTATAGTTGAGGGGCAATAAAGTTTTTTGAAAAAAAATTAAAAGTATGATAAAATAATTAAAATATTTTTTTAAAAAAATTCTAGGGTATTTATTTTTGTTGTTGCTTTTGTTTTTAAAGTACACCATGTAAAAAAAAGTATAAAATGTAGTTTACTATGTGTGAAACCTGGTTTATTTTGCGTTTAAAATGTAAGTTAATCAAAAACAGCTCCAAGCTATTTCTCTTCTTTTATTAACAGAACTCTAAAACGCGTGGGGAAAGCACTGTAGCTTCCCCACGCCTTTAATTATACTTATATATAATTATTATTATTATTATTATTATATTATAATATATATTATTTTTTGTTTTTTTTTTGTATTTATTTTGGTTTTTTATGCCTGTATTTTTTTGCTTCTTTCTTAGTTTTTTTTCCTTTTAATTTTTTTTGTTTAATTTAGTTTGTTAATTGATCCCGAGTTTAACGGGTTAACCTGATTTGACGAATTAACTAGATATTTTATTTTTTTCTTTTTAATTAATTTTTTTTCATTTAGTTTAGTTTGTTAATGTTAAATTTCTTTCTATTTGATTATCAGACTTTCATGACACGTATTCCAGGCTTAACAGATTAACCCAGTTAATTATGGGTTAACCCGTCATTTTTTTTTATTTAGTTATTAAACTTTCATGACGTGAATTTAATGTTTGACGGGTTATCCTGGTTTGAAAGGTTAATAAAAACTCTAAAACGCGTAACTTTTTCACTGTAGCTAAAGCTGTTTTTTTTTTTTGCAGTTTTTTTTTGTTTTTTCTTTTGTGCCATTTTTTTTTTCGTTTTTGGTTTTTTTTCTGTAGCAGTTTTTCCTTTTTTCTCTTTTTGTTTTTTTTACATGTTTTTTTTTAACGCGTGGGTTTTTCACTGTAGTAAATTTGTTTTTTTTTCCTCGCTTTTTTTTCTGTTTTTTACATATAATGTATCACTATGCACACAGTGAAGCACTTGACTTTTTTTTCATTTTTGTTTTCCTTTTTTTTCCCGTTTTGCCCATAGGTTTTTTTTTTGCTTTTTTCTTTGTGTTTTTTTTTTCCTTTTAATGATTTTTTTTTGTTTAATTTAGTTTGTTAATATGAAAAAAAAAATTAATTTTGTTATCATACTTTCATTACACGAATCTTGGTTTTTTTTTATATATATTAAGCTGGTTGAAAACTTAACTTTGTAGCTTTTTTTAAAAAAAAAAAATACTATGGATTACTACAGTGTTTCTTTTACATGATTTTTGTTTGGCTGCAGTGTTTCCCCCACATGTTTATTTTTTAAATTATCTTTGTTAAATTTATTTTTTTAATATTGAGTTGGTTGAGAATTTAACTTTAGCTTTAGCTTTCCCCACGTTTTTTCATTATAATTATTATTATATTGTATTATATTATATGACTGTTTTTTTCTTTTTAAATTTTTTAATTAACTTTTTTAGTTTGATTTAGTTTGTTAATGTTAATTTTTTTTTATTTAGTTATCATATTTTCATGATACGAATATCGGGTTTGATGGGTTAACCTGATTTGACGAGATATTTTTTTCATTTAGTTTAGTTTGTTAAAGTTAATTTTCTTTCTATTTAATTATCAGGCTTTCATGACATATGTCCTGAGCTTGATGGGTTAACCCGGTTAATTCTGAGTAAACCTGTCATTTTTTTTTTCTATTTAGTTAGCAAACTTTATGATGCAAATCTCAGGTTTTACGGGATAACCTGGTTTAAAGGGTTAACCCAATTAATTCAATTTCTTTTTCTTTTTCTTTATTAGTTTTTTCTTTTCTGTTGATTTTTTTTCTTTGTTTTTTTAATTAATCTATTTAATTATCACACTTTTATGACACGACCTTATAGCCAGATCTACATCCAATATTTTTGGGTCCGGTATTACAGTCAGGCTCACTTAAACTTGGATCATGCAAGTTTAATTTTATTATAAATATTACTCTTAGGTCAGGTGTTGCAGTCAAACCCAAGATTCTTGGGTATAACTTTGCAAAAAAATCCAAGATTTTTAAATTTTTATTTTTTAAAATATTTTTTATACAAAAAAAATGACCCGCGGCATCGCGCGGGTATAAAAGCTAGTATCATCTATGTAGAGTGAATTAATTCACTTTACATGCAAAAGTGAATAGTAAAAAAATTCAATTTTTTTTTGTATTTTATTTGAAAAACTAGTGTTTAACAATATTTAATAACACTGCATAAATTATAAGAAAATCATATTATGACGTAGCATTTGCAGAATTTGATCGTAACCCCAATTTTATTCTTGATGATATTTTATCTGGTTTTATTGCATACTCACAAAACCATCGAAGCTGTAATTTTTGTTGGATAGTTTTCATACATAATAGAATTGTAGATAGATTAATGGAATAATAAAAAATATTTTATATGCAGTATTATTTATTTCATGATACAATAACAGTAGTTAAATCTACAATATTTAAATTAAAAACCATCAGTATTAATATATATATATATATTAGTTATTTTGCAACCTTGATTTAAAAAGCATTCATAATCAGATATATTAAATTACTTTTTGTTCAACCTCAATTTCAATCACAGTTCTAACTAAACATGTATAAATACCAAACCAACCTAAAAAAAATACTTTTTACAAAATAATTTTTTTCAAACTATAATTACAAAAATTATCACAATACCAAACACACTCGAAACAAAAAAAAAAAACAATTTAGTATTTTAATAAATATAAAAAATAAAAAATGATTGGTGCATGTGAAACACATCGGCAAGTGAGAGACACCAAAGTCATCCGAGTGACGCAAGCAACATCTCTTGCTAACCAAAACTATTTTCCACTGTGTTATCAAATGCATCGTCATGACCACTTCCTTATGGGAGGGCATGTGTGATTGGGGTCGGTGCAGTTCATGCCCGACAATTCTCTCCCCACCCCCACCCCCAATTTTCTACCTTCTCCCCTTGAAAATCCCACTCTCCGAGCAGAATTTTAGAGTTGTCCATGGTGTTTTGAGATTTTGATTTTGGTTCTTGTTATCTTGATTTCTTTTTTTTTTTCCTTTTTATATGTTTTTAACTACATCATTCAATTCGGACATGTGATGTGTTATTTTGTTCAACATAATTCTTATTCTCTATATTGATTTTTTCTTTTTGAGTTTTTTTTATTAAACTAGTTTTTCTTTTTAATTGCACCGTTTTATTAATTTATTTTTTTAATTTTAATCTTTATTCTTTTTTTTTCCGATTATTTTTGTTGATTTGATTTTTCTTTTCAATTTCATCTTTTTATTAAAAATTAAAATTATTTTTTATTTTCATTATGATTCTCGTTCTTTTTTTTATCTTAAATCCTTTTTAATAAATGAAATTACATTTTCAACTTCGTAACTCGACATTTATTCAACTATGAATTTGGCTTTTTGACATTTTTACACGGGGCATTTTCAATCTAATAACCCGGATTGACAATTTTTCCATGTATTTTCTTTTTCACTTTCATTGTTTGACAATGTTTTCTTTTAAATGTGCTTTGACATTTTCTTCGTTTTCTTTCTAATTAGATTGTCCATACCTTACAACATGGGCCTCGGATCTAGCAAACTAACCCCGCTTTGCTCAACTTTTTTTATCCAAGCTACAGGTTGGTAATGACGAGAAGGTTGGACTGGGTTTTTTTGTCATTTTTACCTAAATTTATAATTTTGTATTTAATAAAATATGAATATTATTTCTATATATAAAAAAAACCCCTCACCACCCAACACGAATCCATAGCGAGTCTTATACTAATGGAGCTTGAACGTTTTATTACTCAGATATGTCCATGAAGTAACCATCACCTGGCATTTCGAGCCCTGACATGTCAAGTTTTAACGATGCAAAACTTTATAATTTATTTGTATTTCTTGCCATCACGTTGGTATTTTTTTTCATCCCTCTTTCCACTTACAGTGTTTGAAAATGTAAATACAATTATTTTTTAAAATATTTTTTATTCATAAATAAATAAATTATTTTTAATTTTAAAAAATTATTTTAAAATCATTACATCAAAATGATCTAGAAATATATAAAAAATCATTTTAAATAATAAAAAAATTGAATTCCAGCAAACCAATGTTTATGCTGCACTCCAAAACAAGAGTTCAATACTGTTATTTTAATTATTTTCTGTTTCTTCCCACTAAAATTCATCCTTTAATATATTAACACAAACACATCTTTATAGACTAGCTTTTACACTTTTAAAAAACATAATAATTACTCTTATGATGATCCATCCCTATTTTTAATGTCAAGCCAGACATCACCTAAGACAAAATTCGTGAATCAAGACTGAATCTAGCTTTTCCACTATTTAATTGAATTAGTATGTTTGGTATTGTGATAATTTTTATAATTATGATTTAATATATTCAAGTTTGAATAGGACTCGGGCTGGTTGGAACTGTAAAAATATTTTATCGTTTTTCATACAGTGAATAATAAATTAATTTACTCTTTACTATATGGAAACGTTTTTAAAAGATGGAGAAGTAACTTAAAATTGTTGTCGACTGCCTTATATTTTAAACACAAAATATATATTTCCTCAATTACCAAAAAGTTTTTTTTATGTGATTTGCTTCAAAAACAAAAGCAACCATATAAACAAACAACAACATCCTGTTTGGAAGTGTAGTTACAATTATTTTTCAAAGTGTTTTTCATGCTGAAATGCATCAAAATATATTTATTTTTTTATTTTTAAAAAATTTATTTTTAAAATCAGTACATCAAAACAATCTAAAACATAAAACAAAATTATTCTTTTTAAATTAAATTTTTTAAAAATATAATTTATACTGTATTCTCAAATAATAGAATGTTCAATTGCCCATCATTTAAGAACAATGTGCAAACCGCTTTAAAAAAGCCGAGTAATCTCATTGAAAAATCATGTGGAATGCATGTTCTGAAAAATTACCGCTGCTTGCATCGGCCATTATATTTACTCGTTGAGATTTTTTGTGAGTTTACCTACCTTGCATTATTTAGCTCCAGTTTTAAAGTGCGGTCCAAACAAAGATTTATAAGAAAATATATATTTTTTATTTTTTTAATATTTTTGAATTGATGAGGTTAGAATCAAAATTTTAAAAATAAAAAAATTTATTTTAATATATTTTTGAATAAAAATATATTGAAAAATAATTATTATCATACTTTTAAACAATATTATTTTAATTTTATTTTTAAATAAAGTTAATTTTTTTATTAGTGACCCAAACCCTATCGATGATAGAATTTCATAACCATGCAATAGACAAGATCCCTAATGATTTCGACCATGAAAAATAAAATCCTAACGATCATGGGATAATCCTCCGGTAAGATGCTTTTATCGCCCCAGTAGCTGAGTGACAAGAGGAAATCCAGAGACTAAAGGCTCGATCCAACAAAAGGTGTAATTATCAAACCCGGTTTGACTCAACAGGTTAATTTAAAGCTCTAATTAGATTTGAATTAGATAAAATTTGGATCTATAATCAACTTGTTAAAAACTATTTGACTTGCTATATCAACTTCAAATATAACTATATTTTTTTTCTTTTAATATGCCCACATTGGTTGGAAGATATCAATTTTTTTTATTTTATTTTATTACATTTTACACTTAACAAACTGAAAAATCAAATAAGGATATGTGTTGGCAAGCATGCATAAAAGTAATCGAAAGATTTTTCTCTTGCTTGGTTTAATTTTATATGTATAAGCTTATCATTTGTTATTAGTTATCAACTCATATTAAAGATTATTACTATGTAAATATTAAAATAAAAATTTTATTTTTTCAATGTATGATTGGAAGCCTGAAACCTATTAGTATATATACTATAAGAAAGTTATGTTTTTAACGTAGGATAATAAAATTTTTGGTTTAAATACTTTAACTTAAAAGGATAAGATAATATATTTTTAATGCGAGATAAAAAAATATTTCAAAATAATATTTTAAACTTTATCGTTTGTAACATATATAGTTGATATACATTGATTATTTTTTTTAAAAAATCATGTGGGATATCAAAATCTTAATTTTTTTTTAATTTACATATATTGATTATATTTTTAAATTATTTTAACATTTGAATATTAAAAATAATTTTTTTTAAAAAAATATTATTTTAATATATTTTAAAATAAAAATACTTTAAAAAATAATCATTAATACAATATCAAACGGCGGGTTAGAAGGAATGGCAAGTGCCCAAAAATCAAAAGTAAAAAGGGTTGCTATGCCCAAGTTAAAGCATAGAGGCTAGTTTAACTAATTTATAAAACTTGAGGGATCACACAATGTATTTACTCTAGAATAAATAGAATATTCAAGGGCAATCTCATAAAATCCATTTAATCTTCATGAACTCTTAATCACATATTTTCTTAGTTTTCAAGTCACAAAACTATTGGATATTCAATAATCACCTGAAATTCAAGTTATTTTTATTTTTCTTAATAAAAAATCATCAAATTCTCTAAAATAATCATTTAAATGATGTAAAACTTACTTGTCAGATCAAAACTATATAAAAACTTTTGCAGCTTTTACATTTTTTTTTGATAATATTCAATATTCAATTACCTGACGAGAAACATTCTAATAAATTAATATCATAAATGACTTAATTAATAATTAAAAGTTTAAAACAAAGTTAAGGAAGCCATGAGAATCCACTGGAACGGAGATGATCTAATCAAGATGAAAAATAGAATGGGGACCAAATCAAACTTATCCATATAGATTGGGGATATTGTTGAGGTTTGCCTTTACGATTTAAGACAGAAGCTGAAAGAGAAGACCCATTGAAACAGAGCAACAGAGAGAGCAACACATGGGCAGTCTTTACAGATACTACAAACCCCTGACCTCGATCTGCTTCTCTCCACCGCCTACAAAATCCTACCTCCTCCATTCAATCAAAATAAAAACCCATTTTTCTCCCACCAAGAAGACAAGACTACACCGTTTCTTCACCTCTCTAACATCATCATCACAGCCCTCAATCAAAACCAACGGTGGAGATGCCTCTGCTGCAAGTCAGTCATCAGAATTGTGGCTATACAACACAATGAGTAGAAAAAAAGAGCTATTTAAGCCAAAAGTCGAGGGTAAAGTTGGAATGTATGTTTGCGGTGTCACTGCTTATGATTTAAGCCATATTGGTCATGCTCGTGTATATGTTACCTTTGATGTTTTATTAAGGTTTGTTCAGTTTCTTTGTTCTCCTTTTAAGCTGTAAGAATCCATGTTTAGATGGTTACTGACAAAGGTTTTTTCTGGTGGCTGGTAATTAGGCAGGTATCTAAAGCATTTGGGGTATGATGTTCATTATGTTCGAAATTTCACCGATGTTGATGATAAGGTTAGTTGGTCTCTTTAGTCTTTTTTTTTTGTCTTGTTAAGGTTGTAATTAAATTTGGTTTATTTCAACTACATTAAAATGTTTGCATGACGGGGCAATCTGGATTGCGCTTGAGGGGCATGAATAATAGTTTCCATAAGTAAGTTACACAATTTTGATGCAGGGGAGATAAACTGCCCTACTTTTGAATGCGCAATGATGACTAATATGGCAGTTTGCAGTGTTTCTCTATTGAAAATGTTGTTTTGAGGATTCTTTTTGTTTATAATGTGGTTTGGTGGATAGGGGATCTGATGTTATTTTGGTGCAAGAGTTTGGTTGCCAACTGCTTTTCGATATTGGTATGACAGGATAAGCTGAGTTGCAATTTTCAAATTCTGTAGATAATTGCTCGAGCGAATGAATTAGGAGAGGATCCGATTAGTTTGAGTAAACGGTACTGTGAAGAATTCCTTCATGATATGGTGTATCTTCATTGCCTTCCGCCTTCTGTTGAGCCACGTGTGTCAGATCACATGCCCCAAATAATCGATATGATTGAGCGGGTAATTTGTTGATCCTGCTTGAATTTGAATCTCTATGTCTTTCTATATGATTATTAAATACAGTGCATTGCTATGAGCATGGTCTTTATGAGGTGAAATGATCCACTCAGTATTTATTCTCTCTCGTTCATATGCATTTCTTTGATACTCTGAATAGTGATTTCTTGACATGCCATCTTAGCAGATTCTTGAGAATGGATATGCCTACAGAATTGATGGGGATGTCTACTTTTCTGTTGACAAATTACCTGAATATGGGCGATTGTCTGGACGAAAATTAGAAGATAACCGGGCTGGTGAACGAGTTGCTGTGGACTCGAGAAAGAAAAACCCTGCTGATTTTGCATTGTGGAAGGTAAGTGTCTGCAAGACACTGATAATGATGAGTACTTGATGTGAGACATGAAATTATCTAAGATGGTTATCTTTGCTGATGCTGCTGTGCTATCGAATCCCCTCACCTCTTAGCATATGTTTTTTTCTTCTGGGCCCGGCTGAGGTACTGTCTAATTGTAGTACCGTGTTGTTCTTGATTCAAGCCATGTGCATGGAAACACAGAGTAGAGTGCTTGTTTCTGGTGTTAAAGTGCTGGCTGGGCTTTCAAATCCTGCACAACAAAAAAAACCATGGTAAAATCTAGTAGACATAGCTGTGTAAATCAAAGGTGGTTAGCATCTTGATGTAAAAGCACACATCTAGATACTAGACCTGTATCATTGTATATCTAATTTCCTGCAAAAGTTCAACTCTGTATGTGGCACGTCTTGAAACTCAACCTGTCCATTCATATTGGCTAATTAATTGTGCTGTTACACTTTTTTTGGGCAGTCTGCGAAGGAGGGTGAGCCCTTTTGGGACAGTCCATGGGGTCCTGGAAGACCTGGGTGGCATATCGAGTGCAGTGCCATGAGTGCTGCTTATCTTGGTCACACTTTTGACATACATGGTGGTGGAATGGACCTTGTGTTTCCCCATCATGAAAACGAAATTGCTCAGAGCTGTGCTGCATGCAGAGATAGCAATATAAGCTACTGGGTACACAATGGTTTTGTCACTGTTGACTCAGAGAAAATGTCCAAATCCTTAGGAAACTTCTTCACAATTAGGCAGGTAAAGGATTCCATATTGGATGATATTTTGTGTTGTTGTAGTTTATGATTCTACTGCCTGTACTCTAGTACTGGAACTATCATCCAAGTTTACATGATTCTTACTAGCATTTTATCTTTATCCAGGTTATAGATCTTTACCATCCATTAGCTTTGAGACTTTTCCTGTTGGGGACCCACTATAGATCCTCAGTCAACTACTCTGATGTGCAGCTTGAAAGTGCTTCAGAACGTATATTTTACATCTATCAGGTACCACAATAAGCAAACACCGCCCCCATAACCAGTCAGACCTTGTGGTGGCATTTGTTTGCTCTGGTTTCATGTGCAATCTTGTTATTTTTTTATTTTTTTTTTATCTTTGCTTCTATGATAGAAAGATGCTACAATCTGGAGACAGGATACTTTCAGTTCTTTAATAAATGGCAAGCATATAAATTTTTCCATCAACTTTTGGTTTCTACTGCTTAATATATTTGCTCATGGTTTTACATCCTAGACAAAAAAGGAGAAGTTTTTAACCTAGAAGTCTTTGTATTTTATTTTGTTGAAGAAATATTTTCAGTTTTTTTTTTTTATTTCATGTGATTATTTGGTTGCAGACGCTACATGATTGTGAAAATATTCTCAGCCAGCATCGTGTGGCATTTGAGAAGGATGCTATCCCGCCTGACACTATAAATGACATCAATAAGTTTCATGATACATTTGTCACCTCGATGTCAGATGATCTTCACACTCCTGTTCTTTTGTCTGCACTGTCTGATCCATTAAAAATCATTAATGATATGCTACACACTCGAAAGGTAATGAGATTCAGACAAATGTTTATTTTTATGGATACTAGTTACTTTGATTGTACATAGGAGTGTCAGCTGTAGATAGCTTAGTAGCTTTTATAAGTTTTTTGGGGTTAAATTTGGTTATCTCACTCCCTCTAACCCCTCTGTTGTTTATTATTGAATAAATGATCCATTCAGGGAAAGAAACAAACTAAGCGAATAGAGTCAATTGCTGCTCTGGAAAAGATGGTCAGAAATGCTCTTATGGTCTTAGGGTTGATGCCCCCAACTTACAATGAGGTATCTTACTGCTAGAATATCACTAATGCATTGCCGATTTAGATATGCAGACTACAATACCCCTTCCCCTCTCCCAATTATAACACAGATAAGATCCATGTCACTCTCAAATTGCTGCACCAACATGCATTTATTTTCCTCCAATATTGTTTTTCATCTGTACTTCTGTTACTCCCAGAAAGCTTTTTGAATGCTGGCCTGCCCATTTATGCAATTAACCCCATCAGTTTTTCTTTTAGCTGTCTAGTGTCTCTCAGATTGAATCTTAGTTTTGTGCGTGCCGATAAAAGCTCTTTGTTTTTTTTTTTTTTTAAATATCTTTTATCTTTCCCCTTCTAGCTATGATTTACTAAACCGTTTCCTGCTGCAGGCTCTGCAGCAATTGAGGGAGAAGGCACTGAGGCGTGCAAAGCTGACAGAAGATCAAATATTGCAAAAAATCAAGGAAAGGACTGTAGCAAGAAAGGACAAAGACTATGAAAAATCAGATGCTATTAGGAAGGATTTAGCTGCTTTGGGCATTGCTCTTATGGATAGTCCAGATGGCACAAGTTGGAGACCAGCCATTCCGCTTGCTTTGCAAGAGCAGCAAGTTGCTTCAACTTGAATGGCTCGTGGAATTTCACTCTCTTGTCTTTTCTGCCGTGATAGTTTCCAAGAATTAGTTTTTTTCTTGCTTTCCCTGTCTACCAACATCAGGAAATTTGTTTTGGGATATTGGAACGAGGGATAAAGCCTTATGACATGGCCATTCTATGCTATGATGTGGGCATGGACAAAAGATTGGCTAGAAATTTCAGTCCATGAAGCAAAAATTTTGGCAACCATACGTGTAATATACATTCTTTAAAACAGTTAAGTCTTGTAGAATCTTTGAAGTCTGTATCTGTCAATAATGGCCCTGGTACATATGCTTGCTCATGTATTAACAAGATTATGCGTATTTTATTTTTTCAAATTCCATGTTAGTTGCATTTCCACATCATAGAGCTCAAACTTTTTGCTCCAATATGTTGAATCTTATTACTATACATGAAAAAAGAACAAGTGATCAATTTTCATTCTACATGCTCACAAGCAGGAACAGTGGAATTAGCAATGTGAGCAAATACAATAGAGAAAGGGGCAACAGTTATTGGATCGGAGTGGCTGGTTTCAATTGGTTCCAAAGGAGGGACACTCCCAGATGAATTTACAGAAAGTATGTTCCCATTTAGGAGCACTGTTTGACTCTGTAAATCACCATTCAGGGCCGTTAAATGATATTCCTCTCTTGTACCGACATCGATACTTGAACCCCTAGACATCGCGGAAAACTTTGTATGATTTTGTTGTTGCGTTACCAAAGTTCCATTGCCGGTAACATTTCCAGTTGAAACATGGACTTTAACAGTAGTGTTTCCGTCGAGGTTGATTAACAGCAATGTAATTCCTTTCTGTAATGGCAAGAACAGATTGCGTTAGCCAAGCAGATATATGAAATTTTTTTACTAATCAAGTTTTACGAATCTTCTTACCGATGCTTTTGCACAGTGAGCATAAGCGCGTATGTTGTTAGTCCCAGAGAAAGTTGTTGCCAGAACATTTCTTCCCATCAAACGGTGCCACAGAAGAGCACTGATGGATTAAAGTAACAATATTAACAATAATATTAACAGCAAATTCATTTAGTTTACTTCTTGGGTTCAAGATTTACCTATAATAATCAGGATTAGGGACAAAGGTGCCAGTGTTAAGAAGGCCATAATTTCCACCAATCAATGTCTGTCTACAGTATGTTTTTGTGTCATATGACGATGCCATACCTAGCTGGTCCAAGTACCTGTTGGTAAATGGAAAACCAGTTCAATCATTGTCCACGCTTTCAAGTCCAAACAAAGAAAACCAAATAAAATACAGCAAATGTGTGAACTAGCTTACCAGAAACTAAACACAAATGCATTTGTGACAAGATTATGGCCACTGTTGGAAGCACCTCCTGCCTCACCAACCCAAGCAACAGCTGGAGTCCCTGATGTCTTCAAAATCCCTTGAAGACTTCTGAATGGTCGGGAACCTCCGTCGAGGTATGATGGATTCAATATCTTCTCAATTAGGTGATCATCAACACCTATACGCAAGAAAAAAGTAAAAAACATGCTTCTCCAGTAAGCAGTATGGGGGCTGCAAGGAACAGAATAGTTCCGAAACCGAAAAATATTAGAACTAGACTGCTGCAACACCAGGATATTTCTCTAGATTGCAGGTTTATTTACCTGGACCAAGGTTATAAATGTGGTGGGTGACTACTTGAAGAGATCTAGGTGTTTTGTTTATAAATTGTGTGAACCAGTTTGCATCAAAGAACCCTCCTGGTGCTAGGACTAGTGGCTTAACTTCAAAACCTGCATAAATAGTTTGCACTATCATCTGCAGATTGTTTATGTCAGATGCATATTGATCTGCTGCAATTCTTGTTCCAATTCCACTCCCACTTACTTCATTTCCTGAAAGTTACGAAGAGTTTCATGTAAGAAAAAGAAGTTCCATTACTAATGCCACCGGCAGCTACAGCAGACATTTATAAGAAGTTAAGAACTACCGTTAAGAGTTCAATTTAGGATATTTCAAGTTGCTAAAAGGAAACATATAGTTCTTACCAAGCTCCCAACCGTGAATGGTGTACCCCTTGTTAACAGAATATCGCATCAGAAATTCAGCATCACTTGAATTCCAAGCACCTACAGCAGAACCATCTGCCGCTTTTGTCCTGCCACTCAACGTATTTAACCCGAAAAGAACAACAGCCCTGTATTTCAAAATCAAAACATAACACTTCAATATTGATTCATCATATTAATCCAAATATTGTGGAAACTAAGAACATAAACTAAACACATTTTTAACTAATTTCATGAGAACACTACAGCTAGTTACCCGGCTTGTTTGAAGAAGGAGTTCAATTCATCCCACCGAGACATTGGCAAGCAACCTTGGGAAAAGCCGAACATTTCTGATCTACTTTTGACAAATGTTGGACAAGGTTCACCTAGTCTTTCATATGTGACTTTATCTTGTAAAGTGCCCCCCATTCTGATTTTCAGAGGAGAAAAGGCTGCAACTCAATCAAGACTATGTTATGACTTATCCATGAATTATGAGTAGAACTTGGTAAACGAGTCTCACCTTTGATTGCATTCAACAATATTGGGTTGGTAAGATCCTGAAAAAAATTGGAAAAAGAAAGAAAGAGAATCAAAAAGAAATATATTAAGTCCATATCTGATGATCTTACTTGAAAAAAAGAAAAAGAAAAAAAAGAGTAAAAGAGACAAGGAAAGTAACACACACACACACAGAGACAGAGAGAAAGTCCATAGCCTACCTTACTCTATATTAACAATTGCTTTCTTTATCACATTCTTTCATATTTTACTGTCACTACTAATATTTAGCCTCTTCTAATAAATATCAACTTCTATTTGACTGGTTCTTTTTGGAAGGCTTAGAGAGTCAAATTTTTATGTAAAATAGTGGTGCTATTGTGCTTTACTTTCAGCTTGCCATGACAGATTTGAGAATATGCAGCTTCCCGTAAGGTGATTGTACGTGTGAAGGATTTATAGGACAGTAATTGCCAAAAAAAACTGAGAAGAACCATATATTAATGACACACACACACACACACAGAGTTATTCGCTTTTGAATGAAGTTGTGGTTGTATAGCTGCAACCACGAACCTCTCGTGCAAGCTACAAGTAAAGCACAGCTAGCACATCTATGAGGGCGTTAAACTTGATTACTGTGATGGATTATGAACTTAGAAATGGATTTAGGAAAGAATTAATTGATGGACCATAGTTTATCTGCTAGTTGGATTCTCAGTTACAATTGTCTGAAGGATATCTAGAAAGCAGACAAGTTGACATGGAACAGAGAACAAAGAGAATATTTGACAAAAAAGAAGAAGAAAGGAACAGTAAAAACCCAAGCTATGCTGCAATTCTCACAAACTACTTGACAAGCTTACCAGGTTAAGAAAAGAAGCTTTGCCCCAGCTACAAGTTCCGTAGTCACATTTATCAGGAGGCCACCAGTCCAAAGTAGCACAAATAAAATCATGGTCTGTCGTCCCAATTGGAGCTGTTCCATTGATAAAAACAGAGCCTTCAACAATATTTCTAGGTCCTCCTGTTCTCTGTGAAGCCACAGATTTTGAGCTTTCACTCAGCCAGTAGAAACAAGCACAGAAAACGCAAACAGTAAACAAAGAGACCATCTGATAAAAACAGTGCCTCGTGTTTGTCTCTGTAACAGCATTTAAGGCCGCCATGCAAGTGTAAGAACTAAGCAAATATAAAAGGAAACTAACGCTGATTTGACAGAGCAGTATCTGACAAAAAAGATTCGCCAGAAACAGATCGGGTTAGGCCAAATGAAACTGTCAAACCAGATAAAATATTCGCAAGTTTTGGCTTGGAAACTAGAGCAGGAATAAACCTCCACCAAACAATTTCATTATAGCGAGAAAAAGGTAAGGTCCCAAAAAACCTTCACCTTTGTTTTTATAGGGATCAGACACTGGCTGCCTTCCCCACGAGAAATTTATACAATTGGTGGTTTAAGGTGTCCCCTCTGACCAATATTGCTGTGATCATGCACAGTATCATTTTTCACTGGGAAAAAAATGATAAAATATTTGGCTAACGCAATTGCACTGCAGTTCATGGAGTTTTCCTTCGACCCTTCCTGGGTTCGTACTGGGTATGGAATACCTGTCAAAAGGCTTCTTTTTTTTTTTTTCTTTTTTTTTTTTTGTAATTTCGTGTTTGGTTACAGATGTTGGCACGCCAAAACGAATATCAAAACTTGGTCTCTCATCTCCCATCATAGTTGACTCGGAGATCTGAGACCTCACCTCGAGCCTGATATTGACTCCAAGCCCAAAAAGGAAGAAAAAGAAGAATATTCAATAAGCAAATTACAAGGAAAGTAGGGATTTTTAGGAACACATAGGGAAGGGTGGATGTGGAGCATTTAATTAATGAAGTGTGGATTACGTTTTGCCTCATCTTTCAAAGTCTTTCATTCTCTAGATAATAGCTACCCCTTTAACTTGTGGAATATCTTTAAGCTCTTATATTTATATTTAAAATAAATATTTATATTTATTTATTATCATCAAATAATAAATTTAGATATTTATCCTTCTCGAATATCCATTTAGACATGATACTATTTATCATTTAATATAAAATAAAATTGTAATACATATGTTAAATTACTAAATTGTAAATGTTATATATATATATATATATGTATATTCATAAATAGTCTATTATTTAGATTATAATATAGGATATCAATATTTAACCCAAAATAATAATTATTAAAAATATCATCAAATAATAAATTTAGATATTTATCCATGATACTGTTTATCATTTAATATAAAATAAAATTGTAATACACATGTTAAATTACTAAATTGTAAATGTTATATATATTCATAAATAATCTATTATTTAGATTATAATATAAGATATCAATATTTAACCCAAAATAATAATTATTAAAAAAAATTTATATTTTCTTAATCTATTCCCATGATTATCAATTAGTTTCAAATTTAATTAATATCCCTAATTTTAATTTTGGCATTTAACAAACATCTTATGCTAATTTCTTTAGAAGCTATGGGTAAAAATGAAGAGGAAACTTTAAAATTACTCATAACTAGTAGATTAGTAGTGATCATCATTCACTCCCACGTTAAATCTAAAATATTTTTCTCTCTTGATTGCTTCTATTCTTTTTAAAAGTGAAGTATCAAAAAGTTTGAAAACTCGATCCAAACACTATTTAATAAAAAAATAAATTTATTTTTTTATTTAAAATTAATATTTTTTTATATATTTTGATCATTTTAATATGTTAATATTAAAATTAATTTTTTTAAATTTTTTTTAATATATTTTTAAATAAAAAATACTTTAAAAAACAACAACTAATTCAATATAAAATGCTACCTATATTTATAATAATAACGTTGAATTTCAACCAAAATTATTCTACCGAGCATGATTGACTCAAATACTGTTATCGAGGTGGTGCATAAAGCTATATAGAGATTGGATACAAGATTAGACAATGGTTGACCTGACTTAATATTTTATTATATTGTATTTGTTTTTACAATAAAAATATATAATCTTTTTTTCTCTTGTAATTCTGTGTTAGTTTTATTTAAGGATTTTGTTTTGTAGTTTTTGTAATTTATGGATGAATACTTTTCATTTTTATTTTATTTTAAAAGTTATTTAGCATGTAATCTTATGTTTCTCCTCATCATTTTTATTTTTTTAAAATAAATCAGGTTGAGTGCTCCATAAATAATTAAATACCACTCGAGGGGACAAGGTTCTCCACTCAAAGATGGAGGAGGGCAAGAGCATATCTCATCCGACCTACCACCGTTCGTCATATTCTCTCGACTACTTGAACTCTTCGTGACTCATCCACAGTGAGAATATTGGAGTCTTGAAAGCTTGGCTCGTTTTGTAACTTTAAATCTATATAGAGGTTGCGAAAAAGAATTCCTTTATGAATAGATTAAACAAGGCATGGATGATTTATGTAAAATTGGATCATAAACTTAATTTCGGTGAGAAAATTCATATGAATTACATAAAATTAGAGGGGGGGAACATGGAAAAGATAAAAACATGTTTAGTTAAAAAAACAAAAATAAATATATATTTGGAATAATTTTAAAGCAAATCTTTATATTTTTAAAATAAAATTCCTTACTATCTTCATCTTTTCAATCCCAAAATAATAATTAAATTCTAGCAAGAAATATTAAGCAATCGTTTTATTTTGAGATTGCACTATAATCCAGTGATGCTTTTCACTCTTATAACTTACTATGCAATCTTAACAGTGATTTTTTTTTTTGAGTGTGATAAATATTGCTTTTAAAATATATTTTATTTAGAAATACATTATAAACTTGCAATGCTTGCTTAATTTCTTCGTACAAGGCTAATTAACCAGTGATCATGGAAGCAATCTGGGTGTGTAATTTGTTAAATTACGTTGACAATGATTTGTCTAGTTGTTGCAGGGGTTTGAACCTTAACCTTGATCCTAAATTCATCGAGGTTTCAAGAGGTTATGATAAAAAATTTCTTCCAAGAATCATTTGATGATACTCTTAGCCTCGTATGTTTTCTCTTTTTGTTAAGATGGAAAGGCTCAAATCCAAGTCCTATAATCGACCACAAAATTTTCCAGTCTAGTGATAAAACTGGCCCGTGATGGATTCCAAGCTGTTGAAGAAATTTTTCAGTTTAAGAGCACATTTAATTGCGTGGTTGTTTTTGTGTTTGAAGCAACCAAAACAACTCAATTATTTTGTTATCTTTTAATAATAAATTTATAATAATAAAGCTTATTATTAATTGTGGCACAATCACATGTTTATAATAAGCAGCAAAGAGCTGCTTGTTGTACTGAAAAACTCATGAATAGTGTTGTTCATGGTTTTTTTTCTTGAATAATGGAGCATGTTCATAGGTTTTTTTCCATGAATGGTGGAGTATGATCCACTGTTCCAGCTGGACCGATCCGATTCAAAGCTAAAAATGCATTGAACCGAGTCTGATATAACAAAATAAAAAAATATTTTTTATTTTTAATTGTTTTTTATTCAAAAAACTAGCTTTAAAAAATATTTTATATAAAGTATTATTTATTTCATGATATAATAGTAATAATTAAATCTATAATATTTAAATTAAAAACCATTAATATTAATATATATTTTTTAAAATTATTTTATAATCTTAATTTCAAAAATAGTTTTAACCAAACACATTAAATTATTTTTTATTCAATCTCAATTTCAATCATAGTTTTAACCAAACATATATTTTTCTAAACCAACCTTAACTAAAAATACTTTTTATAAAATAATTTTTTTAAAATTACAATCATAACCACTACCGCAATACTAAAACCACTCTAAAACAAAAGTTCCAGTGCAAAACAAGCCCCGATGGAAAGTAACTATGAGCGTGTTTGGTAGTGTGGTAGCGGTTGCTTTTCAAATAGCTTTTCGTGCCGAAAAGCATGCAAATGATGTTTTTTTATTTTTTAAAAATTATTTTTGACATCAGCACATCAAAACGATCCAGAAAATACAACCGTCAAAAAAAAAAAAAAAAAAATTTTGAACTTTTACAAAACGCCGGTTTGGCAGCAATGCCAAACGGTCTCTATATCTTAAATGATTGTTCATGCACTCGATTCCAAATCAAACTGGCCTTTGATGGATTCCAAGCTGTTGAAGATATTGCCTCTTCCATCTTGTCAATAGGGGATGATGGATGTAACATTAACCATGAGCAGCCAGTGTACAGAATATCCTTTCATGCCCATTTACTCTGAAATCGCATGTTCGTGAGGACTGGCTTTCAGAGCTTGGAGGCCTGTGGCTGTCTGGTGAGGTATGCTCTGTACTTAGTACTAGCTCAAGGAAAGATATATCAACCATTTGTGTTTGCTGTCAATGCGATCACATGTCTTCGATTCTTGAACCATACTATTGGCGCCATTGTCTAACATTCCTACATTTTGATAGATCTAATCAACGATTATTTTAGCTTCTTGATCTGGTATGCTTGAATGGGCGTTCATTGATTAAAATGAAGATTAATTGAACAGTGCATTGTGAATCCGGCTACAATTGTAGCTGAGGGCGATTCTGAAGCACTTGCAGCAAGCAGGATCCCAAGATTCTACTCTTGAACATGGGTGAATCAGAGTGTAACAGGGAAATATGCAACAGTAAAAACAACAGAGTTCTTAAACATTAGAAATACCAATACGTGTCAGCACACTTGCCACAATCTTTTCGACCAGGATGCAGATAAGACACTCAATCCTCCCAGCTTACGCTCCCTGTTAACCCAAACTCCTACTCTAACAAGAGAAAATAAAACAAGATCAGAAAAAAAAGAGGAAAATGATTTTGGCCTCATTTCCTCTTCTTAGATGGTGGCTGGGGAATATCTTCCTCATCCTCCTCTTCATCCCCGTCTTCATCCTCCTCATCGTCATCATCGTCTTCATCTTCCTCATCATCATCATCTTCCTCGTCGTCATCATCATCATCACTGCCACCATCACCATTGGCTTCAGGCTCATCCTCCGGATCCTCACCGTCCTCTCCTTTGTCAGGCACATCCTCATCATCGACTTCCTCATCATCGTCCTGATCATCTTGGCCATCCTCATCATCTTCATCATCCTCGGTATCACTGGCATCTTGATTATCAGGATCAGGTTTCTTCCTTATGTGAAGCCCGGTAAATGGAAACCTGCAGCTCAAAGAAAGTTATTTATTAACTTATCCAATACTACAGTACATAAACAACAACCGGGACAAATAGATCAGATCGCTAACCCTTGACTTGTGCCTGACTCTTCTGGGAAGTCACCAGATCTGTTAGGCAAAGAACCTATCTGGTAACAAAAGAAGGCCAAATTTCTGCTCAATTAAGAGACCAGTTGGAAGAAACAAATTGTCTCCCACAAGCACCATGAGAAAAAATCAATGGAACCCAGGAGTTTCTCATGCAGCACATACTTTTTTAAACAAACAAATCTGCCGAGCCATGAATGAGGAAGGTTGAATTCATTCCAATGATAAGTGATATGCACGAAAGAGAGTAGCATTCTCAAAATGTGTATGCGAATCACTCTTAGCTATCAATCTCCTTAAGTTAGGTCATTTACTTTAGAAGGGCTTCTGCTCTAATTCTATTCCTATATATATCATACTCTTAACAAAGTTGTGGTTTACTTTTCTGAAGGAGAAAAAAGAAAATTCCATGTCAAGATTTATTTAACCAACGCTCTACAAGGAAAAACAGCAAGCAAGCGAAATGCACAGAGGAAGAGCAAAAGAGGCACTAATCAGACAAATACCACCAGAGCAAAATAAACAAAGAACAAAAACTCACTCCAAACCCTAGCAAAAATAGCACCTCTAAAGTGCAACATAACACAAACCCCACAGCCAAAAAATAAAATAAAATAAACTCCTTTAAACACAACAAACAAAGCCCACATCATAATTACCCCAATTTTACTATAAAAAAAAAACTGGACAAACAAGAACACACACGCACACACAGAGTACAAAAATAGTAAAACCCTAACTTTCTCATAAAAAAATAAATACAGTACAAAACAGATCCACAAATTAACATCATAAACATGCACAAAACCAAAGAAAGCTTCAAGCTTTTGAAAAGCTTAAGCTGTAATGCTTAAACTATGCAGAGTAACAGCGACATTGTACCATGAAAAGTGACAAGGCAAGTGCCTTCCATGCAGCAATGGCTGCTTCAACTACCACGGCTTCAATGATAGAAGAGAGGAAGCCCTCCAAAACGACAGCGTTTGAGCAAACAAGACCCTCCATTTTCTGCAAAAAAGAACACGAAAAAATAGAGTAAAAGAAACCCAGTTGGGAGAATTTGTGGGAGATTAAAAAAGAGGAGAGAGAATTAGGGTTTTGAATTGGGGTTTAAGTCAGGGTTATTTACTATAGCCGTGGAGATTTTCTGGAGTGTGTTGGATATGGATTGTTTGACTGTTTGGTGGTGTAGTAAAAATGAAGGACAAACAGAACCTTTGACTTTTCTGGATCTAGGAAAGGACAGGACAATCTAGACTGTTTTATTTTCTAATTTTTTCATGGTCAGGATTAATTTGAAGTTTTTTGGATAGGGTTACTCTATGAATTATTAATTTTATTATAAAATTTGTACAAGTTTTATTTGTAGATTAATTATTCTTTATTTTTAGTATAATTATGAAATACATTATCTTGACATGATGAAAATTTATTGAAATATTACTTTTAAATTGTTAAACTTCAAATTAATTCAAATAAAAAATATATTAATTGAAGCTTTCAGAGTTTTAATACAATATTATATTTTTGTAATAAATATTTTATTGGCAGATAATATTTGGAAGAAGAAAAAATCTTTAACTGGAAAAGAAATGTAGTATGGCTAAAACTATTTTGAAGATATTGATTTTGGTGTTAGGTAAAAAGACAAAAAAATAAAATATGATAATCACAAAACAAGAGTTTCTACTAGTTATATTTATAGATATAAATGTAATGCTAAAATTTAATATTATTATTTGTAAAAAATCTAATTATCATCATTTATGAAAAATATAATTAGTAATATTTTGGTCAATCTAAATAATAAAAATAAATTCTTGAGTGGGATAAACAATCTATGAATAGGAATAGCATCACCCTATAAAGTGATACTATTTACCAATTAACAAAAAAAAAAGGATGAAAGGATTTACAAAATTTAGAATTTATTTTTTTACAAACTTTATTAGTATTGAAAGGAATTATCTACCTAAAGGATTCATAGAAAGTGTTCATCATTATATTTCAGAAATAATTGTTGAAATAGAAAACAGAAAACAGAAAAGGAAAAAAAAGGTGGTTAAATGGTTTTAAATATTATTGTCTTCTAATACATATTTTTCTTTTTCAAACTAATATATATATATATATATATTTATCAATAAATTGTTTTGAAAAAAAAAAGAAATTAATTTTGTCAAATCCAACTAGAGGTTGACTTGAAAAGGAAAGAAAAACAAAGGAATGAAAAGGTTGTTTTTTTTTTTTTCCTTTCCTGGTTTCTACCGCGCTTGATTAGATTGAAATATTTCGTTGATGTTTTTTCCTTTTAATAAACAATTTTTTTTATAATCACTCTCTCTCTTCTTCTTTTTTTTGATCCATTTGATAGCGTTACTTGTCCTTTATCATCTTACTAAGAAAGACGAGTTTATTCAACTTAGTTAGATTTATAAACCCAATTATGATATTTTTTATTTTATTTTTTGAAACATATTTTCAGGCTTTTGATATTTTCTTAACACTGATTTTTTTTCCCTAACTCGTAGAGTAGTGTTAGCCACGGGACTAGTTTTTCCTCTAGATTTTTTACCCCATATCAAATTTTGTGACCACGTTAGAAAGACTTGGTTTTTTTTAAGACAAAAAAACAATTCATTTCATTTCATTCATATTTATGTTAAGAACTTTGAATAATCAAAAAGGGTATTGCAGGGATACTTAGAGGCTTTTACCAAAATTTGTGAACAGTTTATGTGGAATTGTTCATCAGAAAATGTTTTTAACATCATCATTAAAAGTGATTATTTTTTATTCAGTTCGGTTTTTATAAAAAAAATAATAAAATTAATTTTTTTTAAAACCAAAACCGGTTCAAACTGACCGGTTTTGGTTCGGTTTTTTAGAACAAAAACCAGTTTAAACCGGTTTGGCTCAGGTTTTTTCCTGTTTAAGTCCAGTTCGGTTTTTTTATTTCAGACTTATAAAACCAAACCGAATAGTTTATTTAAAATTTTAATCGGTTTTTTTTCACAAATTGATTTTTTTTGTTTTCTCAATTTAATTAATTTTTAAATTTTTTTATTCACCTCTAATCACCATGGGTATATTTTTAAGGTTAACGTGTTCCATCATTATTGAGTTTCTAAAAAAAAGCCAATTAGAAATTGTCACATTTAGTAAATGGTTTTAAAATTAAGAAATATCTTCAAAATCACGGCAGGATAGATTTCACCATTTTTAATTTATATATACCTACCATACTACCATATTGTGTTACATTCACATTATTTTTATTTAGTAAAGGCATCAAAATAATTTATTTTATTTTATTTTTAATATCATTTCATTAAAATTATATAAAAAATTATATTAATTTAATATTTTTTTAAAATTAAATACACTTTTAAAACTCCGTATAAACACACTTCTTAATGCAAAAAAAAACAGAATTAACATTAATTAAAATATAACTCTTGCTTAATGTAAAATCTTAACTTAATCACTCAAATCTATAATAAGCTATCTTAGAATCAAATTAATTCACGATTTAAATCATTTTGATAATGTTGATTTGAATTACAAATATAATTTAAATTAGAAAAAATTACCAAAAACAAATCAAAAGGAGACCCTCTAGTTTGCTCAAGGAATTCGATTTTAATGGACATTAAAGATTATTTTCCAAAAATACCCCCACTTTCTTATAAAAATGACCAAGAGGTAAAGGACTGTAAAGTCATCTAAACATCAACCAGATCGAACCACTTGACTATTATTCAAGGCAATGAAGATCCCTCGGTAATGGATTTTCACTGTCAATTATATTCTCTTGCTTTGTTTGCTGTTATATGCTTCTCACTATTCACAATTTTTAGTTTTATTTCAAACAATATAACTAAATTTAACTTTATGGTTTAATATTTTATATTATTTATTGATTTTCTTTTTTATACCTGTTAACCATAGCTTACAACAAAAGCTTACCTGGTTTTGAAATAAATTGCTGTCACTTATTCATTCTATATGAAACATATGCATGGAAGAAAGCTTGCTATAAAAGGCTTACCAGGTTTCCTACATATTACATATAAGTTGCTTCTTAAACTGATTAAATGAAACGAAGATATTGGTTTGTTCAGTCCATGTTCTGGGGTTTATCTAAAGGGACCGCTGGAGGCACGGGTGGCATGCTACTTGATGCTCCGTTTTCGGCAGGTGGGGGCGTGCCCCATTTGCCCTCAGATTCAAGAGGCTCGAAAACTTGAATACTTCCATCTGTTAGGCCGATGGCAAACTGATTAGGTTCTTGGGGATGTGCAGCAACTGCTAGTGGATATACTGAAGAACTGCAGAAAATGAGTGAGAGAGTTATATTAGATCATACAACCAAGACAAGCAAGATGCGAATCTGCTCGTATCCAAACGCCACAAGACGCGGTCAAGGAGGTTGTAAGTTGAGTGGGAAAATCCCAATCAATTGCTTAAGTTATCATGCTAAACAAGCAGCAGTGGGAGGGCGATTTAATGTAAATGGAGATCAACAGAAATGTGATTCATATTGATGATGCAAGTTGTTGAAAAGACTGTTATCTACAAACACTTTGACAAAGAAACAAAATTAGTCGTACCCGACATCTGATGGAAGGTAGGCATTTGGATTAATCTGGCATCTCACTTGAAGATTTGATGCACCAAATATGCGCAAAGTTCTATCCACGAAGCTGGCGTAAACCAACTGGCTATCACAAGAGAATGTTGCATGGGAGATAGGTGCTGAAAATTCTCCAATGTTCCACTGTAAATTTACCATAAAAGGTCAAAAATTTTGAAAAGAAAAATGGAGAAGGGAGAAGGGAACTGCTGAACCATGACTGTTCTCTTTAAGCACCATCTGCCACCAACATCATGTTTGCCTATCAATCACTGTGTACTATAGAAGGAGGTCCTTTCAGTCCCCCAAAGAAAATGAGATTATTAGAAATCCACCAGTTTCACTTATGGTGGAACACCATAGCACCCTATATGAACCAGTTCTTCTTTTTTCTTAGAACAAGTACACTGGTATTTAAGCTGCAGGGCTTTTGCTAAACAATATGAATGGGAAAAATCAAAAGGAATTCACATTTGGAGTGCTTTAACAGTTGAGATTAAAATACCTGTTTTAAGCATTCAAGTTTTGTTGTTTCATAAATAGCGAGCAGAGTCTCATGTACAACAAGCAAATGGATTTGATCTTGGTGAAACTGGACTTGGGTGCCTGACATTGCTGGAGGTGTCCTTCCAGCTGGAATCTGCAAGACACAATTCTTCTTCCTTTCCCACCTATCAGTGCTCCACACTATAACCTGGGAAATGGTCAACGTATTCGTTAAGATACATGTTGTAGATAGCACATTAAAGCAGATGAGACCCTACTATATTTTCTTGAATAGGATGCTGTCACCCTATCCTATGGCTGGGGCAGGATGAAATCTATCCTTTTCCAACAAGCAAATGCCCAGAAGCAACAGATAATACAGATACGAAGGAGGTTAGCATGCCAGGATTCAATGATGAGAGTGCATAGAATTGGTAGTGTAGACATGGTATAAGAGATAAAATACCAACCTGAGCATCTGCACCTGAGGAAACAAGGGTATTCAGCACATTAGAGAAGGCAAGACCAGCGATTCTCTTAGAGTGACCCATAAGTTTGCTCTTGACCTGCAAGAAGAAAGGAAATGATCAAATCCTAGTTTTGTTTTCCAAATGGAACTCACAGGGACTATCAACTATCTTATCATACCTCATCCACACGAACGTTATATATGTGTATTGTGGAATCATCCATTCCCACTGCAACAATATTGTTATCTTGAGGATGAAACGCAAGATACGTCGCTGCAGGTGGTGGAGGCATGAATGTTGTCATAGTCTGCAGTTGCCAATAAAACTTGTAAATAGCAGCCCAAATGAGGTAGTGGTTTGAAACGGTACCAAACAAAATTCAAAGCCACTTTTCCACATGCAAGAAAATAATTTTAAGAAAAAAGTACAGAGGAATTATTATCTTGTTTCAAAAATTACCTTGAATGTCATTGTGTTGAACAAGGAAATTTTCCCTCCAGATGCTGACATGATGTAGGAATCATTCTTAGACAAAGCAAAACACGGCACAGCCTCTTCTGTTCTAGCATCAACTAGATCATTAGTCATTAATACGCCAGATCCTGGTTGCACCAATTGAGGGGTAGCCTTGGTTGTTGCCTGGACCATGAAACAAAAATGTTGCTAAGGTAATGAATTCAGATTTTTAAGTGATGAACAAGTTTATGGTGTAACTTGAACCAACTTTCATCTTAGACAGAAAAACATTTGGAAGAAATATGGGAACCTTATACCTTCCCGCTCGAATTAAGGTCATTTCGAGGCCACTTCCAAAGAAGATGAATAGCATTTAATGCAAGTGCCAAGATGGCAGTGCCTGCATTTGTGTAGACCAACCTCGCAATCTGCAATTTGATAGAGGAAAACCCAATAAGAACCTTTATTCTCTGGAAATTTGATGACAATGAACTATTCATAGATATTTTAGAAAAAACTTGAAACTATGTTCACAACTTCCTGCTAGACACGCACACATGTTTTACCTTATCTGTTTTAATGCGAGTGGAGAGCCTCAATGACTGAAGCTTGGAAGGATCATTAATCTCAGTGAGCTTCCATATCTTTGGTGGGTGTACTTCTTCAAGCACCCTTGGTTTTACACCTTCAGAGCTTCTAGAATCACCATTCTATCAATTGCATCCATTGTATTTAGTTTGCATATCCAGCCAAGAAATGGAAGTGAAAGACAAAATTACTGACCTTTATCGGTGCCTCAGATGCAATTCCGACTCTCGCGGCAACCAGTGAATGGCTTTCAAATGTGCGCATCAAACAGAGACCATCAACTGTCGCCAAGATTTTGATTCTATTATCATTAGCAGAAACAGCCAACAGGTTCCCTCCTTTATTGAATCGAATACGTGGACTTGTCTTTGGATCAAAGAAATAAGAATATAAAACCAAGTTAAACCCACAGTATGTTTGCACAAAAACATGTGATTGACCGTAGTTTAAGAACAGGAAAACTTACTGGTAGGCCTCCCTCTGCATCAATGGTTGTCAAAAGAGAAGGACTATCCATATCCCAGAATTTGATCAAGTAGTCATCGCCAACAGCCAAGAATCTATTCTTGGTAGTATCAAATTGAACAACACCAAAAGAACGCTTGTGAAAGCCTTGGTAGGTTCTCTTTTTAGTACCTTCATTTTCATTCCATTCCACCATGTGTGACTCCCCATCTTGATTGGTCCCGCATGAAAATAGCCTAAATGTGTTCAGTGAAGAGACTGAATTTTCAGTTTGTCCTTAAAATATAAGATTAAAGTGGTATTGCAGTTATAATAACCTACCTTTTCCCATCAGCGCTATATGCCATCGTGGAGCATGATCGACCAGGAGCATCATAATCAACCCTAGACCCCATCATGTCATACAACCACGCCTTTATTTTTCCATCCACTGATGTCGAAAAGACAAACTAAGGCGTAAAAACATGAGACAATCAGCAAACTGTGTGAAAAGCCAGAGGAAGCAAAATTACGGCACATGTCAGCAGAAAACGAGTATCCAACTTGAGTTCTTACATGAACAGTTTCCCTGGAATGGGGGCAGACAGAATGAACAGGAGCTTCATGACCTTTGAACGTATACAATTCGGCACCAGTGGCCACTTCCCACACCTAAAACTTGAAAAACTTAGTATGTACACTGAGAGCGCTGAATAAAAATGTCACAAACAATCTGATAACAAGCTAACCTTGATGGTCTTGTCGTCACCACAAGTAATGACCGCTGGTTGCTTGGGATTGCAAAATGCTAGGTCATTTACACTTCCAATATGAGCATCAATCTGGTAAAAAAGACAAATTATTTTCCTTGGAAACAATATAATAAAGTTGTGAACAAGGTAAACACAAACATGACTTACCTCTATATGATGCTGAATATCATGTCCACCATAATAAGTGTATATCTGTACTATATGCTTAGAATATGCAACCCCTGTTTGGTTGAATAATAACAGACTTTAATCATTGAAAACTCAAGTCATAAGAAACTGTTTGGTTTGTCATTTTCGAATCTTACCAAATAAAGAACCATCAGGACTCCATAACACGCGTTTAACTGAAACAGATGGGTCCTTGACTATAGATGCCTGAATTTGACCAAGATCAATATGGAATTAAGACACTCTGATGACTGAACTACAACCTTACCAAATAATAAATTAGTTACAAAGGAGCATACCTTCAATACCAATGAACTTGCTCCAATTTCCCATACCTGAAAACTTTTTGACGCCAACTTCTCCCTAGAACTAACTTCCCACAAAGTAATGTCCCCGATACCAGTTCCAACTGAAAAGTCACCATACAAATATCAAATAGCATGCAGCTATTGGAAAAATAAATAAATAAAGTTTCCCTAGATTAAAGAGTCAAGAAACCTGAACTAACCCAGAAGAAGAGTCTGTTGGATAGGATGGAAGTCCATGCTTGTGGGAACTGAGCCCTGATTTAATGTCCGTGCCACAGTCTTGGGCAACTCTTCGGTCATGTTAAAGGCCAAGCCATAATGATTTTGACCAGAACTATTTCCTGCCAACATTACCTGCAGGAAAAATACCGAACAAATTATGTCGTTTTGAAAGGAAACCAGCTATCAAAACCGTGTTTGTGTAGTTAGGGTTCAAACAACTTACCCTGTCCAAAGCCCCAGAAACTCTAGGTCTTGACACATCAGAATCCCCATGACCTTTTGGCATTGCTACACCTGACACTTAAATGATGTTAAGAACTAACAATCTTACAGCCATTCCAAAAAAAAAAAAGCACGTACATAAATATACAGTATTCACTCATAATAATTCAAAGAATCTGTTCTGTGCACATTATAACCTGGATTTGGACCGATGAAATTTAATCCTCCTCCAGGAACTATTGGGTGGGTTACAGTTGCAGGATTGGAAATCCATGTTGTTAAAGGTGTTTGAACTGGTATTGGAACTGGTGCAGGTGCTGGTGCTGGAGCAGGTGCTGGTGCAGGCTGGAATGACTGGTAGAAAGAAAATAATCGAGCAATGTAAGGAAATTCTGGTCAGCAACAGCGGGGCATGATTGAAACAAAAGGAACCTAGTCATGTACCCCATTTGCAACTACTGAGAGAAAACCTTCAGACTTTGGTGCAGAAGCTATGAGGTGATTGCTCGCTGCTAGTTGGGGATATGCATGATTAGCATTTCTACAACTGTGATCAACAAAGAGGGTTCTTATATCAGGATTTTGCCCTGGATTACCACAAAGGGAATGCTGCCAATTCAAGCTGTCATAATGCATACCAAAGATCAGTTTATCCTCTGAGGCAAACAAGGTTTGCTAGAAATTACAAAGAATAAGATTGCAGCAATCATATTCATTTGAATGGAAGAACAAGAACGAAGGAAATAACATGTTAAAAGCCACATATCAATTGGAAATAATAAGGGCATAGCAACCATTAAAGGCAGAAGAAAATCTCTCAATCATTCTATTAAAATCCTGCTGACCTTTGGTTGATAAGCATTCGTAATCTTGAATTTTTTATGTTAGGATACTGCAATTTGTCACGGAAAAGGGGATTTGACTCCATAAGCTTTTTCAGCTCAAGCAACATAATTGCTCTTGCTGACTTTGTATCTCTATAATTCGAGAGTTGATCATTTTCCCTGCATAAAGGTCCGATTACATCTCAGTCACCGGCTAAGATTAAAAACCTTAACTCATCTTGTTCAACCATACATACCTGAAATTATCCAATGTAAGAAGCTGAGTAATTTCTTTGAACAGGTCTTCATTAAAAGAGGCAAAAACTTTGAGATCCTTCATGAGGATATCTACAGCCTTGGTCCGATCAAGCCTATCAAATAAAAGCATTTAAGAGCAGCAAAGGCAATAAAAATGCAAACCACGAGACTGACTCGATAACAAACTGCCTGAAGTAGATCATGAAAACTAAACACGTATAAGATTCACAAGCTTACTTATCCAATGCTTCCAGATACTTTTGCTTGCGAATTTCAAAAAATATCTTCATCGAATATCGGTTATCATCCACTTTGGTAAACCCAGAAAGATACTTCTCAACCTCATCCCAGTCGCCACCCAACACAAGCTCCTCAAAGTACTTTGCATTAAAGAACAACCCTGATTCCTGCTCCAGCCTAATCGAAAAAAGAAACAAATCCTTTGTAAACAAATAAATAACACAACCAGAAACCAGGTATTGACAATAAATTTTTTACTTGTGAGCAGTTTCTTTGAACTTTTCTTCATCAAGAAACTGCAAAATTAAAAAGATAAGGTCTCGGCTGAGCGAAGACGTCATTACAGCAGCCAGTTCTGATCTACAAAACAACCAAAAATCAACCATTATGAACAGAAAACAATATAGATTACATAATCAAATTAAACTACACACATAAAATGAAAAAAGAAGAAGAAGAAGAAGCAGACAGAAAAGCAAGAAAATGGCCTCATTTTCAGTCCCAAGAAAAGTTCCCAGCATTTACTTAAGAAAAAGAATAGAATTTACATCAGAGGTTAATAGAGAAGCAAAGCGAAAACTCAAAAGAATTTGAGGTTACCGAGCATAAAAACCTCAAGAACATCAAAGAACAAGAAAGAATTGCATGCTTTTTAAGCAAAAAACAACTGTGAAAGTTGAAGAAAATTAGGGTTTTCACTGATTAGAAACAGTAAAGTAGCTTTGACCCGATAAAATTAAATTAGAGATGCTCTAAAATAGACTAAAGAGTTCAGACCGAAAACAAAAACGAAACAAAAGGGAACTATTTATCATACTAATAAAGGTAAAAACACAGCATAAATTCACCTTTAAAACAGAAAGAACTGAAAGAAACAGAGCACTCTAGCTCTCTAAACCAAACTCTCTCTCCCTCTCTCTCCCTCTCTCTATCTCTGAGCTCTAATTTCTATAAGATGCTGCTTCTTTGAGTTTTGAGGTGACTAAAGCAAGGTGAAATATATATAATAATGGCGGTATCCTCGAGGTATAAGCAGAGGTACTTATCACGACTTGTTATTGATAAGCACGATAGACTATATAAGGAACAGAAGTGGGTACCACTGGAGAAACCTCAGCCGACAAATGTCTTCACTTTGTCAAAAGTAGACAGTGACGGTTGCGGTGCGTGTATCTGCCCTTGCCTGCATTTTTTAGCAAGTGAATAACACTCTCTTGCGGGGGAAAATCGTTGTTTTTCAATCATTTGTCAAATTTTAGAGATTGTTTATTGTTGTTAATTATAAGCAGTGAGTTTTGTTTTTGTGTTATAATTTATTTTTTAAGTGTTTTTTAAATTTATTTTATTTAAAATATATTAAATTAATATTTTTTTTTCATGTTTTTATATGATTTTATACGCTGTGTCAAAAATATAAAAATATTTTAATTAGAAAATATTATTCATCATAATATTAAACACACATTTAATAATTATAATGATTTCAAAATTTGGCAAATTTCACGAGGCATAATGATTTTTTATGGTAAGTAAATTACATAGAGAGATTATATGAAATTCAAGTTAGAATTATCAATGTTTATTGTGTACAGTAAATAGATACAAGAGGAATTAAGAAAATAATTTATAAAAATAAGATAGATATATATTTTTTTTTTTGTAAGCACTAGGGATGTTCATGGTCCAGCTCAATCCGATTTTAACTTAAAAATTTAACCGAACCGAAAAATAATATTTCTTATTAATATTACCCGGACTGAACCGAGAAGCGGTTCAAACTGAACCGGTCTTGTTCAGTTCAGGTATGTTTTTAGTATAAAAAACCAGATAGTGACATTTGGATAAGAAAAATTTGACGTCAAATATCAATATAAGATATTAATCACAACGACCATTTAGAAATTCAAGAAAAGCAATCAGGAAAAGCAACCAACAATCAAAGTTTTCCACATAGGGGCTAGGAAGGGGAAGGGGACGGGAAGGCCGGAAAGGGAGGGGGTTCGTGGCTGGAAAAGGAGAAAGTGATTTAGGGTTATGGATGATTCTTTTTATAACTTTTTTTTAAAACATGTTTAGCTTGGTCCGGTTCAATTGGTTTAAGCTTTTTTAAACCGAAATCAGACTAGATCGGGTGGTTTTTTTATTTTTTAATTGATTTATTTGGTTTTTTCTATTGGTTCGGTTTTTTAGTTAATTTTTTCTTGGTTTTTTGGTTATTTTAAACACCCTAGTGAGCAAATATATGATCTTCTCTTGTCTTCTCTACCTCTCTCTTGTTATATAAATATTAATAATTGCAAATTGAGTATTATAAAAGAATTTAACCTCGAGTTTTATTTTATTGGTTTTTCAATTATTTATAAAAATTGGAGATTGTTTATTGGTGCTCTTTAATAATATGCTTGCAGTAGTCAACAAGCATGGTAAGCTTTTCGGTGTGCGGTGAATTATTAGAGTTTTATTAATTTTGTTTGATATATCATTTGCCAAATTTAGACAGTATTTATTGTTAAAAATAATTTCTTATTGTTGTTCAATTATAGTGATACCATAAATGATTTACCAATTGAAGTGGCACCGTCATCTAACATTTACTATAAATTGCTAAATAAAATGGAAATTATTTGAAAATAAAATCTATACGACTGGTGATGTGCATTTAGCTCTTTGTTCTTTTAGGGGGGGAAAATAACAACAACTTGTTATATCAAATTGAGTGAGATAACATCATCTAGTAAGTGACCAATGATAAGAACTTTGGATCAAGGGATTTGCTTTCTCTATGGTTTCAAGTTCGAGCCTTATGGTTACCAATATGATAACCACTAGAGACTTATTTAATCGTTAACTTTAAGGTTCATAAGATTAGTCGAGGTGCGCGCAAGTTGACCCGAGCACCCATGTTAATAAAAAAAATTAAGTGAGATAAAATTTGACTTCATATTGATATTGAAATAAAATTTAAATAGAATAAACATTCAACTCTATGATATTGGAATATGAATTTTTTAATAAAATTCTCTTAAAAAAACACTGTGTTGGTTAAAATCAAATAAATAATAAATCGAGGTTGTGATTATCCATACCTCAGCCCAAAATCAAAAATATTATTTATACTTGATAGGGTATGGATTTTAAAAACTCGAATTCAACCTAATTAGGTTTTAAGTATCCATAACCTGACTATATTACAGTACATAACCATCAAAATAAAGATAAGCAGATTTATCGCTACTATATTTGTTATTACTTGTTAGATGTGATGCTACTTAAAAAAATTATTTGTACTCAACAAACTCACACATAAAAAAGCATCATAATAGCACAAAAACATGAAATTGAAAGTGACCCAGTTTTTTTATTTTTCTTGGAATTCACCAACACCAATTAAGTTTTTGGAAATGAAAAAAATAGACAAAACAAGGCTATCCCTTTAAAAAAAGAGGAAATAAAAAAATATTCTTTTGTAGCAAACCAGAGACAATAATAAACTTTGTAAATGAAAATAAAAATAATAATAATAGATTTGTTGTGTTATAGCTGCTAGAGATAATAATTTGGTGTCAGAGAAATTAAAATTGCTAGGAGCAAGATTTGCCACTACTTGATTTGTTGTTGCTATCGTTGAAGAGGTTATGTTATTGCTGGAGAAGAGAGTGAGAGGAAGCAATATAGAAGTTGGAGAGGAAAGGAGACTCAAGAGGTTTAGAGATGAGAGTATGTGAAAAAATACCCTGAATTTTTTATTTAAATATGCCTAGTGTAAATATAATTTTCTCATATTTTAAGGTTATTTATATAGTTTTGGTCAAATTCAGGTAGGGTAGGATAATATCCATACATTACTTGAACTTAACTTTTTAACTTCAGGTATTACTTGAACATGACTTGATCCTTAATGAGGAAAAAAAACTCATATTTATTTGGATTAGTTTCTATTAAGGGAATAAGTGGTCTATAACATGTGGCGAGGCTACAGATGAGAGTGTGTGAAAAAAACCATGAATTTTTTATTTATATGCATGGTGTAGATTTAATTTTCTCATGTTTTAAGGTTATTTATGTAGTTTGGGCTGGGTTAGGGTAGGGTAGGATAATATCCATATATTACTTGAACCTGTCCTTTTAACTTTAGATATTATTTGGACCGTGACTTGAACCTTAATGAGCAAAAAAAAATCTTATATTTATTTGGATTAGTTTTTATTGGGTTTGGATAAAATTATCATATTTATAAACAAGTATGTTTTTTCTATGTTAATAGTTAAGCCTGGTAGAAAATTTAAAATCCATGAATAGATTTTATAATTTATGATATGGACATATCTTTAAATTGAAGAAGAATTAGAGAATATATATATATATATATATATATATATATATATATATATATATATTAACAGCAAGGTATCATTTTTAGTAAAGTTAAGATTGGATTGGTATATTCACTAAAAATTATTTTCCCACGATAGGGTCCAGAATTGCAATATTTTACGATAACATTAGGATTGAATTCAATGGCAATTAAACGTTTTTTTTTCGTAAAAAAAATATAGCTTGGTAAAAGTTTTGAGAAAATTAAATATATTAAAAAGGTATCTAGAAAATAATACAGTTTGAACACAGGCCTGTTTCTAAATATCAGTTTTATAAACAATATTGTTTAGTCAAAAAATAAAAAATACATGTTCCATGTAAATTAATGAACATGTACAAAAATTAATCTAAAATTTTATAAAAATTTAATAATCAAAAGATAAGGTTTAAGATCCAACAAATAAGAAATAAGACAGGAGATAAATTGATGCGTCAATGAAGATAAATTGAGAAAAAAAAAGAAGGGAAATAAATAATAGGTTATCAAAAATATATTAAAACTTTGTTTTTTACACGCACGGTATTGTTAGAAATATTTCAATGAAACAGTTCTAACCATACCATGAAAGATTACTAAACAATGTAGTAATTAGTTAGATTTTTTATTTGATGTTAATTTAGGTTAAAGTATTTTAAAATTTGATTAACTTCAAACAAAATTATCAATTAATTATGACCTTTTTGTTTTTGATTATCTATTAATTTTCTTTTTTAGTTTTTTTTCAATTATTTTTTTCTCATGTCATGTCACATGAACTTATCTCTCATCTTATTTCATAACCCTTGCATATTGAAAATAATTTTCTGATATTGATTTTCAAAAATTTTACGGTACTTTGATAGAACGGTAAAATATCCCGATTAAATTAAATTTTTAAAGATATCAGGGAAAAAAAAAAAAAAGAAGTTAATGATGTTACTCTAACAAGAAAATGCACGTGTCACGTGTGCAGACGCGCTCGAGGGGCCGTAGAGTGAGAGAATACAAAAGGGAACACCTTGGTCAGTGCATGTATGACTCTATCTGACGTAACGACAAATTAAAAGCCATTATACTGTCCAAAGTGTCCTCTGGTGGCTGACGTGACGACTCATAATTCTGCTCGTACGCTTAATTCTTGCTTCCTTGACAGTTCGAGGTTCAGAACTTTCCTGCCTCCATGTGCTTCTAACTACCTGTCAGCTTGACAAGATGGCACGTGGTTCGCATCAAAACAAAAGTCTTGAAGAATTGTCTTATTTGCAAATATATTTTTTTTAAAAAAAGAAAATATAAGATGAATTTTTCAAATTTGTAAACGTGACATATTTTAAAAAATCATCATTTTAATTGAAAAAATAGTAATGGTATATTTCATAGTTATTAAATCTAGTATTATTTAATGAATCGATCCTGTAGCTTGTTGATTTTGAATATAATTTAGTTTGGATTTTATTTGAAATCAATTTTAAGTTAATTTTGTTTTTCATAATAGATATTACAAAACTTGAATGAAAAGTCAATTTTAATAATAATTTTATTATTTTTATTCAATGATTTTATTTAAAAAAATAAAATATCATTGTTTTATTAATAATTCAAGTTAACTCAACAAATTCTTCACCCAAATGGAGTATAGTATCGATGATATATTCTAGAATTTATTTGAAAAAATGTTAGTGGCGAAATGTGTAAGCTGGCTCCATTGTAGAGAAGCTAAAGTTGTGGTAGGTGCCGTCTAGATAATTTGCCTTTTCCTTTGTATTCAACAAAAGATAATCCTCTGACCTCCTTTATCCCTCTATTGTATAAATTTATTAAATTCAATCTGATAAGTTAATTTAAAATTTAATTAATATAATAATTAGGCTGATTCGATTAAAATAAAAAAATAATAAAAACAAAAAAAAATTAAATCGGGTTGATGCGTAACTCAGATAACCTTGCAAATATAGTAGAAATTTTTTTAAAAAATATATTTTTTTCCTAGCTAGAGAATTTTTTTTCTCTTATAATTTTTAATTGATTATTAATTATTTTTAAATTTCACTATATAAATATTAAAAAAATATTTTATTTTTTCAAAATAAGATTTAAAGTTTTTTAATATATATACTTCATGTTTACAAGGAAAAAATTATTTTTTTAATATGAGATTTGAAGTCCTTTGGTATATATATTTTATATTTAAAAGAAAAAAGTTGTATTTTTCTCAATACAAGATAAAAAAATCTTTTTGATTTAAATACTGCAACTTAAAAGGATAATATAATATCTTTTAAATGTGAGATAAAAAATATTTTGAAATAATTTGTTAAAAGTTATTATTTATAATATGTATGGCCTATATTCATATGAATTGTTTTTTAATTTTTTTATATGAAATATTAAAATTTCAAATATATTTTTTTAAAATTTTTAAAATTAATTCAGATTAACTCGAATTAACCCATGTAACCAAGACCTAATTCTTTAACCAGTCTATCTTTAACTCAGGTTTGATAACTGTAATTTAAATTATAGCTGTGTTGAAAGGAGGTTATCGTTTAACACCACAACGTGAAATTTAGCAAGTCAATAATGTTTTCATGAATTCAAAATTTCCTCTTGATGAATGTTACAAAAAAAAGTAATGGTTTTTAATTCGCTACAAAGTTTTTTTTTTTTTCTTTTTTTATGATGGTAGGGAAATAATTAGTAATTTTTTATTAGTAATTTTTTAAATCTATACTGAAGAAAAAGATAAACAAAGAGAAAATTAAAATTCATGACGGTCAAAAGTGAGAAAATATATCCATTTAAATTTTCTTTTTTTATAATTGTATCTATTTTTTAAAATAAATTTAAAAAATAATTAATATCATTAATCAATTCCTGAACACTATAAAAATTCTCCAGTCTATGCTTGCGCTAATTTCTTTTTGCGAGGAAGGGCACTTCTCCTGAGATTTCCTTACAATTAAGAATCACAAATAAATTCGGATCTTAATGTGAAAATAGGAATAGATCAACTGCTGTTTTAGGAAAATTGTAAAAATAAATAATAATTAATTTTCACCTCCAATGAGAGAATAGTAGTGGCTTTCAATTCTTTGATTTTCGACCTTCTAATCTTACTAAAAAAATTATTAATGAAGTCATCACAAGAGATATGAATTCAATTTATTGTTGAGTTTTCAAATCTAATATACACCATTGTTCATCTTTTAATTTCAGAGATCTCCGCATCATTCCCTTCTACTCCTATTGCTTCATATTCTTCACTTGTTTATTTCTAATGTAAAATTCACTGTGTGCTAGTAACATCATACATGGTATTTTTTAAAAGAAAATATATTATTATTCTAAAACCATACAAAAAATCTAAAAAAATAAAATTAAAATCAATTTTAAATATAAAAGTTATTGTTATACCAAACAAAATATGAATACAGATATTTAATATAAATTTGAGTTAATTTGAGATGAGGTTACGTCATTGATTAATTTTAAATCATGCTCATGTAACTTTTATACTTTGAATCTTATTTTCAATCCCAGCTTCAAATATGTGTGTAAGGTAATTTTGATAAATGATATTTATACTTTAGATTTGAAGTCTTGTATTATATGAAGAAAAATATGATAAATTTATGCCGAACTCATGTTGACGGTTGAAAGCTGTGTTTGGACTATGGGGAAGTTTATTGGCCCATCGATTTCTAGCTAATCGTGGGCTCGAGACACAGAAAAGCTCCATGCATGTGGAAGCTGAAACTTGATGGGAAAGCATATGGTCGTGGAAGAAAAGTTGGTCTGTCAAATCTCAAATCGAGACAAATCCCGACTTCTGATGCCAACAACTGGAAAATTTTTAAAAATGTTATTAAAAAAATTTATTTTTTTTAATTTAATATATTTTTTAATATTTTTAGATTATTTTAATGTATTGATATTAAAAATAATTTTTTTAAAATAAAAAAAATATTATTTTAATATATCTTTAAATAAAAAATATTTTAAAAAATAATTACAATCAAACCTTCAAACAAAAAAAATTATATTAAAGGCTTGTAGCCTAGCAGTAGCAAGGAGTTTCCTTACCTCTGCATCCTGGGTTCAAGTCTCAGTGTGTACGCCTATCATCCCCGCGGTGCCTTACATGTTTACTGGGTTTGCAGGATGTTCAGTGAGCCGTGGGATTAGTTGTGATGCGCGCAAACTGGCTCAGACACCCACATAAAAATAAAAAACCTGATATTTTACCAGAATAAAAAGAAAAAAAACTTTTTAATCTTTAGGTTTTGCTCCTTCAAGGAATGAATAATGATGCTGCTAGGGAAATCTTCTTAAATTGCACAACAGTACATGGATTTATTTTATGTTATATTGCTTCTGCTTTAGAAAATTAAAGTTATGTTAAGCGTTGCGGGCCAATTATATTTATAATTTTTTTAATTTTGATTTTTTTTAATTTTAATATATTTATGTTTAAAATAAATTTAAAACAATAATATTTTAATATATTTATGCATTAAGATGGTGTTGTGTTCACGGTTAGTATGGGAAATCTGAGGAAAAAAGAAGTGTGGACTTGATTTTTTTTTATTAATCTTTCTAATGATTTTTTATTAATCTTTCTAGTGTAGACTTGAATTTTTTTTTTTTATTAATCTTTCTAGTGATTTTGAACCCACCACCACCTCGCCTCGACCAATGTTGATGACAAGATGTTTTTGTTTGAATCATGTGTGGTAGGTTTTCAATTTCTTCAATGAACCTTAATTCACATTTTGGGCAAGTTGCCGGGTCTTTTCTCCAAAACAGTTGCATCTATAGCACCAATACGACGGCGTAGTTGGAGAAGACATCAAATTGAACAAAACCCATATTTTATTCTGGGTTAGATTTGAAAGAGTGAAGCTTTTCGGTGCTAGATACAGGAGTGGCTCCTGGAATGACCTGTTTGATTTTTTTTAATTGATGTGATTTAAATAAATTATTGGTGTATGAAAAATTAATCTTGGAAAACCTTTGATTTTTCTATTTAAAGAATTTTTTATTTTTTTAAAATTTAATTCTTAATTTATAATGACCAATCAAAGATTGATAACGATGAAAATTAATTTTTATTAATATTTAAATTTTTTAATTTTAAAAATTCACTATTTTAAAAAGGAGAGTAAATGAAGAGATTTTAACTTTCATGTTTTTTGTTTTAGTTTTTTATACTTTTTCTCATTTTATTTTTTGTTTTTTATCCTTTGTTTTTCCTTGTGAAAATCTAGAGCCTAGATTTCTTTGCTGAGAAATAATTGAATCATTTTATTTTAGTTCAAGAGCTTTAATTTGAAGTTGTATCTAAATTAAGAAGGTGGTGTTAAAATATCTAGAGATATATTACAAATATCTTAATTACATAAATAAGGAGGAATAAAACTTTGAGTAAAAATGATTAATCAAGGTTTTTATATGGCTTTCTAGTTATTTGCTGGCAAGCGGTCAAATTTTCCAATTGTAAAGCTGTAATAACTTGGGCCGAAACGATTCACTAAGTATTCGACTCGAGTTAAATTTAGTAGGCAGCAGGCTCATGTTGTTGGGCCAAAATGACCTTTCTAGACAGACCCAGAACGCTTGCACAGATCTTGAACTGAAAATTATTCTCTGTATAATTTTCAAATTTATTTTCCCAAGCCTGGCTGTAAGTAATCCATTAAAGTCCATGTTTTTTCCCCTCGACTCACTTTTGTTTTACAGCCCAGATGAAAAATATAGCCAATCTCACCTGTTTAGTTAGTTAGTTTTTTTTTTTTTTTTTTTTTTTAAATATGAGTATCAGATTTAGTTTATATATACCTCTACTAATATCACATGAAGTTAACGATCATATAAGCCTTCAATTACCTGAAATTTATGAGACTCGAACCAATAACTTTTAAAAATCAAAATTAAAAATTAACTAGTTAAATTATATTTTTCAGAATTATATCTTGTTCAAATTTAATCAAAGAAGTGATGAATTCATTGGGTCATGTCTATAATTCAAAATTTAAATTCATAAAAAATCACAATAAGATAATTTTTTCTTATAAACACAGTATTTTAGATACTGTAGGTAATATATCTGAAATCCATTAAAAAAATGTATTGATTATCAAAACATGACAAGAAAATATCTTTATGTTTAGGGATCTTCCCTTAGTTTCTGTAGGATGATATCAAACATAAAATGATGATGTAAGTGTTAAATTTTGCCGCAAGAACACAAATTCTTTTATATATAATAGAGAGTTTTATGCCTTGGAGGAGTTGAGATATTGCGAATGTGATGTCGATGTGGTGGATTCCAGCTTACAAATTCAAGGCTTACTGACAACCAAGATTTTGACAGGTGTAGATTTGCCTCTTAAGGTCAGTTTGGCTTGGTCTGTAAAACAGAGGAAGGGTGTGCCTAGACATGAACGTATGAGTGTGTTTCAGCAAACTTATTTTTTTTTTAATGTGGTAATTATAAGATATATTTTTATTATTACTTTGGATTGGAATTTAAAAATAAATCATGCCATAGATTTTTTATGAACACCAATTTGAGTGTTAATTATAAGATATAAACTGATTTTCTACAGCAGAAGCAATTTAACATATGCTATGCTAGTAGAGTGGCATATGTTAAAAAAAAATTATTTTCATATGTTAAAAATCTTTTTCAATAAAATAAAAAAATAATATTAAAAAAAAAACACTGGATAAGAATAAGTTACGAATTAAAATGGTTGATCCAATTTTTAGTTTTCAAAGACTTAAAATAATATTGTTTTTTTTTTTTAAATTAAAAAAATCATCTGGTTAAGGACGGGTGATAACCGGGTCAAGACCAGGTTTTTTTTCACTTGGGACCGGTTCGGGCCTGGGTTTTTTAGGTCCGGGTTTACCCTACGAGCCAGTCGGTGTTTTACAATTAAGCGTGGGATGCCGAGGTGTTTTTTTTCTTGGAGGAAGTTTCTGGCACAACATTAAGAATTTGCATAACGTGTCTAAAACCTGACGTGGCACTCTCTGAATGAACGATACCTGTCTTTCAATGGACCCCACTTCGTTTTCTTTAACAACTGTCTTATCACATATCATCTAAGAGAACTTATCAGTTATCAAATTATCGACTTATCATCTCGTACACATCGCCAGTCTCGTGCTATTTAGCACACGACATTTTCGACGCAGGGTGTGAATTCAGCTTTTAAAGTAAAGAAAACACAGAGAAAGAGACCCTTTAGTTTTTTGAAGCTAAAAGTCATGGTCACTCACTGATCTTTCTCCCTGTCAATCTAATTTACTTGTTTTTCTTCACTTATCTGGTGAGCTTACACATAACTTTGCTCATTTCTCTGGTTTTCTTTGATGCCCATCTCTTGAAAAATTTGCTAATTTTCATCTTGTTAAGTGGTGTTTAGCTTTAGTTTTAGTGATCTTTAGTTAAAAAGGTACTGTCTTGATTAGTTAAGAACCCAGAATTTCTTGATTGATTTACTGTTTTCTGTTTGAAAATCATCAAATTTCTTTGCTTAATTTGTTCTTAATTTGATGGAGACAGGAGAGAGAGTTGTCTATAACTGAGCAGATGATCATCTTTATCATTTTGGTTTGTCTTGGGCTCATGCCCACTGGATCAAAGCTCAAATCTTTTGTTTGGTGTCCTAGAAAATTATATTTTTTGAGTTAAGAGTTATGGGGTTTTGTTTTTGTTCACTTTTTGTGTATGGATGATTCATATTAAATTCTCAGCTAGAACTTGCAAAGTTTGATTTAGTATCTTCTTGATGATTTAAATAAGCTAGCATTATTGCTTATCTTATTTATCATTTTAATTTAACAAATTCAGTGTTTTGGATTCATTTAGAGGTTCAGGTGACAATGGCTGCTCTCTGTAAAGATCTTGTCCTGTTAATCTCACAGTTCTTAGACGAGGAAGGGTTCAAAGAAACTGCTCGCATGTATGTTACTTTCTCCTTCTCTCTCTAACACACAATCTTGGGAATCTCAGACCCTTTCAGATGAATTATGCAATTTTTTAACCAATCGTTTGATTGTGTTTAACCTTCTTTTTTTTTCTTTCATCATCGGCCCAGGCTTGAGCGTGAAAGTGGTTATTACTTCAGCATGAAGTTTTTTGAGGACATGATACGCAGTGGCAACTGGGATGAGGCTGAGAGATATCTTTCTTGTTTCACAAAATTAGATGACAACAGATACTCGACAAAGATCTATTTTGAAATTAGGAAGCAGAAATTCCTTGAGGTGTTGGACAAGTAAGGCTGCTTCTTTCTTTCACAATCACTGTGCACGCATTATGTATGTCACATCGATTCTACTTATAATTTGTTAATTGATTTTACAGCAATGAACGTTCCAAGGCTTTAGACATCCTTATGAAGGATTTGAAAGCTTTTGCCCCAGACAACGAGGAGCTATTAAGGGAAATGACTTTGCTTTTGACATTAAATAATATAAGGTATAAATCTATGGTATATATGTTTTTGTTATTATTATTATTATTATTATTATTATTCACATTCCATAGGAGCAGCATGTTAAGCTTATTACAAGAAGATTAATTTCTCTCGTTGTTGAACAGGGACCATGAGTCACTCTCAATGTATAGTGATGCAGAGTCGGCAAGAAAAGTTATGATGGTTGAGCTTAAGAAAGTTATTGAAGCAAATCCCCTTTTGCGTGACAAATTGGAATTTCCGAACATTGCAAATCATAGGCTACGGCGTCTCATAAACCAAAGGTTCCTTTTTTCTTTTCCTTCATTTAATTCTCAATTTCACATCACAACTCGAATACACCAAGCTACAAACTGAATGCAGGCTCTGGTTACGCGCATAGAGCACATGCAAACACGTGCACTTTTATATGCACATATGCATGTTGGATTCTCTTCAGAATTTCTAGGCATGTCTATTTGTCATTCAGATAAAACTGATTTTTGCATTTAACCTGACAGTCTGAATTGGCAGCATATGCATTGTGCATATCCGCAGCCAAATCCTGATATAAGAACCCTTTTTGTGGATCACATCTGTGTACCAATACCATCGGATGATCATTTATTTTCAGCAGCAAGTGATAGCAATCCACTGGTATGACACAAGAAGAACAATGATCGTTCTTATTTTATTTTTCCCTTTCCAATAATGGATTCAAGTATGGTTCCTAACCAACCCAGCTTGATTATCCTTTTAACAGTATTCGTACATAATCCATCTAATGAGCTTCAGTGTTATTGTCTAGCCTTCTCAAACAACATCAATGCTAGTTTCAACTTCCTCAGCCTCAAATTCTACTTCATCTTCTGAGGCCCACTCTTCAATTTCAAGTGAAGCTTTGTCTCTTGGAGTTCCAACAAACATAGGTAATGGTTTGTGATTCTCTCATTAATATTTCTTTGACCTTCTGTGAAAGCAGTTTTATTGTGGTTATAGAAAAAAAAACTCCTTTTATCACTAACTATCTATTCCATGTTTGTTGCAGCTATGATAGAGGTTTTGGAGGATAATACTACTGTAAATGACAGTGGTATTCCTAAAAACAGAATTGTAAACCTAAAAAGGCCTTCCAATGAGGCAAGCTTAATTTTTCATTTCTTTTTGTTGAAACATTGGTAAATATCAATAATAATTTTTTTTCTTAAGCCATCGATTTCATGCGTGCAGGAAATATCCACATGCATGCAGGAAATATCAGATGCCTCTCTTCCTGATCAAAGCTCTGTTAACATTTCTGATGATTTGCCAAAGAATGTTTTTAGGATATTAAATGAGGGGTCATCTCCAACAAGCATGGATTTTCATCCTGAAAAACAGACTGTTCTTCTAGGTTTATTCATAAGGATATATATTTTTTTCTTCAATATTTTGGGATAAGCACCCTATTTAAACTAATTGTTTACTCATGCAAACTGATGGTTTGATACTTCAGTTGGAACCACTGTGGGGGACATTGGATTGTGGGAAGTTAGTTCAGGGGAAAGTTTGCTTTCAAGGAATTTTAAGGTTTGGGATATTGCAGCATGTTCGATGATGTTCAAGGTACGTCACCTTCTATACCATGCTTCCATTAAACAATCATGGTTCTGAAATATGAATGATTTTGCATATATCCAGGCAACTTTGCTTAAGGATCCTAGTGTTTCTGTCAATCGTGTTGCTTGGAGCCCAGAAGGCAGTTTGTTTGGTAAGTTTTTAAAGATAATGGAAGACAAGGGGAAATAATATCCTGTCATTCGGAATATGTTTGTTCATTAATTTAACCTTATTATTTTTTTTTTTTTAAAACAGGGGTTGCTTATTCAAAACACTTGGTGCAAATATATTCTTATAATGAAGCCAAAGATGTGCGGCAGCAATTGGAGGTAGCTTTCTAGCATATTGTGTTCTTCACTAAATTTTTGGCTTTGCTGTTCATTCTTTGGATATTTATCATATCAAGCTTATTCTTTAACTTATTTCTTACATCTAGATTGATGCTCATGTTGGTGGTGTAAATGACCTAACCTTCTCTGCCCCTGAGAAACAACTTTTGGTCATTACCTGTGGTGATGACAAGATCGTTAAGGTTGGTTTATTTTACATCAGAATTAGACATAGATTTTTCTCTGTCTTGGAAAGAAAGTGATGATATTTTACTGATGACCATTAAAGGCATGGGATGCGACTGACGGCATCAAAATGTATACTTTTGAGGGCCATGATGCTCCTGTTTATTCTCTCTGTCCCTATAGCAAGGGAAATGTTCAGGTGAGTATCGCTATTGGTTCTTTTGTACTCGTGGCGACATTGATTTTTTCAGACTGATGATAATTCCACCTTTACTTTTTTCTTTTTCTGCTTCAGTTTGTCTTTGCCACATCAGTGAATGGGAACATAAAAGTTTGGCTGTATGATAATTTAGGAGCCCGAGTAGATTATGATGCTCCTGGCCTGGGGTGTACATCAATGGCTTATAGTGGTGATAGAAGGTTTCATTTACTCGGTCTGAATTGCCTTTTCAATGTTTCACATGCTGGTTATATTTGAAGGGTAAATCATGTCGCAATCAAAAACTTTGCAGGCTTTTCTCATGCGGGACCAGCAGAAGTGGAGAGTCATTTCTTGTTGAATGGGATGACTCTGAAGGTGCCATAAAAAGAACCTATCTAGGATTGCAAAAGAATTCTTCAAGTGTAGTGCAGTTCGATATAATGAAGAACCAGGTTTTAGCTGCTGGTGACGAGCATGTGATCAAAATTTGGGATATGAACAAAATTGAGCTTTTCACAACCATTGATGCAGAGGGAGGCTTACCAGTAAGTTCCTTGTGACTGGTAATTTTGATTGAATTAAAATCAAATATTCCACTTACAAAGAATAGTGGTCTCAGTTTCTCATATAATTCCTTTCACCCCTGATGTGAAGGCAAACCCATGTGTTCGATTTAACAAGGAAGGCACACTGTTGGCTGTTTCTGCAAATGACAACAAGATCAAAATCTTGGCAAAAGATGGCAGTCTTCAGTCACTGCATACAACAGAAAATTGCTTGGATGATGATTTTAGAGTTTTCTCTGATACTCTTAAGAAGGTGGGCATATTTAATACAGTCATGACTACCGATAGAATATAGATCTCTTTCTGATGCTTTTAATTTTTGTTCAGCTTGTAAGTGAAGCAATTTCAAAAGGTGCCTGTGTTCAAGATGCAGATGAAGCTGTTGCAAAAGTGGGTAACTCTTGGTTTTGTCAGAGATTCATGCTATATCTTATATGACATGATGAGTTGTTTTTTACTTAATACAGTAGTATATCTTTTGGTAGGACTTGTCATGACTCTGGAAATTACTTTGAAGTTTGGGGTACTAAGCAATGTTTTAATCTTCTACAGAATGGAAACCTGAAGGCAGTGAAATCTAAAATTACTGGAAAAGACACTATGTCAAAGAGTGGGAGGCTCATTGAATTAAACAGCCCTTCTCAGTGCCAGATTCTGCGACTTCCTTCTCACATGAAAGCAAACAAGGTTGGACTGTACTGTGTTGTAGCTGCTAAATTCTTCTTTTCATTTTTTTTCCTTTTGATTTTTAGTTAGCTCCTTCTGCCTCACGTCTTTGAAGTCCTGCAGATGTAGACACATTTTCAAATGTTTTGACTATGATCATAGATTGTTTTTTATTTCTCCTTTGGGTTTCTAGGTAGTTTTAAGTTTCTTGCTGGTTCTTGCTTTGCAAATTGATAACTCTCTGTGCAGTGGATGTGAAGGATGAGATTTCTCAACACGTGTACAAATTTGAAAACTGGAAGGCTTCAAAACCCATCTGAAAATGTTATATTATATATTCAAAAGCAACACATCTTTGTTTTTGGAGATACCGATTCAATTGCTTGAGGATCTGAGCCACTCAAATGTTTTTATATATATATATGCTGAAAAATTCCAATATACCATGTAAGGATGAGAAGTTTCTCAGTAGCTTTTATCTTTCACAAATGCAGATATCAAGGCTCATTTACAACAACGCAGGTAACTCCATTTTGGCATTAACATCAAATGCCACTCATTTATATTGGAAATGGCCACAGAATGACTTTGACTTGAGTGACACGGTGAGCAAAACTAGAGATTCAAACCATTTCTATTTTGCATTTGAGATTATTCTTTTAAATTTAGTGTTAACTGCTGTTAATAATGCTATTGCAATGAAATCTTAATGGCAGGCAGCTGCAAAAGTTTCCCCTCAACTATGGCAGCCCAGGAGCTACTCAGGGCTGATGACAAATGACCTTACAGGCAGCAACCCTGAAGAGACAGTTCCCTGCTTTGCCCTGTCCAGGAATGATTCATATCTTATGTCATCATCCGGAGGGAGAATCTCTCTGTATAATTTGCTGAAATTCAAGGTATCATGAACTTCCATTTGCAGTCTACAAATTTATGAAGTTCTTAATGATCCATGCACATTTTTACTAGCCCCATGTGATCTTGTTTGTCATGTATACTTTGATATCTTTACATATTCAATTCGACTACAAATCTTCCAATTACTTGTCATAATTTCCGAATTGTACTAAGTTTATGTGGTTTAAATTATTGTTTATGAAATTTAAATACTTTCCATAGGTGGTTTTCTCACTTTTTATTGAACATCATCTTATGAAATATAAAATACCATCTTTTACATGCAAAGTTTTCAAATCTTTTGATTGTTCACGTGTTTTGGTAGTTTACAAGCATGTTTAATTGAACATTCTTAAACTTAATAGACGATGCTGTCCATCATGCAACCACCACCTGCAGCAACTTGCATTGCTTTCCACCCTCAAGATAACAACATACTCGCTATAGGGAGAGACAATTCCACAATTCTAATATATAATGTCCGTTCAGCTAAGGTATGCATTTCTCCTGATGTGATCCAGTGCTTTACTCGAGCAAAACCAAGCTTTATCGTCTCCTTAATACTCGCAGGTCATTGCCATACTTGAGGGTCATTCTAAGAGAGTCTCTGGTCTAGCCTTCTCTAATGACCTGAATTTACTTGTTTCTTCTGGAGCAGATGCTCAGGTTAGTGTTGAATTATACAAGATATGTATAATGCTGAATTTCCTTGATGATGATTTCGAAGTCATTTCCAAGAGTAAATGTGTTTATTTAAATGATACGTTGACCTCTGTCATTTGTCTGAAGTGCTCCTGTACAATCATGTTCTTTATTCTTCTGCAGATTTTTGTCTGGAATGTTGAAGGGTGGTACAAACAGAGGAGCACATTCTTGCAGATTCCCGATGGAAGAATACCTTTTTCATTATCATCAGATACCCACATCCAGTTTCATCACAATCAGACAGAATTCCTTTCTGTACATGAGACTCACCTTGCAATTTATGAAGCTAGAAAATTAGAATGTGTGAAGCAGGTTCTCTCTCTCTCTCTCTCTCTCTCAATCTCAAGAAGGTGTATTCCAGTAATTCAACTCACCTGACAATTTATTTTTATGTTTACAGTGGATTCCAGGAGATTTTGCAACACCAATTTCCCATGCAACGTTCTCTTGCGATGGCCAGATGGTGTATGCCAGCTTTCTGGATGGACTTGTCTCTATATTTGATGCCTCAGATTTTCAGTTATACTGCCAGATTAATCCAACTGCCTACCTTTTCCCCACTTCAAGGTAAAGCACTCTCATGAAACAAATTAGAGACAGAGAAGCTGTCCAATCTCATACATTTATAGTTGTGTTTATTTCATGTTCTGTCAAGTATCTGATCCGGTAACTAGTTAATGATACCATCTTGAGCTTTTTTTTGTGGCTGTAGTTTGGGAGTGTATCCGATTGCCATTGCCGCACATCCTCAGGAACCAAACCAATTTGCAGTGGGACTGACAGATGGTGGTGTTATAGTCTTTGAGCCTCCGATTTCTGCTGGTAAATGGAGTATGTTGACAGCAGATGAAAATGGATCAGCAAGTAAAATGCCTGCGGAATCCGAGGCTAATTATTGATAATTCAGTTTCAGCGTATGAAAACTGTGTTTTAAATTAGCGAACATTGAAACATTGGCCGGCCATCTGTATGTGTATTTCTGTGTCTTTATGTAACGAATACCTAAGAGTCGTATATGGTATCATCCAATAAGATATGCCCTAGTCTGTAAAAATAAAATGCATTACCTTCAGTTTTTAGAGCTTTTGCCACGGAGAGTAGTGGCTGCATGCAGTCACTGATCCTAGCCGTCCACAGAAGCAATGCCTGGTGGTTCTGATTGTTGTGCTTGTGCATGATCGTACGCAAAGGGAAAGAACTCTTCCCGTCTTCTGTTTTAATTTTCCAGCTATATTCGTCAAGATAAACTAATCTAAAGCCATGCTATGTCTATGAAGTCAAATATAGTCCAAAATGAATGGGACTTTGAAAGCCAACAATTCTCCGATCTTCAACCCTTGGATCGGGTTTTGTAATAACTATCATAATTGAACTCGACCGGATATGGATTTTTCGTTCTCGGACCTGATTGAAAGCTATAATACACATAATTTTTTTTAAATTTCAAAGTTTGTTGTTTATTTCAGATTTAGATCGTAAAGCAATATGCATACCCCATCTCAAGACTTCTTTCTTTCGAGTTTTAACTGAACTCAATTAGTTCTAAAATTTTTCTACTTTCTACGCATTCAAGTAGGTTCAGGTCGGTTTCTATTGGATTCAGGTGGGCTCACCTTCCACCAGCGTACACTTGGCTCTTACTAAGAGTGTCACGGAAGTCGGAAGTTACTACCTGCGCTCTTCTACTCCCCTGACCACCACAACTATCATTTCTTACTCGGATTTTTAATCTTATCCTAGCCTATTTCGGTCAAGAGCTATGCTACCTTGCTTAGCCTTTTCCAGTACACGACAATGGTGGCACATCCCTGCCGCTGCCACCCCAAAGCAATTGGATTACCATAAGCACTCACCTGTTGACATTAAAATTTTGAAAAGGAGTATGGAACAACAAACAAGGAAAGGGGAATCAGGCTTCACTGTTAACTTCACTCTATAAACAGGGAATGCATTGCAAGATGAATTCTTGCAGATGTGAGTTCAAATTTAGACAATACATTCAATTCAAAGAAGTTTGAATTGTTAATTGCTTCCACACGAGTAAATTTGAAATGCTCAATATTCCAGATTCAAGTCAATTGCCTCCACACAAGTAAATTGGAAATGCTACATATCCCAACTTCAAGCATCCACCTTTGCCGCTGCAGATGCATAGCTGACACTGCTGTCTCTCATTGTTTTGCATTGACTAGACTGCTCATACCGGAGGAACTTGATCTTTATCTTTGTCGAGCAATTACTCGACATCTGAAAGTATCATAGATGTCAAACAAAATGGCTAAATAGAAACTAAAGGTCATGAAATAATATATCCAGAAGTTTTTAACAGCGTTTTAAAACAGAATTGTGATAGGTTTGAGCAATTGTCATGAATTATTCAATCAAATAGAAGTAGAACATGGCTGGCAGAAATTCCTTATAGAAAATGGAAGGAAAAGCTGTAAAGACACTGCAAACATCTTATGGTGCTGAAATCAAGCCATTTCGGTAATTTTAAGAGATTTGGGCACTTACATGCAAGAAAACACTAATTGGATGCCTTCCACAGATAGTGTTGTCATACTCCGACAAATATTGTTTAAATGCATCTGCATTCCCTGTTTCAATTATGTCCATGCCCATCTTGTCCAATGCCTCAATAGACTTGTGTATGGGCCCACATTTCTTGTCATAGTGTGTGTAATGGAACCTAATAAAGGAAACACAGGTCAAGATTGCTTGATGAGATGGTTAAATACATAAGGTGAACCAAATGCATTTCAACAGAACCACAACAACATATTGTGCATGGTTGTGACTTGTGAGCAAACAATCAGCACAACTTGTTGAATATCATGCTTTACAGAGATACAGATACAAAAATGGACAACATACAGTGATAATCAAATACCATGACATTTTTTTTCTCTAATTCATTAACTGAACAAAATATAGATCCATTCATCTTAAAGATTAGAAGACCCCTTCGCATAATGTATTCAGTGGGCTCAGAGGCATCTGACATTCAATCAAGTTCTTCAAAGATCTTCTCAGACATACAATAGAAGCAAATTGAACAATAGATCTTGCAAGGCTTTGAGGAAAGCATTGCTAAAATTAGTTTAAAAAAGAAATCAACCCTCCAATTTTGATTACGAGGAAAAAGAAAAGGAAATCTAACAAATGTTACTTAGTATTGTCCATGGCACAAGTGTACGTGTGGGATGGAAGCAAGTTAAAGAGTCATCCCCATCGCAGACCTCCTCCATAAATTCAAAGACATTTAGAAGGAGAAAAGTACCATGAAACCATCATTATAACGGAACATACCGAGAACCCCAGTGACAAAAATCTGAAGAGACAGAAAAGAAGTTAGTTGGATCATCAACATATTTTGCCAACAAGCGGCCATACATGGCCTCATTATCAGTATTAAGAGCTCCAACCAAAATGGGTACAACTTTCACTGGGTGCCTGCAATCCATGAACAAATAAATAAACAAAACACAGAAAAATAAATCAGTAAAGTTGAGCCACAAACAAAACCAACATAGCAAAATTCTCTATGCAGCAGAAATTACCCTTCGAATATTTTAACAAGATACGGCAAGTGCATTTCCATGCTATGTTCAGCCTCGTCAACCCGAAGATCCATCAACTCAAATTTTCCTGTGGCTTTAAGTTCCTCAATGACTGAAAAGGATCCAAAATGAACATAATGCATTCAATCACACGGACCAACAGAACATCAAACCAACAGTGAAAGCTAAAATGAACTAATCCATTTCTATGATGATTCAAAACTTGCATTCCAACTTAATAAAAAACCAAACCGTGCAGGTACAGTACCTTCCAAATCAATAGGTAAGTCTCCTATGGGCGTTTTGTAGACTGTAGCCGTTGAAAGAGCACATTTTGGTGTATAGTAATGGTGTGACGGACCAAGAAGGAATATCCGCGTGCTAAAAAAAAAAAAAAAACGAAAAATTCTCGATTATCATCAACAAAATCATTACTTTCCCCATCAGAATCTCTCCTCGAAATGTGATACCCAGAAAAATAAATACTACCACTGTATCACATTTCCACAGAGTCACACTGCATTATAACAAAACATATTTATATAGACGTGTGTGTATAAACAAAAATTAAATAAAAAATCCGAAAATAAATCAAATAGAAAATAAAGTCTCTGACTAACATGTTAGTAGGATCAATATTTCCAAAAGCATAAGCAGCAGCACGGCCCGAATAAGAGTAGCCTGCATGTCTAAAATCTCCATTTTGCCATCCAAAATAAAATAATAAAAGAAAAAAAAACAAATTAATTAATTACATATATAAAAAAAAAAACAATCAATTGAGCAAAATTAAGGGATTAATAGTAATATACGGAGCAATAACACCGCGAACATCAGTAGATTTCGTTAATCCAGTAGCACTTAGCCATCCCTCAAGCTCTTCTTCAAGCTTTTTAGCTGAAATTAACAACAAAATAAAAAAAAAAGTAATATAATTGATTCAAGAAAATAATAAAAATTGTAAGGGAGAGAGTGAGGACATACGGTTGTCGGTGTACCAAGAGCCGGCATGAGATGGTCTTCTGATTTTCTCCATATTTTTCAGAATTTTGAAGAAAACCCTAATTTCTTTTTTCTTTTTAATTAATGAGAAAAAAAATAGTTTAAAAGAAAGGGAGAGAATTCCTTATTTCTTTTTCCTTTTTTTTATTCGAGAGAGAGAAATGAAAGATAAAGTACAGGTAGTGAAGTCGACGGTAGAGGAGTGTGAGAGGATACACTGGATTTTGGTGAATTGTTGTTGTGTGGAGTTGCTGCCTGACATGCTTCCACGTTGGGTTCTTTAATTTTTTCTTTTTAAATTCTATCATTTGCATCGTGTTAAACCCGCGTGGTGATTTGCTGTATTAAGATAAAACAGTTTGAAATAAAAAAATAATTTTTAATAAACATAGACCAAGTCATATTTTTTTAAAAAAATTAACATATTTGAAAATGTGATTGTAATTATTTTTTTAAAAAAATTTTATATTGAAATATATTAAAATAATATTTTTTTATTTTTTAAAAATTATTTTTAACACCAATAAATCAAATAATTTGAAAATACTAAAAACATATTAATTTAAAATAAATAAAAATTTTAATTTTTAATTTTTTTAAAAAACAAAACACAAAAATAAACAAATCTTAAGTTAACTTGAAAAAAAATTTCGGGTTAAGTTTTAACTTGGATAAATTATTTATTAATTTTACCAAATTTAAATAACTCAACAAGTTAGCCTAGTTAGTCTAATTAAAAATTAAGTAATTAAAAAAATTTAAACAATGTTGTTTAATTATTAATATTGTTTTGAGAAAAAAAATAATTAATTTACTTAGTGATCTAATAATCTAACATCTAAATGAAAAAAAAAAAAGCAAAATGATCTCTTGATGCCAGAAGGATCTCCACGTAAATAATCGTGAGGCTCAACTGATGGTTCATGTGATCTGCTCTTGACAAACTTAGCAATGACCACACTCAATGTGAAAATAAAAGGTAGAAGACACTTTGATTGGATTATTATAGGTATATTGTTTTGCGCTGAACATCTTTTTTTAAAAGATATTGATTTTTTTTATTTAAATTTAATTTTTTTATTTTTAAAATTATTTTAATATGTTGATGTTAAAAATAAATTTTAAAAAATATATAATATTTTAATATATTTTTAAATAAAAATTATTTTAAAAAATAATCATTATCTAACCTACAACTAATCCAAACTCCGACTCCAAAGAAATGCCTTGATATTTAGATTTATCAATTGATTTTTGAAGTGAAACAATTGTTGTTATTGATGCCTTAGAATTTTAGCAGCTATTTTTTTAACGTGTTGGAAATGTAATGTTTTTTATTTGAAAATTTTTAAAAAAATTATTTTTAATATTTATATATTAAAATAATTTAAAAAATAAAAAAAATAATTTGAAATAAGTACAAATTAAATTTTTCTTTCAAAAACATTTTTTAAATATAAAAAAAAATAGAAATATATGAAAAACCGCTTGTAACTAGTCGAGATAAAAGTCGAAATATACCAAAGGTGATCAATATAAAATTTAGTTCCGGCTACTTTAATGCGTGTTTAGTAATATAATTATGGTTATTTTTTAAAATATTTTATATTTAAAAAAATATATTAATAATATTTTTTATTTTTAAAAATTAATTTTAAAATTAACATATTAAAATGATTTGAAAATATAAAAAATATATTAATTTAAAAAAAATTTAAAAAAAATTTATTATTTTTTTAAATATTTTTAAAACACAGTCTCAAACATACCTTAGAATCAGAATAATTAAAAATATTTTACCAGTGCTGAAAGGTTACGAGATGATAACTTCGGTGGAAATTTTTTATTTTCATCTGAGAAATCATTCAAACTGTCCACAGCACTGAAAAGGTTAACATCTTCACCCTGGAGAGATCGTCGGAACACAATTTTTGGAAATCTTGGAAGCCTTTCGTCGTTTCTTACGGAATATACAAGAGCAAAGACCAAGACAGAGCCCAGAGAGTTGTTCCCGTCATATTCAGCTCAGATCAGATTACGTTCAGGGGATTGCACAAATGGAATACCTGCAACACCATCTCTGAAACCCTGTAAACTTTTAATGCAGTTCCATTGAACTCTTGCAAACCATCAGAACAAGGAAATATGCACGAGAATGATCCCTTTAACACAAGGATCTTCAACTATCAAGAGAGGGCAAGGGGTACTCCCTTTGGCACTGTTGACATTTCCTTACAACATGATCCAAATACTGTCCCTTTTTTTGAACTCTATTCTCCTCAGTTTACAGTGTGAACAATTTGAATTTCGTCTACGTTATTGACCTCATCTAGATCATACATGCACTAATGCAATTAAAGGATATTCTAATCTGCTAAAAACAAATTACCTCTCATGTGGGTTTAAGTTCAACCAATGGTCCATGGTGGCCACTCTTAACTAACTTAGAAATTAGCACGCACAAAGCAAAAATGAAAGGTAGAAGACAAATTTTGATTGGATTATCCAAGTTCCGACGAGCATAATGATACCCTACTGTTGTGTAAGAGCATTGCCAGACAGCACCAGCAAATCCAAAGTACTCAACAAGACTACCAAAAGGCTTGCGATTCTGGAAATCATGACTTGAATGGCGATAAAAACAGGGTAGCAGGCTCCTCCCATCACATGTAATGCCTTTCTCTCGAGCCTTGTAAATGAGATCAAGAATGGAAAGAAGCAAAGCTACAAATGCCATCGCCATACTGATTAATGCATAACCCAACTGATCAAAAATTGCAGATATAGCCTCTAGAAGTAAGCTGGTGATTAGTAGAGTCCACTGGGTTGATTTCTACACCACAAATTATATAGAACAATCAAACACTATAGAAGCAACATTTTTCAGAATTAACTAGAATGCAGTTCTTACACTTGTACATGAACTCTCTGCATTTTCCAGACCGAGATCACTATGAGTTTTTGTCTTTGTTTCCATCTCCATCTCCATTGCTCCATTCAGCTTCTCTGTCTCAACAATATCCACTACAGACTGTACCATTACAAATAACATAATAATATTAATGATAAGTGAACAATTTAATTCTACAAACTTAATTTGCATTTAAAGTAAGCACATTTCAGATGCTATAAATCCTGCTTTTCTTCTTTTGTTAGGTTTGAATACCCATGGTCACTAGCTTGGCCGCCAATTCTCAAACAAAGCTATCATAGTAAAGAGCATTGCCCATTGAAACGCCTAAACTACACTTTATTTACTCTATCTTGAATCAAAACAATGGAGCAAGGGTACATGAGAGTCAGTAATAGCATTCAACCTCACTGATAGGATCAAGATAATGAGGAATGGATGATGAAACAGGGCGTTGCAACATTGGCTCATTTTCCTCTTCTTTGATCAGGACTGGCTCATCTTCCATAGTATCTTTCTTCGGTTCCTTCACAGGACCCATGCTTATTAGCTTTGCATTTCCAAACTTCTTTTGTAGCAAGGTTACAAGACGAAGGGCATCGACTCCATCTCCTATCACTTCCAATAGGTTCGTGTCCGGCCCTCCTAACTCCACACTTTCCACACCTATTGATTTCCGCAAAATAAACACATCGACAAGATGAAATAACTTAATGAACTTCCCGATTGTACACAAAAAAAACATCAGCATATCGCCTGTATAGCTACCATTACTACAACTAACAACGACAGAGCATGGAACCCGAATTAGATTGGATTGGCTAGGGGTGTTTAAAAAAATCGATAAACCAAGTAAACTGATAAAACCGATAAAAAATTAACTGAAAAAAGCGAACCGAAAAATAAAACCGATTAGATTATGTAGGAAAAACCTCGGTTCGGTTCGGTTTTTGATTTTGTAATGCAAAAACCAACTGAACCGGACTGGTTCAAAAAAAAGGATCCCTACGCCCTAGTATAAAAAGAAAATGCTACCACGCCGCGCCCCTCTTTTCTCTTCTCCTCACTTTACTCTCCGCTAACCCTAAACAATAAACACTTTCAATTTCAATTTTCAAACTACTCTCGCTCTCAGGCTCTCAGTGAACACCCCCCCGGCCTCGCCCCCCGCCCTCTTTGGCCTTCGCTAAAGCCGCCCCCTTGGCCCTTACCAGAGCCCCAGTAACCCGTCCCCTTTCGCCTCTCCCTCTCCACTCTCCACTCTCCATTCTCTTTAGACTAAGAAAACATAAACACAGAATCACAGATCAACCATCGATGTTTCCTACTTTCCTCAGTCTCCACTGGACCAAAACACGCTGTGTTTACTTCAGACCGGCGTTTCCTCAACCTCTCAAAACCAGTGAAGTAGTGACAGTGAGTTTTTTTTTCCGGTTTTCTAATTAATTAATTAATTCGGTTAAGTTATTGTTATTTTTAATACTGTTAAGCTTATTTTTCATACTTTTCTTTCTCAGTCTCCACTAGATCAACACAGTCGACGCTTCCTCGACCTCTCAAACAAGTGAGTTTTAATTTTTTTTTTCTCCTTTCTAATTAATTCATACAGTTAAGCTTATTGGTATTTTTAATCAATTTTGTTGGGTGAGAATTTTGGTTTAGGTTTAAATTAGAATTTAGAGTTATTTGGGTGATTAAATCAAATCTGTTGATGCTGTTGTTGTGTTGATGTTGTTGCTGTAGCTTGTTGCTATGTGTTTTTGTTGCTTTGTTGGTTGATTGCTAAAAATTAACCAAATTGTTGTTGTTGTGTTGGTTCTATTGCTATTGTTGTGTTAATTTTACAGTTTATTTTGCTGTTTTGTAAATGTAATTTCAATATTTGCTACTGTAAACTTGTGTTGATTCTGTTGCTATTGTTGTGTTGATTCTGTTGTTGTTGTTGTTGTGTTGATTTTGTTAATATTGTTGTTGTAGCTTGTTGCTATGTGTTTTTGTTGCTTTGTTGGTTGATTGCTAAAAATTAATCGAACTATTGTTGTTGTGTTGGTTCTGTTGTTGTTGTTGTGTTAATTTTGCAGTTTATTTTGTTGTTTTGTAAATGTAATTTCAATATTTGCTACTGTAAACTTGTATTGATTTTGTTATTGTTGTTGTGTTGATTCTGTTTTGACATGTTACTTCTGTAATATTTGTTTCATTTTAATTTTTAAACATGATTTTAATCTTTATGTTTATTAACTACTGAAAAGAAATGTGCAAGTGATAATGAACATGTTTGCATTTGGTAATTACAAATGGAAAACCTTCAAAATCAAAATGTTTCATCCACTGGCACTACCCCAACATCAACTAATGCCTCAGCTTCAAACACTAACCCAACATCAACTACTGTAGGATCCACCACAGATAATAAAGGTAAACAACTTCAAGTCCTTGTATCTAGGAAAAGAAATGTTGATGATAAAAAAAAAAAGTCACAAATTTGGGATCATTTTACAAAACTTGATGGTGATCCTAAAACCCCTAGAGTTGAATGTAATTATTGTGGAAAGGATTATGCATGTCATACTATTATTAATGGGACAAGTAATATGTAGAGTCATTTAAAAGTATGCAAAAAATTTTCTTTTGTGGTTGATGACAAACAAAAATTTTTGGTATTAGAACCTAATAAAGTAGGGGGTGAATTAGGAAATCAAAGTGTGGGAACTCTTAAGGTAATAGGTTATGATTATGATGAATGTAGAAAGGTACTAGTGAAATTGGTTATAATTGATGAGTTGCCTTTTAATTTTATGGAGGGTAAGAGATTTAGATTATATTCTAGGATCTTGCAGCCTAGATTTGACATTCCTTCTTGTTTCACTGTTATGAGAGATTGTTTGAAACTTTATATTGAAGAGAAAGAAAGATTAAAGAGCTCTTAAAGGTCAACGATTATGCTTAACAACAGTTATATGGCCATCAATCCAAAACATTAACTATATGTCCTTAACGGCTCATTAAATTGATAATGAATGGAATTAGCATAAAAGAATTCTGAATTTTTATCAAGTTTCCAATTATATGGGTGAGAAAAGTGATCAAGTTATTGAGAATTGTTTGTTAGATTGGGGGATTGATAAACTTTTAACTGTTACAGTAGACAATGCAAGCTCTAATAGTGTTACTATTTCATGTTTGAAGAATGTGATGAAAGATTGGCCAACTGATAAATTGTCAAATGAACATTTGCATATTAGATGTTGTGCACACATTGTAAACCTCATTGTATGTGATGGTTTGAAAGAGATGAATGTTTTGGTTGTTAAGATCTGAAATGCAATTAGGTTTGTAAGATCTTCACCCTCTAGGCTACTTGCATTTAAAAAGTGTGCAGAAAAGTTGTATATAGAGTGTAAGAAATCATTGTGTTTGGATGTTACCACTCGATGGAATTCAACTTATCTTATGTTAGAAGCTGTTGAAAAGTTTGAAAAGGTGTTTGTGAGGTTAAGTCAAAGTGAACCTAGGTATATGAGTTACTTTTTGGAGGTTGATTCGAAGAGGAATAAAAAAAACATAGGGCCACCTAGTTTGGAGGATTGGAAAAATGCTAGAACTTTGCTGAAGTTTTTAAAGATCTTTTACATGGTTACATTGAAATTTTCTGGCTCATTGCATGTTACATCAAATTCTTTCTTCAATGAATTGATTTACATGCATACAAACTTGTTGCAATTGTGTAAAAGTAAAGATAATCTTTTGAATGGAATGACGATGAACATGATGAGTAAGTTTGAGAAGTATTGGGGTTGTGGAGCAAATCAGAATTTTTTATTGTATGTGGCTAATGTTTTGGATCCACGTCTTAAGTTGAAATATATGAAATTTTGTTTTGGTGATTTGTATGATTATGACAAAGCACAATTACTAACAAAAAAATAAAATATAATTTGGTAAGCTTGTATGAGTTTTATTTGAAAGCCGATGAAGTGGTGGATGATAATAGGCATAAACAAGATGATAATGATGTTATTGATGACATAGAGGTAGATGTTAACATTTTAGCTTAGTTCAAAAGGCACTTACAAGAGGAAGATAGTGTGGAAAATAGAAATGAGGTTGAAAGGTATTTGGGTGATGGTTGTGAGGATCCTAATGATGATAAATTAGATATTTTGGGTTGGTGGAAGATTAATGCTTCAAAATATAAGATACTTTCGAAAGTTGCACAACATGTTCTTGCCATTCCTATATCTACAGTGACTTCCGAATCAGCCTTTAGCACAGGTGATCGTATACTTGATCAATTTTGAAGTTCTCTATCTCCATCAATAGTTCAAGCACTTATTTGTTGTCAAAATTGGTTGCATCATGGTCCAATTTCAACTGATAATACAACCTTGATGAATGATTTTGAAACCTACGAAAACCTGGAATCAAGTAATGTTTCTTAAAAACTTACACCTTTTATTTTATTATTTATTAATTAACACATTTTTATTCTAACATGTTTAATATTTTATTTTGTAGAATTTGGTGAAAAGTTGCATTTAGCAACGGATGATAATTAGTTCACAAATTGTGATGCATTCATTGAAAATATATGGTATAAATATTTTTTTTTATTTTTATATCTTCTGATTTAATTTACCATGTTATAATTCTAGATTATGAATTTCAGGAATCAAAGTGCAATGCTCTTGAAATGCTTTTTTATTAAGACGATATGCACATTAAGATTTATTTTTTGTAGCTTAGAGTGTTTTATGATAATATTATTTGTTATTTTTTTTAAGCCCTTTGAAGGCAATAATTTGTATTTTGTAATTTGGATTTTAACTTATTGTTGTGTGATTGTGAGTGTGTGTTATTTATTTAAACTTTTCAGAAGTAGAAAAATATTAATAAGTTAAATAATATATTGAATACAAGATTAACACTAACAATTTCATATAAATAAATATTCAGTGGCCAAAAAAATTAATAAACATAAGATTGACAATAATAATTTAATACAATTGAATATTTAGGGGTAAAAAAATTAAATATATTTAAAATCTTAAAAGAAAATGAGACAATAACAATATTAATAGTAAACCCAGCAGAAATTCATTAGAAGCCCATTAAAAAGCTAAAAAAAGCCCAATAGGTTTGTCCGGTTTTTTATCCAAAAAACCGGTCCGGAACCGGCCAGTTTGGGCTGATTTCGGGTCTTTTTTTTAAAATAAAAACCAAATCAAACTAAAAATAATAATTGACTCTGTGTCAAGGTTTTTTTTTCGTTTTTTTGGTTTTTGAATAGACAGTCTATTCTCAAATATAGAGACTAAAAGCGCTTCTCCGGTAGGCTATAAGCAAGTTATCCAATTATTTCTCATTTGTGAGAGAATGAATTCAACCTAAAAATTGAAGCTGTGAGATTAGGCTCAATGCAAATCCTCTTTACTGCTATGTTTACCTGCAATTTTAGCTGCAAGTTTCAAGGCTAGGTAACGAGCCTTCGAACTATCCAAGTTTACCTCGATTACCACCTGTTCCAGCTTCGACTGCAACAGACCAAAACAACAACTACAAACATCATGATCGGAAAAGCAACATGGCATGCACAATCCAGAAAAAAGTCTAAAATATGCATAATTATAGAATATTACACTAGAAATTAACAAGGGAAAGAAAACACAGAGAAGTTTATCTCTAAACTATTTTCCACTTATTTTCGGCGGGACAAGAGAATACCTTCTCCTTAAACCCAAATCGCTGGCGAAAGGCAGAATTGGAGGCAGAGGCTAGTCCGTTAAGACTCTTCGGTTGAAGGGGTCCTGAGGATTCTGTGACATCTTGAACCTCCATTATCCCATCCACTAACCCTTTTCCTTGTGCTTCTTCTGCTGCTGTTGCCCTTGATATCTCCACGTTGATTTGCCTTGATTCCTCCATATCACAACACAAAAACGTTGCAGCAAGCAAAAATCACAAACAAGGCCCAGAATAATGGATGCTTTGAGGAACAAAGAAAATGCAAGGAGAAAGGAAACGTATGGGCGAAAGTGCCACCGTGTGGTTCTTCTGTCATCCTCCCAGGAGAGGCTCCCTCTTTTCAAACACTGGCCCACCGAGAAATGGTAACATGAAATTCGGTGCATGAAAATGAAGTGGCGCTATTTGTTTAAAAATTGTTTTTGTCAAAATTAAAAAAATATTTTTAAATTTTTTTTTATGTTTTTATATTGTTTTAATATACTAATATTAAAACTAAATTAATAAAAAAAAATTATTTTTATATATTTTTAAGTAAAAATCACTTTAAAAATAACTATTACTATAATATTAAATGGACTCTAAGAGCTAGTTTAATATAATGTTTGAAACTCACTGAATTAAATTTAATTATAAAAATTTAATAAAATCTTATTTTTAGATCTTTCTCTAGTATTAAGAATTAAATTTTAAATGGCATTCAATCTCCAAAAATACTAGAAAAGTAAATTAGAGTCAATCCCTCTTATTTACAATTCAACGGAGAAAAAATTTAATATTAAAACTAACTTTCTTAAAATTATTCATCTAACCCTCTTTTTAAAAACATCTTTGAAGAAATAAGATGAAAATAACAAATTGAATTTTATTTCTTTTAAAACATGTGAATTTAATATATTTATTAATTGAATTTAAATTAAACACTATAATTAAATTCAATTATATTGGAGAATTAGTTCCAAACAATTGTTAGGAAAATTTTTTAAAGTGTTTTTTTATTTGAAAATGTATCAAAATAATTTTTTATTTTTAAAAAATTATTTTTGACATCAGTATATTATGACGATCTAAAAATAACAAAAAAAATAAAAAAAAATTTATTTTTTTTTTCAAAAATGTTTATGTAACATAAAAACAAACGGGCTCTAACTTGCAATGCCCAGGTTTTTTTTTTTATTGCCCTTTAATTAAAAAAATTATGGCTCTACACTTCATAGTTGTAAAACCTGACTCCGAACAAGGCCTGAGAGGATCGAATCAAGTCACGAGCTAGGATAGTCAACTTGGCTCAACTCATGTCAATTTTTAGGAAAAAAAATTAAATTAAAATAACATTGTTTTAATAAAAACAAATATTTACAGGTTGAAGGTCTAATTTTTATCGATCATAACATATTGTTAAGTCAACCCAATTATTTAATATGGTCAATCAAGTTTTTTTTTTTGTTTTTTTAATTCAAACTAATCTAGATATCAAGTTAGTAGATTCATTCAAGTTTTATAACTATGTTTTACATTTCTTCTGTGAGGGAAACTGATCTCTTATTTTTGACACTATTGAAAATAAATCTATTTTAAAGAATAATTCAAAAATTTTCAAAGTTGGAAACTATTTTTTAACTTCATGAATTTGTATAATCTTATTAAAATCAAACATTCATAAAACTTCAAAAAATATTAAAAGAAAATATTGCTTAGATGTTAATAATCGATCCCTGGGAAATTACCAATTTCTCCCCAAGTTTTAACCAAATACATGACTTCATCAAATTAAAAGAAAATATTATTTAGTGTAATATTCGGAAATAACCTAATAGCTAATGCCTACCACACATTACATATGTTATTTAGCGGAATAAATAATATTTATTAAACGAGAATTGACTCGAGGTAAATTACAGTTATAAATCAGATTAATTAATTTATTTAGATCAATCAAAATATTTTTTTTAAATCAAAATAATATTATTTAACAAAAAAATCGAGTTTGATAAGATGAAAGAGGTTAACATGCCAAATAATCAAAGTCAATTCAGTATATTGTTACAAAACATACAATTAAGGAAAAGATTAAGAGACCCGTTGAGCAGTTAGGGATCATTTTATAGAAAAAAACCCTATCACAATTTTTTAAAACCATTTTGTTTGGATCCGAACGAACAGGAGCTCCAAAGTAGAAGGTTGTCAGCAATGAGGAAAATTGAACGCCCCAGATAATCTCCTATGCGTTTCTCAAGGATTTTCAAGGGCAAAGAACACAGCTGAGCCTCTAGGGCTGTTCATATCAAGCCTGCAAACTGTCTCCATCAAATTGTGTCAGCAAATAAGCAGGCTAGCATAGAGATTTGAGAGAGAGACTGGATGATGCAATGCAAGAACACCACTTATACCAAGACTTGTTTTATTTCATAGAAAGGAACGAATTGTTATACAAGAGTGCAGACTAACAAATCTATAGCAGGCACAGAGCCTCTACAAATGAAGAACAAGATGGTTTTTATTGTTTGAAATGAATAAATCAATCAGCTGTGAATTGCAGCAACTACACCGTATGAAAAGAAAATCAAAAGTGGCTTATATAACCAGCTTCATAATCAATCACCAAACTTGACTCACATTCCAAACCAAGAATACACACAGACGCCCATTATTTGCCCCCGGAGCAAACAATGTGCTGGATGTAAAAGTATAGGACTAAAAAATACCTGCAATCACAAAGAACCAAAGAGCAAGTCTTGTCAGTATCGTGTTCGTTAAGGTGTAACAGAACCGGTAACTCGGTAGATAATTGAGTACTGAAGAGGCGAACAGATTAAGTTAAAAGTTCCAGATGGAAATCCAACAAATAAATACAAGCATGCATTCTGATCCTCCACTGGAATAACAAAAGTTTCAATCCCTAGCCTTTCGAGACACCAAGAAATCTTCAGTGCAAATCAAGAAAAGAGTAAGAATATCCTGTCCATCTTACATTCCCCAACATGTCAAGGATGGCATTAAATAACATGACCCTGTTAGTAGACATTGCACTATCAACGCCCTAATTAATTCCACCAATTCAATACCCAGTCACAGTAGTAATTCTCCATGAACTAAATGTAATCCTATTTCACATCTTGAAAGGTATCTTATCCGGCAATCCAAGATCAGTAAAATGGCCCTGAACCCCAAGGACAGGGGATCGTTCTCATTTTTCAGCCGGCTCAGATTAACCAAATAGTCTCCAACATCAAGTTTCTACCCAGTGCATGAGAATCGCAACAAATAAATTACAATTCCGGAGTTTGACCTCATGTTTGAAAAAAGCAAACAGGAAATAAACTCAGGAGTTCGTGTTACAAATAATAAGTCAATTCTGCTTCCATATGACATGACACCGGTTATAGGTTGTTGCTAGTTTCTTTGCTGATAATACCCTAGACACTTCTCTTTACTCTAAATTGCTATTTTTTTTTAAAGAGATGCTACCTCCATATTATCACATTCCTCCTCAGAACTTGAAGTTTTACTTCCTATGATGCCATGAATTCAGCTTTGTGACACATCGAAGTTCATTTTGCAGGCAAATATATTGCTATGAATCCCCTTTCCTAAGGTATGCTAGCTAAAAGTCCCATCCCTGTTAACATTTGCCACTTCTTCATATAGATTCAAACAGAAACTGAATCTGAATAATCAACTCATCATTCTCTAAAGAAGTAACAAGTTTGTGTTTAGCATGCCATTGTTTGAGCCTATAACTAAATCATGTTAAAACAGGAAGTCCAGTTTCTCAAACAATTAAAAGATCATGTAAAGATGGAATTCTCCAGTTTAAGAAGTAGAGTAACAGAAATAGACATACCTATCTTGACTTGTAGTAAGGTAACTTCTGCAAAATGAGAAAATGAAAATTGAAGCATTTGCTCCATGCCCCTAAACATCTTTTTAGTATCAGCAGAAAAATCAAGCTTGCTCCAACATATCATGAAGTTTAGGAACCCTTCGACGAAACAATGGCTCTAGCCTGAAAGAAGGAACACCAATCTCCCACCTCTTTGCATCATACATTTCATTCCATGCCTGTACAATCTCATCAATTTTGAACCCCAAACCTGCAACAATTGAAGAATGTTAGCATTAATATACATTTTGAACCTCTCCATGGTTCAAATATAAAGTGCTAGCATAAAGAAGCATTGATGTATGGTATTTGCACTTACCTTCAAGTGCTGTTGAGTTTGAACAATGGTTCTTTATCATAACAGCTATATCTGTTGGAGAAGCTCCAGCAAGTTCAAACTTCTCTACTGAAACCTCTAAACATTCTTCCCAAGTTGGTAGCTCTAGCTTATATTCCACAACAGAACGCTCATACAGCATGGTACCCCACAAGAGGTATACCTGTGAACTCATGTTTGCTGCTTGCTCTGCAGCTTCTTCAGGGGATGGATCTCTCAATAGGCCATCCAAAGCCAATTTTTGCAACTGGTCTTTATATTTGTCAAATTTGGATAGTCCATTTAAACGCTGCTCTTCCATCTCTTCCCACATTTGCATACCCCTTTCCATGCTGTCCTCAGCCTTGTTATACAGATCCAGGACCTCCTCGGAAGGTCCACTTTCCAAATCAATCTTGCTCCCGATCGCAAAGTACCAGCAAAGTTTTGCTTGCTCAAACTGCTGTTGCCCAAGAGCAAGAAGGCCTTCATAGAAATCCGGTTTGATTTTCAAAGCTTCTTGGTATTTCATTCCAGCCCTAGTGTATTCTTTCTTGGCCCAGTCATATGCTCTCTTGACCTGTGCAAGTACAGACTCCCTTGAACCATCTTCTGAAAAGAAGATTTGTTTCCTCGCCCTTGACACGTGAACATTTCCCCAATTGAACAAAGCCAAAGCTGCCATCTCTTGGAACTTATCAGCAGCAACATCGAAAAGTTCCTGGGCTTCTTCACTAGTAACAGTATCCTCCATTGCCTCTGAGTATAACTTCATCCCTAGTTCATGAAGATCCAGGCATGAATCAGAATCAAACCCAACATGGTTCTTGAACAATCGTGCAAATTGAACAATCCAATCATCAATACCACCTGGACCTTTTTCAACTTCTACACCTTCACTCGTTTTCTTAACATCCTCATGCACCTCCTCTTCCTTCTTCATCCCCTCATAAGCTGGTTCTTGATCAAAACTGACTTCAACAACATAGAACCTGAGAGACCCTTGCAAATCACTTGATGATTCAGCTAACCTTAACTCATTGTTAGTGGTAATTGTAATCAAATCACCCTCAGGGTCCCTGTACTTCATTAAGACACCCTTCAAGCGAGGAAACCTATCCCGAACTATGTCTCTCAGCAATCCAATACTACAATTCACAGGTAATTGTGCCCATCTAATATCCTCGCCAAAAACCAGCTTCACGGTCTTGGATATCACTTTCTCCACATTAACATCTTCGGTAACCACCGTTTCTTCCTCAGTGGTCTTCATATGTACCTCTTTATCCTTAGCAACAGGACTCACCTTCTCCCGCACAACCACCTTGTCCTTATTCTCCGCCTTCTTCTCTTCTACTACACCAGCAATATTGTTCTCCTCTCCTTTACCACTAATCTTCTTCTTCTTCTTTACCTTTTCTTTCACAACTTTACGCAAACGTGCCACCCCAGTTTCCACCACACTATCCATCACAATTAATTTCTCATCAAAAGTAATACCCTTTTCACTCATTGCCTTCTTAACACTCTCCAAAATCTCTAAACCCATCATATTATTAGGTTCCATACTCAAAACATTACTAACATCCCTGAAAGCCAAATCCAACCTATTCAAGGCCTCATAGCACCTAGCTCTTTTCAACAAAGCTTTGCTGTATTTTGGCACAGCCTCTAAAGCTAAATTACATTCACTGATTGCTCGAGGATACTCACCAAGACCCATTTGCATATAGCAAGCAGCCATGTTGGTGCGTAGATAAGCCACATCAATATGGTTTCTTGGCAGTAACTTGAGTGCTTTTTCATACTTCAACATGGCACCTTCATGGTCTCTCCATTGAAAGAGCCTGTTTCCTTCTTCTTTGAGTTCTTGCGACATGTTGATGAAAACTGCTGTGTCTTCATCAAAGGCCTTTGAGGATTTGGTTTGCCTCATGTCAATGGTCGTTCTCGGTGATGCCGGAGGCGTTTCCGTTCCCGGATTCTTCTTTTTACCAGGTGGCTTTCCCATTTAAACAATAAATTATAAACTTTATATAAATCTAATAAAACCCTTCGCAAAATCAAAGCTGTAGCATCAACTTTGATTTTGATTTTGATTTTGTTTTTTTAATCAAAACCCGCATTGCTTAAAAAAAAAAAAAAAACAGAAGGAAAAACAGAGAAACAAGAGAGAGAGGAAATGGGAATTTGATTAAAACCTTTAAAAATCAAAGCTTTGGTATTAGCTGTAATTTTTTCTAGAAATTTTAACCAAAACCAACAAACTAAAAACAGAGAAGCCAAAAACCAGAGAATCAAGCAAAATCTGGAATTTAAAGAAACTTTATCAATTCAAAATAGCTGCAATGAAGAAAAAGACACAACCTTTCTACCCTTATGTGGCAATAATTTTAGACAGACAATGTGCGTTTGTGTATTAACGGAGAGGGTATTGGTTCTAGAGACAAATGTGACAAAAAAGGAAGACATTTTATTTTTCTTAAAGGTTGTTCTTGTTTTTTCTCAGGAAAACTATATTGCAACCCAATATATTCACAAATTTTCACTTTGGTACCCATGGTTTAAATTTTTCTTAAGAGAAAAGTTAAGAAGTTAATTAGTAGTAATTAAATGTAATAATAAATAGAGAATTTTGAATTTCAAAATTTTTAACTGTTGTAAATACCATCAGGTTTCAACTAACTATGTGTTTGATCATTGGATTGGTGACATGTGATGAAAATTCAAAATTATGTAGTTATTATAACATTTAACCACCATGAATTAACAATAACTTACCTCTTAACAAGTTCATTGAGAGTATTTATCAGAAAAATCTATTTTTTAATATTTTAAAATGTTCAAATGTGTTCATTGTCCATTAAATGGAGAAAAAAACAATACTAAGCCCCTTTTTTATTTTTTTAATTTTTTTGTAATATTTTATCATGTATAAAATTGTATGGTAATTATTTTATTAGTTTTCATTTGCTATTTAACCACTAAACCAGGAATTAGATTGCAACTTGTTTTGTACATAAAGTGATAATTTGGGAAACGTTTAGAAAACAGGGTCCAAAGTAAAGTATTTCTGAACCTAGAAGGGCTAAGATATAGTTTACCCCTTTTTTTGATTCTATCCTGGGGTTTCGTGTTCATTCTCCGAGAAGAAGAAAGTCAACGTGACTCGAGAGAAACGCTATGTTAGTCGCTATACTTGCCAATTTTGGGGAGTGGAGTAACGCGCCACCTGAATAATGTAAGGCAACGCGCGGTTGTGGTGTTGTTAGAGGCTGACACTATTTGCTTTCCAATTCATTTTTGCCCTGCCTGCGAAGAGTCGTTGGATTTTACCATTTTTTGTGCAGTGAAAAATAGTGGTTTGTGTGTATGGCAGTGATTTTTTAAAGTATATTTTAATTAAAAATATATTTAAATAATATTTTTTTTATGATTATATCTTTTTTTATATTAAAACTATTAAAAAAATGTTAGCTTAATCTTTTTCAACAAAACACAATTTAAAAAACATTTTAAAAAATAAATTGAACTATAATATCAGAATCAGACACGCACAATCCTACGAGATTTGATCCATAAAATTTAATTTCTAAATTTTAATTTTAATTAGGTTTTAGTTAGCTTATATTAGATAATGGTTCCATAGAATCTAGATATTAGTGACTGGATTAAATTGATAAAATCTAATAAAAAAACATGATGAGGTTAATGTATAAAAAAATATTATTATAATAATGGTGATTGAATCAAATTAATATAAAGTTCAAACAGGTTTCTTCCTAATAATAAATTTCTTTCTTAGAGTCGGATGTAAAGTAAAATCCAATTAAATTGTATCGAATGCTTCTCCGATATTGGTTTTCTAGATTTTCAAATTAAATTATTAGCAAATTTGGGTTTTTAAAAGTGAGAGACGTTATAGTATTTAAGAAGTAGCTAATAATATTCTATTAATTATTTTTTATAGCTGTTTTTTTTTTTTAATAAGTAAAGGGAGAAGAAAAAAATAAAATCTAGCATTCACAAAAAGTAATAAGAATAAATTTCTCTTTTTTAATTCTATTTATCTTTTTCTTTCTTTAAAATAAACTCTTAAAATAGACTTAAAAGAGTAATCATTAGATTATCGCTTGTTATTTTCTCCTCAAAGGTGACTACATTGCTTAACTAAAATCAATTATTGAATTTGTTCTTTTAACAGGAATGAACTTAATATGTTACACAATATTGGTATTCAATTTTGTTAAAAAAGAATATTGAAAATTTCAATGAATTTTCTATAAAACGACACAGCTAGGGGTGATCATTATTTAAACAAATATGAATTACCCAAATGTTTTTAACTAATTCAGGTAAAAAAAAATTGAAAAAAAAAGTCAGAAAATTTCAGATAAAATCAGTTAAGATTTTAAAAATTTAGGAAAACCTGAATTATCTAAAAGAAAAAATTACACACACACACACACACACATATATATATATATATGTAATTTGTTAGCAGGTTGGAAAAAGAAATAAAATGCATTGTGCCAAAAGGAGATTCAAGTTATTTTGGAAAATTCAATATTTCTTTAATTTTCATAAATATAATTCAGAATTTAGAGAATCGAAAAATTAATTTGGGTGAGAGAATTTGAAAAAAAAAAACTAAAAAATACAAGTAATTCTGAATCATATTTGTTCTACTCGAATTACCCAGATGTTCATGGGAACTTAAAAATTAAAGAAAATGAAAGAATTATGCAATTAATTTAGTGAATCTTTTCAGAATCAACTTAACATATTAGTGCAAAAATTAAAATAAAATAAAAAATCAATTTTTTTTATTTGCTCTACATGACGAGGCATTACAAGAGAATATGGCAGAAAGGTTAGGGCGGAAACATAAAGAAGTACAAGAGAATATTGCAGAAAGGTTTGTGCGGAAACATAAAGAAGTGAATCTCTGCATCTTCAGCAAAACTCCTCTCTAATCTGCACATGTTAACAAGAATATCGACAGCCCCAGCTTGTTAGAATTCTAAACACGTTCTTCAACTGTGAAATCAATCCAAAAGTTCTGGCCACCCATGCAACACATACAAAACCATCCTGCTGCCTACTCGGGGATCATAAACCAAAATGTGGATTAGGAAATGAACCGTCCGATGGGGCTGTTAGCTGCACGGTTAAAGCAGCAACACAAAAATCCGGCGAGTCCTGATTCCACTGGCTGTGCAATGTCCCTTTCCCTCCTGTGTAAAACTCTTACGAACTCATCTGCACTTAGACTTCCATCATGATTTGAATCAAACAAGTGGAAAATGATTTCAACCACATTGTCGCTGAGTGAAACTCCACAAACCTGATATTTGAATAGATATCATGTGGCAAAGAAAATTGAATTCAAATGATCCGACGGGGGATACACATTTGAAGGATGTAAAACACCCAGAAGGGCAGAAAAGCATCATCAGTGACACCATGGTAAGAAAAAGAATTAGAGAACAAGCAAGTTGACAAGGGATTGAACCTGCCCACACTGAGAACAAGAAAGGAGGGCTACTTTTCAATGTGCATGGAGCTCAAGGCTCACCGATTCTCGCGATAAACCAAAACAAAAGATTATGATTAAAAGAAAGGTCATCTTGTGATACAAATGCGGAGGCAGTGCCAAGGGATGTTGGTAGGGCATGCCACCAATTAAGTTCAAAAAACCTCTATAAGTTTAATAAATTCTGCAAAATAATTTTGTTGTTTTTATACAATAATAGCCGCAGATAAAATCAAAAAGTTACTTGTTAGCCCCTTATATGTAACTTCAAATCATGTATTGTGTTTGCGAATGACTTTTTCATATTAGCATATTCATCCATCCTCCCAACATAAGATTCCCTGGTTCTGCCACTGTATAAATGACTCTCCACCTAATTATTTTCCAACTCATCAACCAGTAGAAGCTTTACACGCTGTCAAATGACACCTACTTGAAAGGCTGTTATACTGCACTGCACTACCCATTCTAATAAAAGTCTGCTGCTCCACATGACCATACATGCGTAGTTTTTTAACACAACAGTACCCTACCCTAAAGTAATAGCTGCTCATTCAGAGTCACGGGGAGGAAAACCAAATAAATATATTTAGGCAAGGTTAAGTGTCTTACATGTGATGCAGCCCGCTGGAAGTCCTCCCTCATTAACAGGCCATTTACTTTGCCGTAACTAAAAAGAGCCATAGAAAATGGCAGCAACTTTTTACGCAACTCTGCAAAACTTTTAAACTCCTCAAATGTTATGCGTAAGCCACCAAGGTTGGCCTGATCATTTAATTCATCAACCCGATCAAGCAACTTGCCTAAATGACTCATGTCAGCAGAAGCAACCATGGACAAGGCAAAATCTTTAGCAGATATGGTTCCTCTTAATTTGTAATCATAGTGTGCAAATTCCAATCTCAATATCTGCAGAAAACAATAACAGTCTTAAGGGTGGATGCAACATAAAATTTACACATTTTGCTCACATGATTAACTTGTCGGCCATACCACGCAAAATCAAACTTTCATGAACCTGTCCCCAACCCCTGCAGGAGCTGAGGGTGTGCCTGAAGGGGTTGGGGAGAGGAGACTACTAGCATGCTGACCAAGTCAAACCTGACAAGTGAACAAGATTACCATGAATGAGATGCAAGAAAATTAGCACACCACCTAAAAATCCTTCCAAAGCACGAAACATATTTTGCTTTAACATGCATAAATAACAGCCAACCTACGCATCCCATCTCATCCCTTTCCCCACTTGAACAACCATTTGGAATTTATCACCTAAGTCATCCTAAAAGGTGGAACACATTCTTTGAAGATCTCTATTCACTCCAGCTATGGTAAATAAAGAGCTTTAAAGATTCAAATGAACGTAGATGCTAAGCAGGAAGTCCTGTGTCCTTTTTCGTTTTTTAATCTGATTTAACTTCCTCAAAATAAAATTTTCCCTGTCCCTGGGATGACCATTACTAGCACACTAATAGCCAAATTTACTGAAATTTCAAACACTGAAAGGCAGTACCATCCGAGTAATTACAACTGATTCAAATACGATAGTGACTGCCATAGATTATCACTACAGCCATACTAGAGGTTTCCAACACATTTGATCTCTCTGCCCCTAGTCCCATAAAAAGTTGCAACAAAGCCATTACATAAGAGATCTTAATGCTGTTCCACAGGTTTGACAAAATTCAAGAACACCACAACATAAAAGGAACTTGAAAATTGTTGCTGTGGGCATGGAAGTATACTGCCAAGACAATTGCATAGAAAGTTCATTGCATTGTTACAAAAAAGAACAAAAGCAGAACCATGATCCATATATCTCAAGAAAACAAACTTCAATCCACTACATTTATGAAGGAAAAAGGAGTGTAGAGGTTTACCTCATTGTCCAAATCTCTCATGAACTGAACAAATTTATCATGTCGGAGGCGTGCCTTTCCATCTTTTCCAAAGAAGTGCTCCACCAAACCTCCATTTTCCACGGAACCATGAACTTTCAACCCTGGTCGAAGCCCATCTCTGTGGACAGCCCCTTGTCTGTTCTGAGCTCGCATCAATGCCATCACTTTCTTAAACTCCTCCTTATCTATTTCCCTATATACAATAACCCCAAAACACGTCAAGAAAAGAATCATCATAACAATCCTTTTTCCATAATCAGCATGCACATAACTCATAAAAGCGTCCAGATTATCAAACTACACAAAGCACATTTCAAAAAGCAGATAAACGCAGAATACAACAAACAAACCAGTAACAACATGGCCATAACAAAAGCTATATCTATAACTATCCAAGCTTTCAAAACACACCCATTATTATTAATGTCAAACATTCTGAAAGCCACAGAAAAACTTGATTCTGGGATACTGAGAAGCGTAGCGAAAAAGATATACCTGTAGCAGAGAAACAAAAATCAGTCATACTCCACAAACAACCGACAATAAACACAAAATGCACTAACTAAACACGCATAGTTCACGCTGAAAATTCTTTCTACAACGAAAAACACCGCAAGGAGCATGCAACATCAGCAACTCACTCTTTGAAAGATATGAGGCCATCATTATTCACATCAAATAGCATGAAAAATTCCGAAGACGTGCATCTTAACTCGCCGGGATTCCTTTCCCCTTTCAAGTATCCATCTCTAACAAGATGGGATTCAGATGGAGGGAAAACAGGAACAACCGCCCGCATCAAATCTTCCGGTTTCATAAGCACCTCGCCATCTGGAGTTCTGAAAGACGCAAAGTACTCGAAAACCTGCAACAAAAACCAATCATTTTGACTTTCTTCACGTATTCTAAAAATAATTAGTCTTGATCAAACATTAATCACATTATTTAAATTAGGGAGGTTACCTTTTCGGGAGGACTCCTTAATCTTATTCTCTTCTCGTAATTAAAGAAAATCTTTCTCCTAAACGCGTCTACAGCAATCAATTTAAAGAAATCAAATAAAAAAAACAACTCCTTAATTAAGTGATCAATCATTAACGGAAGATAAAAAAATTACCTCCGAAAATGTAATTAGAGCTATGATCAGGTAAGGATAGTTTGGGAAATAAAGAAATCAAACGCCGATCATTGACCTTCGAGTCCGTTGACCAGTCAGCGAAGGAGAAAAACTGCGTCGGTTTGGAATCGTTGAGTGACCAGTACAGTAAGACAAAAGTGGAGCCTGCAGCGAGACCAGAGAACAATCTAGAAAGAGTCTTGCTTGTGTGATTGTCAGTGTTGGACGTGGAGGTAGTTATCAGCGGAAGAGGAGTGTTGGGATGCGATGGGGTGGACAGGTGGCGGGAATGGAGCCGTTGGATTAGGTAGAGTTGTTTGATGGACGGTTGTGATCTTTTGAGAGATGTTAAGGCTGTAGGCATGGTGAATAGAGTAGTGATCAGACGAGGAAGAGCGATGGAGAGGAAGAGGGAGAGGATAAGAGTCGAGGGAGACGCGTTTCTGTTGTCGAGTGGTTTGTCGTTTAAAATTCTGACGGTTATTGTCGTTCGTGTTATTATAGGATTTTTTTGTTATTTTTTAATATTTGAGTGGGCCGATAGTTGATTTTAAGTTTTTATGGGCCTAATTCAATCTGGGCTGTATAGTTAATGGGCTTTGTCCAGTTTTTATTTTTATTACAGGTTAAAAGTGGATAAAAATGATGCTAATTTTACACACAAGTCTTCCCTGTGATCTATTTTGGAAAGTTCATATATAATTCCAGTGATCAAAAAGGTATATTATCTTTATTTACCTCTTGAATTCAATCCTTAAGCCATTACTTCCAGAATTTATTTATTTATTTATTTGGATATATTAAGATAATATAGAGGATATCATCTTATTAGAGTAAAAAAATTAATTTTGATTGACATTACAAGTTGATCTAGGGATACAAGCATGACAAACTCTGAATTGCCCGAGCAGAAACAAACTCTGGTCAATTGGTGCTAGACCTAACTACCAAAGCTGGACATATATTTGATTTTCTTTTCTTTTTATCCCTGCCATTTTTTAGAATAAAAAATTGTTTGAAAATAGATGATCATTTACTTGTGAGGTTTGGTAAATTTAAAATAATAATAAAAATATTTATGCATTGCCATCATGTTTTTTTTTTAAGAAAGGAAAATATAAATTGTGTAGAGGTTAAGATGACTTAACTCGGCTGACCTGACAAGTTCAAGTATAACCTAAATAACCAGAAAATAAATAAAAAATACTCTGACTTTAAAAACTTCAAGTTGATATTTTTTATAAAAAAAATATTGAAACGATAATATATTAGATTGATTCAGATCTTTTTAAGTTAACATGTAAAATATGTGACCTGATTTATGTGATCGTGATAACCTTGTAGAAAGCAATTCAAAAAAGCATTTTGAATTCTAAATTAAAATCAACACAAAGTTAATAAATAAAATTAAAAAAATCAATTAAAAAAATAAAAAAAACTTGGATTAATCTATTAAACTTGGATCATGATAACCCAATAAAAAGTAAATCAAAATAAATTATGAATTTCACTTCCTGACTAATTCAATTTTGAATGATGAAATTAAAAAACAAATAATTAAAAAATAACTAAAAAACTTTAGTCAACTCGGGTTAACTCGTCAAACTCTTGACTCAGCATGAAAATCAAACTAAAACGAAGTATAAAATTTAATTTTCAATCAACTTTAATATTAAAAGATAAAATTAAAAAAAAAATTATTGCAATAAAAAACAAAAATAACTCGAGTAAACTAGTTTAACTCATAAAACTTACAACACGGGTTATAAGATTAAAATAACTTCATAAAAAATAAACCAAAATATAAAACTTAATCTCTAATCAATACAAAGTTTAGTAATGAAATTAAAATTAAAAAATATATATAAAAAAAAAAATTGTAATTAACTGTACGTTGTAAGAGGGCAGCACTGATTTCCCCACGTCAACTATTTTATGCAAATAATTAAACGGTGACTGTTCATCCTTGTCCAGTGCCCTACAGGGTTTTTTTTTAAAAAAAAACCGATGCTAACCACCGTGGAATTTTGGATTTTGAACAACTGCATTTTGGTCTGTTTGTAATGGTGTTTGCAAGCAAGGCAGTGCATATGCTTTACATTGACAGGTATGTTAAGTGACCAGACTGGACTTTCTCTCTAACTCTTACACGTTCACACATCCACCTTACGTGTTAAGGTATTTATTTTTTAAAATATTTTTTATTTTATTTTAAAAAAAAAACATTACATATTATAATCAGATAATAAAAATTATTTAGGCCATGCTTAGAAACATCATGTACATCATGTCATGTTTGTTTTTATATTTTAAAAGTATATTTAAAATATTTTTTATTTTTATTTTTTTTTGTTTTATAAAATTATTTTAATATGTTTATATCAAAAAAAATTTAAAGATAAAAAAATATTATTTTAATACATTTTCAAATGAAAAATACTTTAAAAAATAAATTTTTAAAAAATATTTAACTAGCAATAAATTCAAAATAACAGCGGTTCCATATAAGAATTGCAGGGAGCTTTGATTGTGTTGTTCCTAACCATAGTTAAAAACCTGGTCTGGTCCGGTAGTTTGACCCAGGACTTAGTCAATCTGAGACTGGAACCAGGTTGGGTTGAAAAAAAAATAGGAAAAGAAAAAATTCATTGTAACCTGGCTGACCCGACAAGACTCGGTTAAAATCTAGTTGCAACCTGTTGACTTTTATTTTTCTACTAAAACAATATCGTTTTGAATTTTTTTTAAAAAAAAATTATCCAAACAACCCGATAATCCAGTCAAAACCTAAAATTTAAGCCACCACCAGCCGGGTCTAAAAACTATATTTCAGGGTTAACATCCTCGTTTTCAGGGTTTCATTTCGTATGCGTTTGTAAATGTGTAATAGAAATAGTTTTTTTCTTCTTCTTCTCCTTGTTGTCATCTTTTGTTTCAGGCAAAGGGCCAGTTCGAGCTTTAGTGCTGCAAAAGGGGGATTGAATAGTATCATTTGAATCTTCGCATTTTATAGATGAACTCTACCCTAAAGAAGAAGCTCGTACGCATGAAATTGGTTCGTTTAATTAAGGAGTTAATGTGCAAATTGGTTCTTCTTTTTTTTTTTTATCTCTCCTCTTCTTAAATTTTGCATAATCAAAATTCAAGACCAATCTCTTTAATTTCTTTTTTTTTTTCATGTTTGATTTTGATTTTTTTGATTTTTTTTATTTTTTAATTTCATCATTTATCGTTTTTTAATATATAATTAATCTATCAAATTACAAATGTTTTTCAACTTCACCCTTGTATTTTATAATATTTTAAATTTAGTTACCATTCTTTTAGTTGTAATTTATTTTAACTAGAATTGATTTTTTTAAAAAAAATTATTCTCCTTGGTTTTTTTTCTATCAAATTTATCCTCTTTCTTTTTTCTTTTTTTTTTTGCTTTTGTAATATTTTTTTTAATTAAAATTATTATTCATGATTTTATTCTCCATTATTAAATTGATTAAAAATTAAGATTCTTGATTGAAAAATAATATAAGATTTCACAGTTTGCAAGTTTTTAAGATTGTATCAAGTTTAAGAGATTCATCCCGGTTTACTTTTTTTTTTCTTTTTTTTTAAGCTGATATTTTCTTTTTTTTTATGGTTTGCCTTCTTTGCTAGCCTCGGGTTCATGACCAAGATCACTGATTTCAAAGGTTAACGTAGGTTCATGTTTTTTTCTTTTTTAAAATTGATTTTTTTTTAGTTTTATTTTTCAAAATTTTTTATCTACTTTTCTTTCAATAAAACTATCTTGATATTATATTCATAATCGCAAGGTTTTCGAGTTCACATGATATAATAAAGTTTTTTCTTATTTGTTAAAAATTGCTTATATTTTAGAGATTCACCTTACAGTAATTGGTTATTTGAAAACGTGTATAGACTCGAATAGAGTTCTTTTTATTTATTTATTTTTGTTGTTTTTTGTCGTTCTATCTAGTGCTGTTATATTTTTTATATTATTTAAATTATTAATTTAACCACTGATTTGAGACTGATTTTTTTTGCCCTAGCATTTATTTTACATAAAATAAAAATCATATCCAGCCCCGCAGGCAACAAATCTAGTTATTTAACTAGATTCCAAGTTTCCAAAACACACAAGTGTAAAATTCAACATCCATCAGCTATTAAAATTTAATATAGGTCATTTTTTCAAGGTGTTGTGTAGTATCATTTTTATTTTTATGTTTTTAAAAACCAAATTTATTAACATAAATTTAAAAGTTTTATTTTTTTATTTTGAAGATGTAAAAAAACAATAACAAAGGGGTGTACAAGAGTGTGGTAAATATTGTTTTTCAAAGTTTTTTTTTTCATTCCAAAATACATTAAAATAATTTTATATTTTAAAATTTATTTATTAAATCAGCATATCAATATCTTTAAAAATAATAAAAAATAATTTAAAATAATTTTTTTATTTAAAAAAATTAAAACCGAATACCAAACAATAAAGAAAGACTCAAACTTGAATTGCTCATTAACATTTCGAGGTCCCACAAACACCGGAGCGATATGTCTGTTATTCAATTTTTATCCAGCTCAAATGTCTGTAAGCACTTCACAGCTATAATTCAATAGCTTAAAGTTATATTTTTTTTTACCGTCGTAGTAATTATTTTTATTTTATTTTTTTAAAATTAATTTTGATATTAATCCATTAAAATAACATAAAAATATTAAAAAATAATTGATTCTACAACATAATTTTTCTTAAAAAAACTTTTAAAATGAAAAAACAAGGAATCACGTACCTTGTCTTCTGAACAGAATCTCAGGAGAGACATCCAATCGTGGAGGATGGTCCCACTCACAAGGGCGGAGGAGGCAGGTAAAAAGGGACAATATAGACTACTGGTCAAGAAATATAAGCAGGTTCTAGCCCAACATTATTGGTCCCCGGCCCCTTATTCTGACCAACTGCAGAATCTTTCGGTTTTTTGGAAGAAGATAGTTTTCCTTGGTTTTCGTTACTTCGAAGTTGAGCCTACCACCTGTCCAAGGAGCCAAAAGTTAGGGTGGCAGAGAGAGAAGACAAACATCAACACGTGTCAACTTTGTCTTGGCTAGGTGACTATTATAGAAACGGGCCGACCCGTACGCTGTCCCGTGTTGGTGTTAGAGAATTAATTTGGAATCGCGTTCAATGCATAACCACGACTTTAATATTCGGCAAAAACTCGGTTTTTTTTTTTTTTTACGTGTGTTTTATTGTTTTTTTTTAAATATGTGTATATATTATACATTCCACGCGTGTGGAGAGGATTTAGCTTTCAAAAAGAAGAAAGATTATAAATGAAGGATCTAATCACAACTTAATTTTGAAATGTAGGGATGAAATTGAATAATGTATAGATTATAGGAACTTAAATGAATGTACCGTGAAAAAATGTAAAATCGGAGGGAGGCTGCTGCCTTCACCAGTCTATTAAAGAGTAAAAAAACATTTTATGTGGTCCCTCGAGTTTTGAAAATTGGTCATAGTTACTCATTCACTTCAATTCAAGTCACTCATGAACTTCAAAATTAAAATAAAATTAAAATCAATCGGGTTTTTTTACGTCATTAATCAAGTTAAATCAAATTATCTATATGTTGATTTTCTTAACACCCGAGCAGATCAACTTGACGTGATTTTGACAGGCTGAGTTTTAATAATAATGTTGTCGCCACAGGCCATCTCTTCTCTCCAGCACCTCCAAACGGCCACCCACTCGTCTACCTACCGATGGATTTGCCTTTCTCCCGTCAAATATCCATCCGCCACCAGCCATCCGCCACATCACAACCTTCTTCCCCTTCCTCTTTCTCTCCACCCAAAATGCAACCGCCCCCCTACCCCACCACAACCATGAGCATCTATCACTTTCTCTAGCAGGTCACCACCAGCCACTGATATCCTTTTGTACATTTGTTTATCTTTCCATTCTTTTATGTGAATGTCCTCGGGCTGGGTTTTGAATTAAAATATAGAAATCTTCTACATGTGGATTAGAAAGAAGAAACTTGAATTGAAGGGAAGATTGAAGAGGGGAAGAAATTAGGGATTATGATTTTTAAAAAAGCCAGCCTTGCCCAGGTTTCACAAGGCCATTGGGTCTTGGTTTGACCCTGGTGGGATGCCATGGTTTAACTAGGTGAATTTATCTGGGGTTGATTACCAAGCCGGTTCAGATTTTAAAATTATTTGTTTTTATATTATATGGTTCATGAATCAAGTATTTATTTTATTTTAAAAAATTTCATTTTTAAAGGTTTTTTTGTAAGCTTTTTATTATATTTATTTAATATAACAAAAAATAACTTATCTTTTTACTATAAGGAGTGACATCACTATAATTAATGGTGGTATAAGGTACAAATATTAGACCTAACATTGGAGGTGTTATGGCACCTAGAGTGTTTATGGATATAGGGGTCGAATTTTGACCCATAATTATATTCAATAAAAATTTTGATATTTTATAAAATATAAACTCTACTCTTTCAATTTTTATAAATATATATTAGGTCAAGATAAAATTTTTATGAATATTACAGATATCTAAAGGTTAGATATGTCAATTCTCTTATTGACGATACTAAAAAACAATATCAAGTTGTAAATGTTGAACTAGATAAGACTACTCATATATATACATATACATATATATATATTAGAGATAACATAAAAACTATAACAATTTTGGTAAAAAAAAAAATCTCAATTAATTATTATATCGAACATTATTATGCAATATGATACAGAGTCAAACTAGCAGAAAGAGACTGTAAAGTGCTTTGGTTTTGTGATTTTTCTAAAAATAAACGTTCAATATGGATTCTTGAATTTTTTTTCTTTTCCTAATGGTCTCTTGAAAAAACATAAAACATGGAAGTGTACATCAAACTCTAGAAAAAACTTCAAGTTCATTACTTGCTAATAACATTGGTTATATAGGTACAAGATGAAAAATTGATAAGTAATTAAGCATGTGAATTTTGATGGAGAGAATTGAAGGGAAATAGATTAAGAGAATAAGAGACAGTTATAAATACAAAGACGATGAGTGTGAAATTTACATATATTTTGATTGCAGTAAGATTCTCTGCTTTAAAACTATATATTCAAATAGGCATATATTGAGTCTCGGACATCAAAATCATGGGTTCAATAGTTCAAAATCATCTACACATCCTGTTGTAACCCATTTTTAGATCCCCCATAAATAAAATAAATAATAAATAAATAATTTTTTTAAAAAAAATCGCGTGGTTACTGTTCATCATCTTCCCCGTGAAGCTGGCCGGGTAGCCCTTTTGCAGGCGTGTTTAATGCCTCGTTTGTTCCCCAAAATTGACAACTCATGCACCAAAATGGCCACCTGAAACCCTTCTATCCCCGAGAATTGTCCGCTCGAGCCTATAAACGCCGAAACGGCTCAATTGAGTGGCTCAAAGTGACCACCTCAGACAGTTCACAGCTTTGAGCTGTCAAATTTGACAGCTCAAGGTGCACACTTTGAGCCAAACACTGAGATACTTCCCAACTGAATAAAGGGCTGCAAGTTTTCCCCAACGTAGACAAGATTGCCCTCTTCCATTGCCTATAAATAGAGTCGGATTTGATGGTCTGGAGGAGGAGAAAATCGGGTCCAAAGTAAGCCAAAAAACCAGCCTTCCTCCCTCTTCCTGCTGCAGATTTTCTTCTTTTCTTCCTCTTCCAGCTGCAACCGGTCCAGCCACCAAACAGAGCCACCAACAGCTTCTCCACCACTAGCTCCACCACAGGCAGCTATCCTCCCAGCCAGCCATCGCCGCCACGCCAGGTGATCCACTCCCCTTCCCCTTCTTCTTCGCCGTCTCTGCTGAGTGAACAGTGGACTGTTCACGCATGAACAGTAGACGTGAATTATAATTCATGTCTACTATTCATGCAGTATACTATATCTTTTTTTTTAAAAAAAATAATTTCAAAAATATTCAAAAAAATCATATAAAAAATTTGTGGTTTTCTTAAATATTTTTCCACCAAGTTTGCTTAATATTGGGTTGTGTTTTTATACTGTAAAGATACAAATCCGGTATTAAAATACCCGGTTTTCATCAACAAAAAAAATATTATTAAAAAAAATATTTTATTTTCATGCATACGGCCAATACCCTAACATGTTTTGAATGTTTTTTTTATATATACAAAAAATATTGAAAGTTTTGAAAAATATGTTTTTGCATGGATTTCTTAAACACAACAAAAATTGTTTTTTTTTTTTTTTTTTGCATTTTATGGATTTTACAACATGTTTGTAAAACTCCAAAGGGTATTGGCCAATATTTCAAAAACTACAAAAATCTTATTTTGGGTAGGGGGAATTCATTTATTATTCATCACTAATGTTTGGATAAAGAAATCCTTAAAGGACGAATATCCAAAATATTATTGGGAGTAATAAATCCGCACACATCCTTGAAAGAATCCTTGATTATAATCAAGGACATTTCAAAAAATTTTCCGCGGTTTACGAGCCATGAGAGTATAAAATACTAAAAAATATAGGGTTTTTTTTAGTGCCCTAGATTTCTAAATTTTTTTTTGTCCTTCCTCCTTGCGATTTATGAGTCGCAAACTCTTGAAATACTAAGGAAAAATGAGCTTTCAAAGCACATGAAATCTCCTTGGATTTCTATCCAAATAAATTTTATTTGAATCAAACCTAGAAAAATTGATGGGATTAGAAAACACCAACACCATAACAATTATAGAGCAAACCAAACACCAAGCAGCTTACTTTAGGTAGGGCGTACTAGGGGTGCTAATACCTTCCCTTTACGCAACCAGTCCCTTACCTTAGAATCTCTGAAAGACCATTTAGGGTTCCTGGTGACCAAAATACTAGGTGGCGACTCCAAAGAACCAAATCAGCAAAACAAAAACAAAAAAATCTCCATTGAACGCCGCGCGGATTTTGACGGGCGACACATCAAGGACTATAACTTTTATGAGGGATGTCAAGTTGGATAAAATTGTTTTGAAAATGAAAATCAGAATGCAAGTTGAAGGACGAGATTGATCTTATGATCCATTGCAGAAACTAACAGTGCCGAGCATTCCACTACGGCTAAAACTTTGACATAGAAACGATGGACCTTAGGATCCAAAAAAGGTGTAGATCAAGCCTCTAGTTTGCCATTAATGAAAAAAATATAACTGGGATGATCTGAGATTACAACAAACCAAGTCAGAAACAAAATGTAAGTTGCAATAGAGTTAGCATTATGGTAAAATTGTGACAGCAGTAGAGTCTATTTTCAACATAAATTCTAATGGATTTCATCAATTTTGAAGATCAGATAAACAAGGAAGGAATGAAGTAACATTAGCGAGAAATAAAAAAGAATGAAAAGAGGAGGAAAATATTATTTATACCAGGGACTAAGTTGTTTACATTCAGTTATATGCGTTGGGTCGAGTTGATAGAGTTTAAAAAATTTCAACCCGCACTCAACCTATAATATCAATTTATTAAGTTTTTTTTTTTAACTTGCTATCATCCGTAATGTTCTCATTATTTGACTTTGATAAATCGGGTCAGGTTAGAAAATAAAAAATATACAGATGAGTTGTTTTTTTTTTTTTGAACACCTTTAATGACACCTACAATCCATGTTGTAGGTTTGTCTCTAAATACAGACCTATGAAAATTAGCAATATAAGCTTAGCCATGGATGTCTTCAATACCCATGGAAAATTTAGCACAACCCAATATATCAAACTCACTTGGGCCAAAAAAAATTAAATGAGTTTGTTTATAATTAATAAAATATCAGAAGTTGGGTTTGATACAATTATTAACTCAAATCCGACCCAACTATATCCATGAACACCCCTATTTGGTGTATGTCCGACATTGTGGTAGCTTTTACGGTTACAGTTAAAAAAAAAAACAGGTTTAGAAAAAATATTTTTAGCTACGATTTTTTTTAAAATAGTTATTCGAATAAAATTATTACAAGATGAATTTTTGCAAGAAAAAAAAAAAAGAAAACAAGTCTTTATGAGTAAAAAACAAGTTATTTTAACTCATACAAAAATATTGGCGTTGATCTTTATTCTTTTGATTTTTAATTTTTATTCTTGATCATTTTGTATAATTTTGATTTGCTTTCAATTTCATCATTCAATCCCAATTTACAATGTGTTATTTTTTTCAAATTGGTAATTATTCTTTTGATTTTTGTTGTTCTTTTTGTTAAATTGATATTTCTTTTTAATGTCACCCTTCAAAAATTTTATTTTTATTTTTTATTTCAATTTTGATCCTTATTTTTTGATTTTTTTATCCTTTTGATAAAATAATTTTTCTTTTCAATCTCACCCTTTTATAAAAAATAAGATTTATTTTGCATTTCGATTTTGATTCTCTTTTTACTACAATTCCTTGTTTTGAGTTCTTTTTTATATAATTGAAGTTTTTTTTTTAATTTCATTATTTGTCATGATTTTTCTAGATAACATGTTTCTAATCTAATAATCGAGGCCACAAGTTTGAAAAGTTAATATAGGCTAATTTTGTTTCTTCTACGCTTCATCGTTCAATATTGTTTTAATGGATTTTGTGATTTTGTTTTTCTCTATCTGGTTATCCCGAGCTTATAATTTGGCCATAAGTGTGGTGGAATAACTTAAATTGGCTCAGCCCTGATTATTAAAATTATAGGTTTTTATGTTAACTCGAGTTAATCCAGGTTTATTTTTCTACTCAATTTTAACACTTTGTATTTAATGGGTTGAGAATAAACTACATCGTTTGTTATTTTCTAAAAAAATATTTAATTTAATTTATATGTTATTGATGTATATTTTTTTATCATATAATTAAAATAAAAATAACTTATTTAATTTAAACAGATCATAAATTTTTCTTTTGTATTTAAAATACATTTACAGCTTCTAAATTTTACTATCTTTTTTTTAAAAAATTGCGGGACTAAGCGGCATGGCGCGGGTCCACTCTTAGTATTACTCTGTAACTAGGGCTACAAACCAGTTTAAAGGATAGCCAAAAAGTAAACAAAATTTCATTTATGAAAATTGGCTAAAAATATAAACTTACTGTTTATTCATGAGCTCGAATGATTATTTGACCAACTCAATGTTGACTTTTACGTACGAGGCGCACGTTCCACTGCTTCTGTTTCAAATTCATTATTTATTTGTTGATTTTGGCCCAAGGTATCTTCTTCAATATGGAAAAAATAAAAATAAATTTTTTATTAATTTCAAATATTTCTTCAGAATATTTTTTCTGTTCAAAATGATTTTTCCACTCATCCGATTATCATCTCTCAATTCCACAGCACCAACAGATATTTCTTATTTCCTCAAAATTCTCAAATTTGATTCTTTTTAAATTAAAAATTAGTTGAATTTTTCCAGAATTTTCTCCAGACACATTGCGCCAGCTGTCTCAAGCTATCGAATCTTTCTTTCCCAAATAATTTTTCACCATGTTATGTCCTTGCAATTTAAGGCCATTTTTGTTTTATTTATTATATTTTTTCCTCGAAAATTGCCATAATTATTGTAATTTAAAATTAAGGCCATCATTACTTGCTTAATTATCGTTGAAATCTCCGAGATCGGTTCCATAGTCTTCCCGCTAAGCAAGAGGAAAATTAACCTTCAAATCTCCAACCGGTTCACAAAATTTGGATTCCAAATCCTAACCAATACGCTACGGCAAATACATTCCTGCACCAATTAACAAAAACATAATTAATAAAATATAAAAATAAATAACCAAAAAAAGGAAACAGAAAGAACGTACCTCGCACCAAACACGACGATCTGATGAACGGTAACGACACACGTCACGGACGACGAGTGATGGTACGGTGGTAAACGGCAAGCATAACGCTGCAATCACCACGAACGCATCTGAAATCAATCTTTGGAAAATTTTGGAATCAAATTGATTTAATCCATGATTATAGGGATTAAAAAATTAAATTCTATCCCTTAATTTTAATCTTATTTTTAATTTAGTATTTAGAAATTGAAGTCCCAAAATCTCCTTCCATAGCAATTGATATGTACAATGAAAAGGATTCCCTTCCAATCTAAAGTCCAACACAAAATCTAACTCTTCCGAGCTCACTCAGTCTCTAGCTCGGCGGCCAGTAACGACTCGTTGTGGATCTCATGTGTCCACCTCGCGCAGATCCGACACCGTCCAGAGCGAGTTGACTCAGCTATGCACACCATGGCCGCAAAAAATATGAAAGAAACCAAGAACACCAACCTGTAACTGAAACCGTCAAAATCAACAAATGTCATCATCGGCGTTTGATATGATTGATAACCGACTAGGCCGCGGCTGGAAGGCGCCTCTCCTCCGTTGCTGATGCGACGAAGGCCTTATCAAAGCCGTCAATGCTCTCTTCACCCATTCGCCTTCAACGCCACCGATTCTGACCAGCGAATTCGTCATCGCAGACCGCCGCATATTCAAACGGTTTGGAGTAAACGGCGCCGGATTGGTTGCTCTCGGAGTGTTTTTATGCAGACTACACCGAAACGAGCCTCTATGAGTTGTCGGCGAGCACATGCAGGTTCTCTTCGGAGCCGAGATCGGATGGCTATGATTCTTTTTCGAAACGGATATTGACCGATTAGGAGAGATGGATCGGTCAATAGAGAAACGAAAAGAAGGCGAGAGAGATGTTGAGTAAAGATTGACACGAGTCGGGGACGCTGATCGTTGATGAGAATTCTGAAAAAATGTGGATGGTGGAGAATAAAAACTCGAACTTGTGGAGGAAGCAAAAGCAGAGGCTGATGAAGAAGACAAGCTGTTATTATAGTGTGTTTGTAATCTTCCACGGGGTGATAGAGATCGTAAGACAGGACCGCTTGATCTTCTCGACTGTGAAGAAGAGGTCGCCATTGTTAAAGAATAAAAGCTTGCAGTATTTTTTTCTTAGTTGAGGAAACAGAGGAAGTAGAAGAAGAACAAGGAGATTTTCTTTTCCTTTTTAAAGGGGGCTTTTGGGGAGTTGGTTCAGCAAACCTTGCGAGTCTCCAAGGTTGAATTTATAGGAAGAACGGAGGAGGGTATGGGTGTAAATAATTGGTTTTTTAGGGGTCTCCTTAGGGATTTAAGTTTGTGTCTGTTGAGTTAACTATGGTTAAGGTGCGGTGAGTCTAACTAAGGGTGGAGTAAGGGGGTGTCGATTCTGATCTGACGGTTAGGATTTTGCGATGTGAACAGCACGGCAACGAGAAAAGGAGCCGTTTAGATACCTGCGTTTCTGGGCAACTGCTAAAGCTGCCATGTGTAAAGTTTTGGGAAACGGTCAGTTTTGTAAGTACGAGAATTTAGTGGTGGTTTCCTAGTTTCTTCGAAATTACCCATCGATGCCATTGTTAGAGGAGTTTTATGGGTTTCAAACTCTTAAACTGCCCCTTTCCTTTCCCTTTTTCCCAAACGGGGCTTTGTCATGAAACTTTATTTTTTGAAATGTGTTGAATCGATGTTAGATGTTTTTTTTTAAAAATAGTTTTTATTAATGCGAGCAGTAAAAAAAAAAAGAATTTTGTAAATAAGTTTATGATGGGTTTGAAATTATATTCTAAATAGTATTTTAATTTTTAAATAAATAAACCTAAGGTCTAACTAATTCAACTATCTTTCATAATTTATTTTCTACATTTTGAATCAACTCCATTGCCTTTTATACATAATTTATTTTCAATTTTTAAACATGGTTGTAAAATTTAGATTAATACAGTGATTTATCTCGGATTCACTTTGACTTGCGATTTGAATTGATTTGGATTAAAAAAATAAAAACCAGATTGACTGGTTAATCTACTTTTGATACAATAAAAAATTAATTGATTTAAAAAATATTGATTAAAGCGATGCTATTTTTATTTTTTAAAAGAATTATTTAGTTGACCCTGATCCGTAATCTGGAATGTACCTCAACCTGCCCTTGATCTGTTTTACAACCATGGTTTTAACTTTTATCTACTCAGATTTTGTTACCCTTTATTACCTGACAGTCAAAGAGTCAAGATTCCGCAGGACTTGCGGCCCACGTAATTACTCCGAAAGATAATTTTTATTATTATTGGAAATATAATTCTGATTATTTTTTAAATTATATATTTTTTAAAAAATATATTTAATATTAATATATCAAAATAATTTAAAAAATAAAAAATTAATTTAAAATAAAAAATAATTTAAAAAACATAGATTTCAGTTATATTTGGAATCGCATTCGAAAATATAATAATAGTTGTTTTTTAAAGTGATTTTCATTTGAAAATATATTAAAATAATATTTTTTATTTTTAAAAAAATATTTTTGACACGAACACATTAAAATAATCTAAAAATACTAAAAAAATTTAATTTTAAGTAAAAAAAATATTTTTAAAACATAAAAATAAAAAACTATATCAACAGTATTTAAGTTTATCATAATTAATTTTTAACTCCACCTTTAAAACCGTAGCCACTCCTTGGGCCCTCGCCACCAACTTGTCCGGTGCATTGTTGGATCACCGGTCTGGTTTAAGCCAGAAGCTGCCAATACCACCTGTCCAAGCTACATTGGCTGTGAGAAAAATAAATCGGAGAAAGTGAGGGCTCAGCCGCTCAGGTATTTTAAAATGGCATCCACTCTGTTCGTGTCCTTAACCTTGTCATAATTAGAGTTGTTTTATCTCTGAGACAATATTCCCACAGAAACAGCAAGTTTCAATTATGAAATTGTTTGAACTTTAGCCTTCTTGCCCCCTTCAGAGGATCAAAGCAGATCCATGTAAATGCCCTCCTCCCTTTTCTTTAACGTTTCCTTGGCTCGCCTGAGGTGGTTAACAGCTAGCACTGCTAGTATTTTATTTCTTCTTGATTCCTCACGGCCTCGCCTCAGCCTTCTCGTGGTTTCAGCAGTCTCTTGGGTGGACAGGGCCTGTTGAAGATAAGGCTCGAAACTTTATATAATATTATGGTCTACAAGGGACGTTATCCTAAGCTATTGAAAATTCCAAGGTGAAAATAAATAATGTTGTAAAATTGTTAAACCCTATGAGACAATGATATTGAGTAGACGGATTTTTTAATGTCAATTATTTGGGGATATTTTGTATACAAAGTGATTGTAATTGAAAATGATTGAACTTGACCTTCATTTTAGTATTGCCAAATTGTTGGAGATCATTAATTTTTAAGTTTATGTTGTCAGCTTGAAAGATAAGAGCAAGGTAGTGTACATTTTCATAAACCCGGTTGAAATGGTTAAATTCCGGCCACAAACAGTATTCTCCCACCGTAGAACTCGGCTTTGTCCAACTTGAAACATGAATTTACTAGTTAATTTTTGTTAGATAATAATATAAATTATATCATAAAATCTTATTTAACAGTTTAAGTTATTGGGTTGAGATGGTTATTTAAAATGGTATCAGAGCTTTAATGATCAAACGGTTACGAGTTTGAATTTCAACATCCTCTTTTATTTGATAAAAAATAAGCACAAAGTAATATAAGTTTGTGCAAATTTCAAGTCCAGAGGGCTTTCATTTAAGAGGATGTGTTAGAGAATAATATAAATCATATCATAGGACCTCACCCAACAGTTTATGCTATTGGGTTGAGATAGTTATTTGACAATTCTAAAATAATATTGTTTTAATTTATTTTAAAATAAAAATAGAAAACTTGAAATCAATCTGGTGGAGTTTTATTCCTTGTTTAATTATGTTTAACTAGGTCAGATTCAGATTAATTTTAAATAAAACTCAACCCAAACTATATTTTATATTAATAAATTACTTAAGTGACCACCTAGACAGGAACAAGTGTTATAACCACGATAGCATGCTAGAGTATCAAAGATAAAAAATAAAGATAATAAATTATATCAGTGTAAGAAAAATAATCCAACCAGACAAGCTTTTGTCCGATCTGCATAATTTAAATTTTAATGAAGTTCGGCTAAGTTTTGTACCATGATTAAGCACATTAGCTGTCTTTATAAACCTTGTTTACTAGATATCAACGACGTTAATAATATTATATAGCCGACTAATGTTCATGCTACTAGCCGCCTGTGGTCAGTGTATCCATATCTTGGAAAGGATCCAACGTCCCATGAACATTTAACAGACAGACGGGCTTGTAGCCATTTGATAAAAATAATAAAAAATAAAATTGGTGTCCCTTTTTAACGAGGCAGTCTGAAAAGAAGGCAGATGGCGAAGCCAAAAATCCAAGCAGTTAACGTAGAATTGCAGTTGTGGTTTCTAATGTGAGTTAGGTGGAACTGAAAGTCTGAAACTATCTGATTATCTCTCCGGTAGCAGGTTTATTTTTTTCACCGTTGATATCATTTAAACTTGAGATTCGAAAGGAGATTTTGGGGTTGGTTTGATAAAAAGTAGATTTTTAGAAATTATTTTTTAAATTTTTATTTATTATTAGAAAAATTAGAAAAATTAGTTAATAAAAAACACTTTTCAATTAAAAATAAAATTGACTTGGTTTTTAAAAGATTGTTTTTCTTTTATTTTAGATAAAAAACACTTTCTGAAAGTTGTGAAAAAAATAAAAATATCATATTATTTGTTAATTATATTAAAGTTGGTTCCCAAACTTTTAATTGCTATATATATTTTGTTTATGATATTTTTTTTTAATTTCATCTCTTAGAATTTAATTTTTATATTAATTTTGGTCATTATTTTTTTAATTGTTATTTTTTTTCCTTATTATTTTTTAATTTTAATTTTTTATATATTAAATTTGATCCTCATTCTTTTGATTGTTACTTATTTTATTTGAAATAATTTATAAAATAATAATAATTATTATTTTAATTTCTTTATCTTTTAATTTTTTTATTTGTTAGATTTGATATATATTATTTTGATTATTATTTATTTTATTTGAGATAATTTATGAAATTATATATATTTTTTAATTTCATTCTTATTCAACTTTTTAATTTGTAAGATTTGTTCCTCACTATTTTAATAAGCTTAAAAAAATAAAACATTAATAAGTTATTTTCCAGTTTGTTTTTCATAACATAAACAAACACTATAAAGTGTTTTCTAACTTATTTTTTATTATACTATCAAATATCAAAAAAATAATTCACTTTCCCGGAAGTTATTTTTCAAAATAAAACTATTTTTCAACAAACAAACGGGACAAAAAAACACATGAAAAGTTTTATTGGAAAATAATTTATTTTGTTTTAGATTTAATGTATATTTAATATTGTGATGGAATATGTTTTTAAACATGTTTTTTTAGTTAAAAATATATTAAATTAATTTTTTTTATTTTTTTATTTATAGTATTAGTACACCAAATTTTTTTTTTTAAATATTAATTTAATATTTTTTGAGGTAAATATAATGACAAATTAAAGGGCCCGTCATTATTGTGCTTCTCGATCCAATCATTATGAATTGACAAGATGAAGAACTAGTATAATATAAAATAGCAAGAAATTAGCTCTAAAATATTCGACCGTGAAAAGAAGGTGGTGGAATGGTGGCAGGCACTCTCCGCTAATCACGAAAGGAGATCTGAGTGGCTGGAGTCTCGTTTTAGAACGAAGAAGATCATTGATTTAAAGAAAAAAAAAAATGCGTGACAGTTGGGAAAAGAGAGATGCCCTCCCCTCACATGGTGGTTTGCGGTTGGGGAAATGGAGAAAGGTTGGTTGAAATTAGTTGCATAGTTATGTGGCGGGAGACATGGAGTTTTCGGAGCGCAATAATACATCATTGGCCCAAAAATAATTAAAAAATAAATATTTTTTTTATGAAATATTGTTTAGAATGGAATCTTAAACTTTATAATGAGAAAAAAGAAATGTATATTGATGCTTACCTTTTCTCGAAAGTCCATCAATGTGATGCCAGTCCATTTTTTATAATGCATCACGACTATGCCTAGTGCTTCATCTTCAAGCTATCAACCTTCCATTTAGGTTTTTTTTTATTTATTAATATTAATATTTAAATTAGTTTAAACATATTTTAATTAATTTTATAAATTTTAAAATTAATGACTATATAAGTCTTTAATAACTTTGAAGTTTATGAAATTCAAATTAATAATATCTAAATAACAAACTTAAAATTTGATTAGCTGAGTTATATCATTTGATATTTTTATTTAAGAATTTTTTATTGCAGGGTTGTATACTTTTTTTTTTTTTCATAAAAAAAAGGTTACCATATAAATTATTTATATATTAAATTCAAGATCTTAGCTCTATACTGTAGCATCACGGGGCTCGATTCCTCGATCTCTCATATGGTTAATTTGAAAAGCGGGAGCGAGCTTGCCAGGCATGGGGTGTTTGACATGTGGCTAACATTTTCCACTTCGACAAGGTTCGTGTTTTTTGAGAACTGAAGGTTGTTGGATTGAATTGTCTCTTATAATTGTCTGAATGTAATAAATTTATCAATTTGATATAAACTTCAGGTCTCGAAATAAGATTTTTCTAGTTTTTATTTATTTATTATCATGTCAAATTCTCGTAATTGGTAAGTAGTGTTTGAAAATATAAAATTGTATTGTATATAGAAAATTTTTAAAAAAACTCCCCCGTGTGACATATATAAATTACACTTTCTTTCTAGTAGTGAACATTAAAATTTCAATTTAGACAATAAAAATAATTTTTTTATAAATCTTAAAAATAAATTTATAAATTTTTTTTATTTTACCATATCAAAGACGTGAAGGTCTTAGAAATTCCACATATCTACAGTAAAAAATAATTAAAAGGTGCTATGAATAATTAACAACCCAAAAAACCAAAAACTATACATCTCCTCACATTATACTATTAATTATAATATTTTTTATTTAATTTTTTAATATTACATTTATAGGGGATTGTGCTTATTCTTTTTTTAATTTACTTTTATTGGTGTATCTTAAACTCATAATCTAAACTGCGAGTTTGACAGATTACTTAAGTTTTTTTTTAATTTTATCATTTAATATTGGATTAACTGGAAATTAGGCTTTGTGATTTATTTTAGTATATTTTCTATGAGGTTATTCCTATCTCATAACCCGAGTCATAAGTCATGGATTTGATGTATTAATCCTGATTGACTCATGTTATTTTTTAATTGATTTTTTTTTAATTTTTTCTTTCAATATCGGTCAATTGAGAACTGCACTTCATAATTTATTTTAATCTAGTTATCCCAGTCTCGAAACCTACATCACAGATTTGACAGGTTAACATGAATTGACATGAGTTATTTTCTAGGTCCATTTTTTAATCATTTTTTAAAAATTTTATCACTCTACATTTAGTTTATTGAAAATTAAACTTTATAATTTTTTTGATTTGTTTTTCACAAGATTATCATAATTTTATGATTTGGTATGTAAATTGATGAGTTGATCAAAATTAATTCAATATATTATTTTCTTGATATTTATTAAAAAAATTTATATTAAATATTTATTGTGAATTAAACTATATTTTTACTTTTTCTTGCTGACTGAATCATGTTAATGTTAAATCAATTTTTGTACTGTTTTTATTTTAATTAAAAAAAGTTATTAATAATATTTAAATATTTTTTATGTTAAAAAATCTGATAGACCCCGCAGGCAAAGCGCGTGAGAAATGATGTGGCTGAATTGAAAAGGAGAGGCGAATAAATTAATTTCCCAAATGCGTAGTCTAAACGATAAGAAAAGCTGAGCCTCTAGTATTTATGGTGGGTCCAAACGTGGCAAGTTAAGTAACCGAGGAATGGGACCCCCCTTGTTTTTCAAAGAAATGGAGGGCAGTCAAAAGTCGGCCTCGTAGCCCACCAAGCCGCTGTTGATTGTTGAAGGGGCCATCTGGAAAGATTATGTAGAAAAGTCAATGAGAATAGTTCTCCGCTTTGCAGGACCCCGTCCCAAGGCTCCTGTAAAGGTCGCATTTGCAAGCTGCCACTATCCCTATGAAACGTATACCGTGTTCTGATTACATTTATTATGTTATATTCAATCCAATTTAGTCATTAAATATCACATTGCAGGATACATGTTTAACTTTACATTCTTTTTATTTTTTTATAAAATTATTTCAATCATATAATTTACCGTGAATTTGACGGAATTCACATTTTCATAGTGATATTTATTGTAGCCTTTCCTTGATTATGATTTTTGTTTTAGCCCTTTCTTGATAATAATTTTGAAACCCGACTTGTCTGGCAGGTCGATTAAGGGTTAAAACCGAGCCAGGTTAAAGAAAAAAAAAAAAAAAACCCGGTATGACTCGGCAGGTTGACCAGACAAAACCATGCTTCAAACCCATTGATTTTTATTTTTTTTATTTTTTTACTAAAACAACATCATTTTGATTTTAAAAAAAACTCAATAATCCGGTTAAAACTTGATAACCCGATCAAAATCTAAAATTTAAATTTTAGATTAAACCGATTACCCGAATCTTAAAACTCTAGAAATTAGTGTTCTTTGGCGGATTCCTCTTTTTTTAGGCGGCTGAGTCAAGAATGTTACCCGTATCATCTGCCTCCATTGCTTAAATTTTTGTAGAAAAGTCAATGAGAATAGTTCTCCGCTCTGCAGAACCCCGTCCCAAGGTTCCTGTAAAGGTCGCATTTGTAAGCTGCCACTATCCCTATGAAACGTATACCGTGTTTTTTATGACATTTATTATGTTATATTCAATTCAATTTAGTCATTAAATATCACATTGCAAGATACGTATTTTTCCTTAAAAAATTACCAAAAAATAAACCATCAAAAAATCATGATTAAACTATATAAAGATAATTTCTTATTTTAGATTTTATCATATAGTGTAACGTGTGTTTTTTTTCCGCTTATCAGTGGTTTTTTCTTTTATCAACCGTTGTAATGTTTGGATATTTTATAAGGAAATTTACGAAACTCACATGTTATTTAAAATTACTAGATGTTTGACTCGTGCTATGTCGCGTGCTATAACTTGTCTTTTTTAAAAAAAACCCAACAAATTATTTCAATATATTTTTTTATATAAAAAAATCAAATTATAAATAAAAAAACTTATTGATAAAGTCCTAAAAATTTAAATAGTTTAGAAATAGAGCTCTCGGGTTGGATAATTGGTTAATCAATTGGTCATAACAATCTCATTCATTTTTCCTAGTCAATGAGATTGATAGCTTATATTAGGTGCTTAGTAGGTCAATGTAACCTGTGATTAACATCTTACTTAAATAAATATCTTTTTAAAGAGATAAAATATAAAAATATTTTTTTAAAAAATACCCTAAAAATATAACTTTATCACATAATTAAATAAAGTTGGTTCAACCTATAATAATAAAATTACATAACTTTGTTGAAGCAGTATTTTCTTGGATTTTATTCTATAAAAAAATTAAATGTTTTAGCTTGTATGATGAATTTTTATTTATTTACAATGACGGTCATGTTCCAGCAACTATTAAAAACAAGAGTACACATTCCACAACTCTTAAAATTAAATCAATACATATAACAAGTAAAACTTAAATAGATACACTTAACATCCTACATAAATACCCCAACAATTAAATATCTCATAAATTAAATGAATACATATAACAACATCCAAAAAATCAAAACATAGATGATAAATCTTGACTCTTCTCGATCCAAAAGACCGAGCATGTGAGGTTCTTAAACGTTGCTGCTGCTCACTTTTGCTTTTGTTCCACTGACAATGCGTTCAGCAATCCTATTTCATTTTTTCCTGTATACTTGTGTGAAAACCCTGCATCGAGCTCTGCAGAAAGCAGCGGAAGAGAATAGTATAATGGATTGAATGATATCTTTTCTCAACAAATGGCAGCAGCGCAATTAGTAGAAAGTCAGCTGCGGCTTTTGAAACACAAGGTGTTCTAATTATTTTTTTAATTTTCTGGAAGAAAATTCATCAAGGTTTCTTCTTTTCTTTCTATCTTTCTTCCGTTTGGTTTTTTTAATTTCTAAATTCTCTGGTTTCAACATTAGGGCAATTTATTTATTAGAATGCATCTGATCAGTATTAGAAATGTGTTCTTAAGATTGCCTGGTTCCAATCGTCTACCATTTTCAACTTTCAAGACCAAGCAAATGGTCTCCTCAGTTCACACTGAGAATTTGACCGATATGAGAGAGAATCGAATCTTCGTTCTCTGTTCAAATTTTTGTCCTTGCTCTTCTTAGAAAGCTTGAAACAATGTCACAAAGAAGCTTAAAGCACATGTTGATGGAGTTACACTTGACAACAATTCCATGATATAACTTGGAGAAGTACCAAAAGACGTTAATGCACGTATACAAAGCAGCAAATCAAACCGAAGAAGAAAGAACCTCTTCAACCAAATGCCAACAATATGATGAAGTGATCTAAACTTTCATTTCTCAGGAATTTTTTTCCCTTTCCGTACCTTGTGCAGATTCAGACACTAGCTGCTTGGAATACACACGGTGCCGCCTTTCTCTACCATATATGACCCAGAAGATTAGAGAAAGCATAACTGCAGTAGAGACCATCACCAAACCTATGTAGATCCATCTACTGTATCTCCTGAGACTTGGACAATGATCCTTGTATATGTCACTGAATGTTTCCCTTGCAAAAGTGCAGTCTCCTAGCTCAATCAGGAAAGGAGCATAATTATTCAATCCATAGCTCACATTTATTGCAGCTGACATCTGGCTGTAGAATGCAGGGGTCAAACGTCCTGTCGTAGCACATATCCCGGTCGGTGAAACCTGACACACATAGCTACTCCATACCTGAACAAGTTGAGCGAAAACATTGAGTAATTCTTCCAATTTTTGGCATGAGGGAGTTTGTAAAACTCTCCAGTTTCTTTGCTGATGTAATGTTATTAAGGGAAATTTTAGGCAGAATGAAAGGGCTGGCAAGAGTTCGTCAATCCTGCCTTTACTTTATAGCCTAGTAATGGTTCCTTCAGTACATATGCATCTTAAAACTTCAATTGTTTCTGGCTTCTATTAATTTACCTGTGTAGCATTGGTCAAGTCCACCTCACCAGCACTGCAAGGCCGAATCGTCAAGTCCGCATAAAATGGGTTGCAGAGTATTGGCACCAACGGACCAGATTGGTTGATGTACATTGGTTTGAAGTTGGGGGAGAAGTTGAGATTAGAAACATTAGTGATGACCTGGTTGACCACTTCTACAAGCTGGGAAGTGATTTCCTTGCTCTTTATCAAGGTATCTTGGGTAGTTGCTTGGTCCACACAGGGCAGAATATCGTCTAAAGCTGTATGAGCAGTGGGGTTGTGCACCCAATGATCCATAGCAACACAAGTATCTCCAGCCACGCTAGCATGTACAAGAAAGAATAATTAGAAATTTGGTGAGGGAATCAGATATTAAAAAAAAAATTAAGAGAAAAATGAAGAACTATAAAGGAAATAAGAAATCTAAAAGGACTACTTTTAATTTCTTTTAAGCATACTAGCTTGCAGGTTAAGAAACAATAGCACTCCTAGACCTAGTAAAGGTAGTGCACTTGCAGCGTGTTTGTTATCCCAACCCCATCATTCTAACGATGTCCATTTTGAAGACTATATCCGTGTCATGACGTGACAGCATTCTATTAATCCATTAAGGGACTGGATAAATTTGGAGTTAACATGAGATGCTAAACGAAGTTCAATAAGAATAAGATCCACCACCCTTTAAGATCCTTTTAACTTCGAGTCTAATAAGGGATTCATAGAGTGATCGCCTCCTATAAAAGGATGCTTCCAGTTGGAGTGAGCACGGTGAACAGACTCAAAAATTAGACAAAGCAACCATAGAAGCAGAAACAAAACAGTAGATGGGAAAGAAGTTACAGAATTGAATATGAAAGATGAATGAGAACATGATTTAGGTGAATCATTTTGGAGATAGTTGAAACAAAGAGATGAATGTTAAGTGTCGTGTGATATCCAATGCGGTACAAACAGTTTGATCCTTGTTTCGAACATGATCAGTAGAATTATTCCGGACTAAGAATATTTAAGTTTCAAATGGCAGGACAGATTCACTGTTTGGAAAATTGTTGACAGTAACTACAGATCAGTCTTCTCTTTACAAATAACACCAACCAGAAGGCTGTAAGAAGATGATCTTCACATTTCTCACCACAAGGACTAATCAAAGTATTCTAGTGAGTTTCAACCCGCTAGATGATAGATGTCAGCAAAAAACTTTAGTTCAGTGGACATAAGAGTTGGTATCTGTACCAAATAGACTTTCACGAGACATCTGCAACCGGACCAATAAGCATAGTCAGCAGCATATAACTTACTTGTGGAGAAGAAGGAATGTGCCACACAAAATGAATGTTCCAGCAACAAGAATCCATCCAACAATGACCAGGCTGCAACAATTTTATGAGGTTCATCAATCGAGAGCAGGTAACAATTAAATGCAATAATGCTGAGACTACAAGACAACGGGGCACGAATGTTGAGATTTAGAAAATCACTTACATGTACACCAGGAACTGCATGCCGAAAATTGAGAACACTAGAACACAAAAACTCAAAACATCATTACATGCGCTTTGCAACAACTTTTAAACATTGGAATCATTCACACTTTGTCTTGTCAAGAAAAAAAGAAGAGGGCTTACGGAATCCAAGAAATGTTAGGAGAAGCATAATAGCAGCAGTAGTAATCAGTGCCACTCTCCTGCATGAACAAGCTCATTATATGATCAAGGAGACCTACTCAATCAGATACAATAAGCTTCGGTATCCTTCAACTTACACGGAATCCAGGAGATCTTTTATGTCTTCTGAATTATCCACCGTTTTGTCAGCAAGGACACTAGCAGAAGAATTAATTCTTGTTCCAATCTGGTCAATATCAGTTTGGACATTAGAAGGTAGAAAAACTTCATCAACTCCAACTAGCTTGGCTGAAGCAATAAAATCTGACACAGCCCTTAGTTTATCGACTGTGGTGTCTGCCTGATTCACAACATACTCCAAAGTTTCTGTTGTGCTTTTGTGAAATCTTTCCTGAGCAGTATATAGAACAACACATCCAATCCTGTGGCCAAAAAATTCAGCATTAGTTTCTTCATAATAGATTGATGCATGTATACACAGGTGCATGCACATATGCGCGCACGCGCATGTGTGTGTGTGTGTGTGTGAGAGAGAGAGAGAGAGAGAGGCATCTACATAGCACAAATGCTGAAGAGAATGAGGAAAATGAGGGAGAGAGCATAAGCTGTTTGAGAGTAGCCATAGCGCTGCCTTTTGCAACAGAAATGACAAAGACAACCAATGAGTAAGCACAGCCCAAATACCAGGAACCAGACTGCAGCAATAGCAAACAGAGGAGCTGCAGTGAAACCTACAGACTGCATTCAAACAAAATTTTCAGTTACCAGAGAACTCTCGAAGAAATCTGAAAACCCAGCCTAAACACACAATTAGAATGTGGTTAGTATCAAACAAGCAAAATACAACACAGAATGTCCATTCAATAACTCTACATTGTTTTCCTCGAGCACAACATCCACCGATAACTTTTCATCACCTGCTAGAAGGTAGATTATTGATTAATGCTGTTATTTTATTTTGATTAACTTGAATCATTTGCCTAGACAAGACTATTATTCTGGTTCAAGAATTTAGATAACATGCAAGGCACATTTCAAGCAAGTAGCATTAAACACTGCTTGATATCAAACCATATCAACAGCGTGCCTCGTCACAATCATTCTCATAACGATATCGGATATCAGAACTAGCAATTTGTTATCTTCAACAAACTGTAATGAAAAGTATCTATACTGATTTCAACAAGATTCTAAGATTATTGGTATTTTTCTTGATTAAAAGATTAGAGAAATCAGCAATTAATGATTGAATGTTGCTAAACTCCGCATATTTTTTCCAGTTCTATTAATGAATGCAAATTGGGATCTTTCCTCCCTCACAAACAATTATGACATTCATTTCATACATAGTCTCTAAAGCACCCTGACCATAAACTAGTACATCACATTCACTTCTTTCCCTGCATAGCATATTGGCATGCTGACAACATGTTAGAAATGTAAGATCCAACCTAGTAATTGTCAACTGGTAATTAAGAAAGATTGAAACCCTACACGTCTACAACAACAACAGTACATAATCATCAATGAACAACCTAAAAAGACAAAGAAAGATGAGTGCTAGCGGGGTTTGACCGTTGATGAATAAACTTACAGCCCAGTAATGACGATCACTGATATTCCATCCTCCAGTGTATCTTTTGAAATCATTAAGAGGGTCTTTTCTGTCAGTCCTCTTTGGAGCTAACACCAGTACTGGTGAGTTATCAACAGGTTCACCGATGGGTGCCTCCACCACAGGCCTCCTTGTCCCCCATGAGAACTCCACTTCATACTTAGCTTCATCTGCTCTCCCTGCCACTGCATTGCAAAATCAACACAAAATGATACAATTTTATATGCAAACATCAAAGGTGAGTAAAGTAAAGATTTTCTGCTTGGTAGCTTAGAAAATTCAGAGAAACAAAGGAAAAAAAACAAAATTTTGCAAATCTAAGTGTGTTAGTTTAGGCTTCCAAGAAGCATGAAAACTTGCAATAATCAAGTAAAAAAGTTTCAACATGCACATTTTAGTGGGGTCACATAAAAGTGTTGAAACACTAAAGTATAACACTCCAGTCCTCTTTTTTCTTGCTACATTTTCTCAGAAACCAAACAGAAGTTGATGAAACAGCGGAACTTAACAGAAAAGTTAAGAGAGAAGAAGTGTACCAGCAGGGGGTAGAGCAAGGAAAGAAGGGAAGGGAACAGAAGCACCATGTGAGAGGGGAACGAATGCTGAAGAAGTAAAGAAGACAAAGGTGAGCAGAAGAAGAGTAGATGACAGTAACCCGTGACATAACATGATGGCACACGGTCACAGAGAGGGGGAGGGAGGGAAAGAAAGAGGCTCTCTGTTTTTCTTTACTGGGTTGTTTGATGCAAGCTTTTCAGATAAAGACACAGAAAATCTGTTGGTTCTTTTCTTCCTTTCCCATTGGACATGTAACAATCTTAATTTTCTTCTTTCTTTCTTTCCTTTTCCTATTATTGTTAATTAATCTCAACTTCTTTTTTTTTTTTTTGGTAAGCAATCTCAACTTCATAAGGTGAGTGAATTAATTAATCTAAAACTTAAAAAATTTAAAACTACAACGGAATATGGTATTTTTATATTAATAAAACTCAAAATAATAAACGATTAATTGTTCAGTAACAGATGGAGTAGAAAAGTAGGGAGGTGGAGAGCTTATGTGTTATGGGATGAAATGATGGAAAAAGGGTTCCAATGCAAAATGGAAACCAACTGGATGGGTCCCGGAGGGGGCGAGTTTCCCAAAAAATTACGACCTTTGTCGTCCCTTTTTTGTCTTCGAAACCGGAAATTGTTTTCTGAGGTCCACAATTTCCGGCCATTTTCATGGCTTTCAATGTTTTCTTGCCTTCCCGCCTCGCAGCCTATGGCTAGAGCAGGCCATGTTCTTGAGAGAGAGAGAGACTCCAGAGAGATGGGTAACTGGGCTCTCCAGGCATCCTGTGTGGGCCTTTACCACATGGTTTTCAACTCGATTTTTAAAATCCATCATTAGCAATTATTGATGCGTGTGCAAAAAGAATTGTTCGAGGTATTTTCGTATAAAATCAGAGAAGACGAGTTTATTAATTGAATTTTTTTTTTTGTTTTAAATGGATTTTTTCTGTTTCTCCGATCATCTAGAAAATTAAAGAAAATCAAAATAATTACCTCTCAAAATCTCCACCGTAAGAAACAATAATCCATCGAGAAATATTTTCATAATAAATAAAAAAAACTAGAAATACAAACAAAAAAATATTTTGTAAAAATGAACACAGCCTTAAGTTTTTTTTTTTTTTTTTTCATGTTTTAAGAGTGAAGTGCTCTCTAACGAAACCTCCTAGACACAAGTATTTGCATCTCTACAGTTTAGAGTTGCTAGAGATGAAGCAAAATATCCCTTTTCGTTGATTATTTCCGAAGGTTCCAAGCCAATCAAAATTATAGTGTGTAGTATCGAGGCACTGTAATATATATTTTTTATTTATTTAATAAGATAATATTAAAAATAAATTTTAAACAATAAAAAAATATTTTTAAAAATAGCCATCATTTTCATGATAACAAATATATCTCTATGATAACAAACATTACATTATATACATATAGCTTATTACGTCCTATACCATGATTAGAATGTCGCACACTTAGAACAAACAATACAATGCTTCACATTTTATTTTGAGATTTATTATTTTGAGAATTATAAGAAAATAGAATAAGATAGCTGAATGATCAAAATAAGTCTAATGTACAATAAGAAACATTCTTTTTAAATAATAGAAATCAGGAGACCCGACTTACAATTATTTTTAAATTACTTGTAAGTAGGAGTGTGTGGTTATAGTTACTTTTTAAAGTGTTGTTTATATTAAAATATATTAAAATTATATATATTTGTTTTTATTTTTTTAAAATTATTTTAAAAATCAATACATCAAAACAATCCAAAATATATATATAAAAATAATTTTTAACAAAAAAAATTTTAATTTTTCAAAAACACTAATACAATTATATTTTTAAACATTCTTTAAATTTAGAAGTTGTCCATATCTCCTTTAAGTATTTCAGAGTACCATAATTTCTATTTTTTTTATGTATTTTAAAAACATGCTTTATAAGAAAAAATATTAAATTATTTTAAAAAATTTTCTTTTTATGATTTAAATATTTCAATAAAAAAGTCACTTATATAAATACTCCATGCATCACAATACTCAAACCTGTACAGATAAAAAAAATCATGGTAAGAGGTGACGCACAACTGACATGTCGCCTAGGTAAAAAAAATCTAAAATAACAGTGACAGCTCAGTTTGTCAGTGACTTGTTCCAACCACAACCAAGAAAACTTTTTTTTTTTTTTTTTTTTCCCTGCAACGGCCACAGCCTCCTTCCCTCCCTTTCTAGCAGCCATAGACGCTTATATAACACAAAGAGAGATCTTTAGACTTTAGAGAGAGAAAGTGTGTTTTAGAGAGAGAAACAAAAAATGGGCTGTGGGAATTTCTTCTTTACAGTACTAATAACCTTCTCAGTAGCCCTTATAACATACAATATCCTTATATCAGCAAACGCACCACTTAAACAAGACTTACCAGGTCCATCATCAAGATCAACACTTTTGGTTGACCCAGTAATCAAGATGCCATTAGAAAGATCAAGAAGATCGAGTTTTGGTAAAAAGAGACTGTTTCATACAGCTGTGACAGCTTCTGATTCTGTGTATAATACTTGGCAGTGTAGGGTGATGTATTATTGGTACAAGAAGCATAAAGATGGACCCAATAGTGAGATGGGAGGGTTCACTAGGATCTTGCATTCTGGAAAGCCTGATAAGTTTATGGAGGAAATCCCAACTTTTATAGCACAGCCCTTGCCTGCTGGGATGGATCAGGTTTGTGTTCTTTTGAAATTTGGGTCTGTTTTAGTTTTTTGATTTAGGTAGTTTACTTTTAGAATTAGTTGAAGTTGCACTCACTTTGAGAGTTGGTCAAAGTCTTTAACTTGGTTAACTGAATTTGAGAGTATCATGATTGTTAAAATCTGGATTATTGAACATTGTCACGATTCAGACCTGAATTTGGATAGAAATTGATTGATAGTGTGAGGGGCTAGTGCATTTTGTCGTGATGCAAATTGATTGATGGCGTTATAGTAGAAAATAGAAATTGCTGATTGTATAGAGACTCTGGCTTGAAGCAGATGGCTTCCTGCTGGCTTCTTTTTGGGAATGACAAGTCAACCCAGCCAAAAAAAAAATCCGAATGATGTTCCCCTCATGCTTCAATGGAGAAAATTGGGAGAAACTGGTCGTATTTGAAGATTTTCCTTGTTTTCGGCGTTACTATTGGTTAAATTTCCATTATTTGCTTATCTCAAATCTTACACAATCACAGGGCTATATAGTTCTCAACAGACCTTGGGCATTTGTGCAATGGCTTCAGAAAGCAGACATAAAAGAAGAGTACGAAACGTTAAAATCCCCAGCTTCTGTGACGAGTTGATCTTTATTTCAGTAGATTTGACTTTATCCATGTTGTTTTACTTTGTACTCAGTTACATATTGATGGCAGAGCCAGATCATATTATTGTTAAGCCCATCCCAAACCTATCTAAAGATGGCCTTGGAGCTGCATTTCCTTTCTTTTACATTGAACCAAGAAAGTATGAGTCTGTCCTCCGAAAGTACTTCCCTGAGGACAAGGGACCAATTACAAACATCGACCCCATAGGAAATTCTCCTGTCATTATTGGGAAGGTTTGTGTTTTAATATGCTCTCTGACTGTATTGTTCTTCCAAATAGTGGCCTTTTCTTGATTGTCTGTGCAACATTGTTAGGAATCTCTTAAGAAGATTGCTCCCACTTGGATGAATGTCTCCTTGGCAATGAAAAAGGATCCCGAAACAGATAAAGCTTTTGGCTGGGTGCTTGAAATGTGAGACTTTTGTGGTTAACTCCATTTTTGCGAAGACCTTATTGTAGGCAACTGACCTTTTCTGCTTCCCCTTACTCTTTGCTAAATACAGGTATGGTTATGCTGTTTCATCTGCTCTACATGGTGTTGGCAACATCCTGTACAAGGACTTCATGATTCAGGTTTGATTAAAGTAGCACTTCCTTGCTGTCATACACCAGTCTGAAAAAATGTAGAAAACTCCCTCAAGTTCATTTTTTATATATTTCAAATTTTAGGGATTGCCTTTTACTAGTAGTTACCCATTTTGCATCTCTTGACAGCCTCCTTGGGATACAGAAGTTGGCAAGAAGTTCATAATTCATTACACTTACGGATGTGACTATGATATGAAGGTAGTCTACTGTTGATATAGACTGATACAATTTTATGTTCTATGCTGTTCTGTTCAAGTATGAAGAAAAGAAAAGGAGGAACAGCTTCTGACTTCTTGGTTTATTGTAATTACATTCATTTGCTACTATTAAGGCTGGTTCAACAAGATTTTGGTTTTTGTTTCTTTGATTGCAGGGTAAATTAACCTACGGAAAGATTGGAGAATGGAGGTTTGACAAGAGATCTTATGATACGGCTATACCCCCAAGAAACCTTCCCTTGCCTCCACCGGGTGTTCCAGAGAGTGTGGTATGTTTCATTTCACCTTATAGTCCTAACTTGTTGCCGCATGATTATGATGCACGAAAAGCTTTAACAAACAATTTAACAAGCTTTTCGGCCCTTGGAGTTTTCCGTTCTTGCTCATTTTTTTCCCATTTCTACACGGGGAACTAATTCTGTCCTAAAATTCAAGATTTTGCTACTTTTACCATTAAGTAGAGAACGGGAAATTTATGCAACCCAACATCCCAGGTGTGAACTGCAATTTCCTGGGAGCATACCCATACGGAATAAACTCAAGCTCCCTTCAAGTATCATATTTAGTGCTGGATTAAAGAGTACTTTTAAGTTTTTGGTAATTAATATCTTGGTAATGCTGAAAGGTCAAATGGGCACGTTAAATTTTTTTTAGTAAATTGTTGGATGTATTGAAATTAAGCTACTGCAATAGTCAGCTTTAGGTATAGCAACCAAGTTTAGGCAAATTCTTGGTTCTCTTTACCCATCTGGGCATATTGCCAGTCTCTAAAAGCTACCTTAGATATATATTGGATTTGATTTTGCAACGGATAATCATAATCTCGCCTGTACAGTGGAAAGTAATCACTATTAAGCTCTAAGATCGAAGCTTTGCTGTAGAGTGATGTCCCGACATCAGTTCAAGTTCATGTTATTTAAGCAAATATGACATGGCAGGTTACTCTGGTGAAAATGGTGAATGAAGCTACTGCAAACATTCCAAATTGGGGATCCTAAAGGGGACACGGTTGGAAACTACCAAGGAAGCTTGGGTTTGCTGCTTGATGCGACTAGGGCCTTTGTATAATTTGAGGTGCCGTATGTTATGCGAAAAAGGTTGTGAGCATTTGAATCTCTTGCAACCCTTGGCAGTCGTTGGGAGCTAGCAGACTGCAATGTGCTCGATGTAATAGTAACCTACACGAATAAATTCAGATCAGACTGACACTATTGGCCGATGTACACTTACAGTATTACTTGAGTATTCCTAAACACTAGCCTTCATCTGCACCTGATTAGTTTTATGTATTATCTACTGTTACAGGCATGATTCTTTTTTCCCGTAATTTTTATTACTTCTAAACAGAGGATAGTCTCCTCGCATGGAGAACCGGAAAAAAAAAAAAAAAAAAAAAAACAGTAACATTGTAGTTCTAAAAATGGCTCTGTAACAGTGCTTCCGTCGATTGCTCATATTTTTTATTGATGCAGTTGGCGAAAGCAGAAATAACGCGCAGGATTTTGGAGCAAAACATTGGCCAAGACAACTGGTTAATAATGCTGTTCTAACACTACCATAAATGTTAAACTCTCAATTACAGTACAGAACGGTGGCCAAGCTAGTATGAAAGGCCCGCTCTTGATATCCATGGTCAGCAGCACCATAGATGTTAAGGCTGGCTTGTGGTCACTCGTTTTCCTAACCATTGATAACTAGGGACCATGTATATCATGCCTGAGCTTTGAGGGTGTACTCAAGTAGCCATAGAAGTTTGGTAGGGAAGATTTGAGACCTAAAAGCTTGGTTTAAGTTCAAACACAAGGCGGGACAGATCGGATTTAAAAGGCGGTACCAAAACATGAAAAATAAGAGGAAATAAGAAGAGTTGGCTTTTGAATGTAAAACATAATGTGCTCCAACTTGCCATGCATAGAAGTTCAAATCCTAAATGGGAATGGATAGGGTGGGATTTAGGAATAAGGGAGCATTACCTCTCATTGTGTAAATCAGACTCACTGGACCTCCGGATGAACCCAAAAAAAAAAAAACAGAACAATGTTGCTTTCGTTTTCAAAACCATAAAATTCCACATCATCCAATTATGTGCAGCAGCTAGACTTGTCAGTGGCCACAAGTCGTGCTCTGTTCAGGTAGGAAAGCCTTGATCTCTCCAGGCATATCAGAGCATACATAAGATACTTTTATGGAGATTATCGTGGTGACCACCAGGGAATGGCAATGCTTTCATGTTCAGGGGCTAGATATTAACAACTGGCTTGATTGAGGGGGTTAGAAAAATGTAGCTTTTACAAGAAGAATTGATTATCAATTCAAATATCGTCTGCAGTTTTTTGAATTGCAAAAACAAGGGATCTTCTTACCTTCATCTTCATTGTTAAAATGGTAGTCATATGTTATCTCTTCTCCTGGACATATATCTCTCTCAGCGAAAAAAACCACCTGCAAATCCAGAAATAAACAGTGAAGCTCGTGCCCTAACTATACCAAGTTTTCTGAGCACAATGTAATGAATTTACAATGTATGATTTGGATGAAAGTGGCTAAGTTCATTGTGTAATTCAGAATCTCATCTTGTCCAAGCTAATAAAAGTAAATAATGATCATGAAGAATGATACTAGAACAGCATTTTGCTTTACCTTCTTTTCATTCCTCACAGAAATCACTTTGGCGACACAATTTGGCTGGTCATGCAAATTAAAAAAGAAAATCTAAGAGAAAGCAAACAGTAGAAATGAAAAAAAAAAAACATATATATATATATATATATATATCAAAAACTAGACATTTACCAGACACGAATGGTTGACAAAACGAGCAATGCCCCCTTTACGTGTTGCATCAATTATATGCTCTTTGTCAATCCTGAAGAAGTAGCAAGCACTCTTGTATTGCAGCTTTCTTCCATACTCGTACTCTCTTTTATCAGCCACACGTTGCCCAACAATCTCACCCACATACTCCACCACCTAAGAATCATCACAATGCATCATGTTGTGCAATTGAAAGAGTGGGGTTCCATTACTTTAGGGTAAAGAGTCAAACCATTGCACCGCGATAGATGAATCTGGACGTGTAAAGTCCAAGGGCATGAATGCCAGACTTATAAACAATCAAATATTTCCAACCCTTGGCTTGTTTATAACGAGCATATTCTTTCTGCAAGCATGGGGTAACACATATAATATCACATACATTGCACCACAATTGTCTAATAATGTTGCAAAACTCCAAATGATATAAGATCAATTAACAAGTAAAGAAGAAAGAATAGAAGAGATATAGAAAGTAGGAAACAAGGGAGAAAACTAGAGGATGGGCCATTAAATAATTCCCAGTGATGCAAATGTGAGGGGTAAGATTTTTAGAACCGCAGTAATGCAAAAATCATTTATGTTTAGCAGAATAACATGGTATACTCGAGAAAAAATGAAAAGTCCGCAAGATCACGCTCAACTGCAAAACCTCCTTTGTAGGGATGAGCATCTTGTGTACATCCCTGATTTGCAAATAACTTAGAAACATCACAAACTTCATATATATAATATTTTCTGAGCCTTGCATGCTAATCATTGAAAGAAGCAACATGGGTTTGATAACAGAATGAATCAGTTTTGATTCAAATGCCAACTGTATGTTAATGCAGTTAAAAATTTTAGGTGAAATAACTGGAAGAAAAAAAAATTTGGTTGTCAGCAGATGGAACATACCCGACAATCATGCTCCACATCTGACATTGGCAACTTGGAAAGCCCAGTGCATGACTTCTGTCCATTAATGTGCAACCAAGCATTAAGCTGCTCCTGGGGAACAAGGCATACACCCTTCCCTTTTGAATGACCATGAAGATTATGCCAAAAGCCATCTCGTTTCCGTCCCTTGTAGCCCTTGAGTGACAGACAGAAGGGAAAAAAATCATTGAGAGTCAAAAGAGTCCTGTGGAACACCCACCTACACCCACAAAGAAAGAAAGAAAAGAAAAAATACCTCAGTCCTAGCACAACTCTCTTCCTTTTCTCCGACACAACCTGTTTTATTGTTAGCAGCATCACATGCATATTCATCTGCTGCGTACCTGGCATGAAGTGCACATCTCCCATAAAAGCCAACATTTTCATTGTCTACACCTTCAACCTCACTTTGCAACAGGCCCTGCAGTCCATAAAGAAATTTTAAAGAGCACATAGAACCTCCAGCAAAAAAAAAGGCCATAGCAGTTTTAAAAGGAAACTGCTAAATTCATGGAAATTTGAATGGGAATACAACTAATTGCGAGAAAGAAAACAACCACTGGCAGGACCAAGCCTGCAATCCAAGCCGAGGATGGATTTTTGGGGTTCAGCTCCCCCATGGGATCACAACCCTAGCCAATTATATATAATGGGCAATAATTTTTAATGCATAAACCAAACAAAGTAGAGTACCTTCTGATGAGCACACCAAGGATGAAATTGAACAGAGCAGTTCGCAACCCTGCATTGTATGCATGAGCCACCAGGTCGATTACACATGGAGCAAACCTAGGAAAGAAATGATAAACATGGAAATGAATACATCAATTGATAATTTAAATGAATAGAATCTGGTGGAAATTTTTTAATCCTACATATAGAGTTTGTTTTCTCGCATGTAAATAAACTTGAATCATTATGAAAAAGAGATGCAGGTAAGCAAAGTGTATTCATATACCAAGGAACTTAACAAGCCCATTGGCTCATTTGATAACCATGTGGCATCACCATGGGCTCTATCTCAGGAGGTGATGAGCTCACATTTTTACGAGCTTAAATTTCCCAGTTATGAAAAATATGGTTCAAAGTGTGATTATCTGTACAATTTATCCTAACAATTGCAACTTTGGAACTGCAGGCTATTAAACATACATCCTACAAGTTCAATTTCAATGTTTACCGTGTTTGCTCTAGGGTGTGAAGCACCTGACACGTCAAAAGCACTCATGGTATCAACATTTGGGCATCGTGTCCCAGGAGTCCAAAGGCCACAAACCATGTGAACCCACTGCTTAACAGTGGAATCAAGTACTCCAGCTGTAATGCTGTTATGTACCTTCAGATTACTAACATAAGACAAGGAATTCCGTAAATTATTCAATTGCTTCTGCATATCAATACTCCAAACAGATGGAGTGGATGACTCGATATTTTCAGGTCTTAAAACTGGATAAGAGTTATTTCCATGCACAAATCCTGAGGAGTGCAACTTGCTAAATTCATCCTGCAATGTTATGGCAGAAGAATCTGAATTCTTAGGCCTGCTTTCTGTTTCAAAGCTCCAAGCTTTCAAAAGGCTCTTCGCTATTGCATGACTCCGAAGTGCCTGGGTCAAAGCCCCACCTCCATAACCACAAAGAACACAAACCTGGATTATAACAAATTAGAAGGCATTAGAAAATCACAAGATACAACATAGAAGAACAATGCTGATAAACGCACAAGAAGTAATAAAACTGGCTAGAGAAAATGGGGTGCATGAGTACAAAACTCCTTGACAAATATAATTTAACAGTTTTTTTATTATAATGTCATTCACTAACAAACAAAAGCAACAGGGACTAAATCATTGTTCTCAGATACTCTCAACAGATGGTTAAAAGGGGAAAGTGGGCAAGAGCAAAATCTCATTTATCATTAACATAACATGTGAAAAACAGGGAAGCAACACATGAAACAAGGAAGAAGTATAGAGTGCAGAAAAATGGCAAGGATAAGGAAAACTTTGGACAGGACAACGAACATAAAAGCGTAGCTGATAGTTAATTGAGAATTTATCCAAGAACCATATTTCTTACAGTATATTTTGCACCAGTTCGGCAAGGTCTGCAATACCAGTGACCTTTAGGCACTCTGGAAATGCCATAGCAAGCCTGGTGTACCTACATATCAAGAAACTCATCAGCGTGACAGACTAGTTAGGAGAAACACAGAAGAAATTGATCTGAAATAATTTAACAGCTACATACTTTGATTAAACATTGGCCACACTCTAATAAGCAATTAACTTCATCCTTATTTGAGCTTCCACAGACACAGCAGAATGAATCTGAATCCGTAGCAGACAAGTGCTCTCGCTCTAGAATATTTCTGAAACACAACCAATTAACATAAAAAATTAAAGAGTTATAGTTTCTAAGCAATGTCCAAAATTAAATATTACTAAAATCTGAAGCTGCACTAAATAGAAGAAAGGTTAGATTTATTAACTGAGTATTAATTTTCTTGCTCACCTTTTGGCATTGACTTCGCCTGATTCATGTGTGCAACTATTAGAATCTTCAGAACTCTTTATAATTTTCCCATCTTTCATCTTTTGTCCACATTTCAAAATCTTCTTATGTGAAATCTTCACGGAACAGGAACTCATTCCTGAAAAAGAACATCAATGGAGTAAAAAAAACAGGAGATTTTGTTCACTGAAAGGACCTCTCAAACATGGACTAAAATACAACTCTGGATTGAATACCAACAAACATGCATGCTCGCAAGACACATGAGCTGGATTTCTACTCTAAGACAGCCATTGAAATTTCTGGTTCGTGGCTTAATTTTCAGAGCACAGTAATCCTTCTTACTTCTAGTCTACTTATTCTTCCATTGAATAGATGGAAACATAGATCACTTGAACGTGATAAAGAAAAAAAAAATCAAAATTACCTTTCAAAGTAAGCTCATTAAGGCTGCGTCTACGAATTTCCTTGAACTTTGGCTTTGACTGAGTGTGAGTACTACTGCCTAAAATACCACAACCTCCCTCAGTTTTGCCATCTCCCTCTTTCTCTAACACCAACAACTCATCAGCAAAACGCTTGTCCTGACCAACAGATGCAGTCTCCCTCTCTTTGACAGAATTGCAAAAAATCATCTCGTCAAAACCTGAAGCATCATTGCCTCCACTTTCTTTCTTCATATGGGAGGATCTGCATGCATTAGTCCAACCAAAGCTTGTATTTTTCAACCCCCTCGTGGAAGTTATTGTAGGTTTTTTGTTTTTGGTAGGCGTGCATTTTTTCGCAGTTCCAAGTATCGTATCAAGAGAAACAATTTTGGCTGGTTTTGGTAGATCTCCAACCATTTCTCCATTAGATATCTCACCATACTTCCCACACACCACTGGCCTTGGCTTCCTGTAACAAACACTCGACTGTTGACTCAAAGACACCTTCAGATGACTCACTGGAGCACACCTCAAAGGTTTTTCACCAACAGCACAAGTTGGCTCTATTGTCTGAGACTGTGCGCAACCATCAGAAGTCCTGCTTTTTCTGAATTTATTTCTGCCTGAAACCTCAATGATTTTACATGAAGAAGCATTATCGTTTAATTCTTCCCCATCCTCATCCTCTCCATCCCTTCCATTATAAAGTTCTTGTAAATCTCTCTTACGAGAAAGTGGTTTGGACAGGGACATTATAGACTTTCCATTGGAATTAGGTTTTATAGAGGATACACAAAAGTGTAAGGCATTTCTAGGCCAGACGAAACAATGTGGGCATCTTTGGATAAACAGCGCTGATTGGCAGTTTCATCACACTCAGGATATTTATCCTGCACTGCATGACCAGCGGTGCCTCGTGATGCATCCAGCATCTCTGGTTTTGTTTCTCTCTTCCTCTTTGCAGTTTTAAAGCCCCTGTCAGGTTCAGGAGGATGATTGGTTTTCTCAAGAACAGTAACCTCAGCCTGGATTTGATTTCGGCCTCTCTTCCATGTCAAGGAATCCATGAGCTTAACCTCATCAAGAAGACTTCGAGATGATTGATTGTTAATGACTTTTGAAGATCCATCTTTCCACAGTCTTGTCTTACAAGTAGAGCCACAGAAGCCAGCACTTCTGTCACTTTCAACAGCATCATCTGATGACCAGCATTTATCAATGCCTGATCCTTCATCAACTACAAGATGTTTCATGCAGCTAGCATTTCCAGTAACAGCAATTGAAGAATCCACTTTGTTAACCTCATTTGATGCCTGAGTAACAGCAGGGGTAGAACATCCAGAAGATATATTAGATATTTCTTGCTCTCTGAAGGAGTCAACCATGTGAACTGCTCCACTGGAACACTTAGCAGCTGTGTCTCCAAGATGACCTGATTCATGTTGTCGTCTGTCCAAGTTGCCAGCTGATTGGTCTACACGAGCCCCCTGGCAGGCATTTTTTTTCTTGCTTGGCACATCCTTCCACTGAGAGGTGCAACTGATATTCTTAGGTGCCTGCCCCTTCAATTTTCCACAGTGATCTAAGGAAATAGTATTTTCACGTGGAATGAAGTTATCTTTAGCAATTTGTGAAGCCATCAAAGTAGGGATTTTTCCACCAACACCTCGCATAGGTTCTCTGAAGGAATTAGGATGATTACCACCTCCACATTTCCCTCCTAAACATTTTGTATGCGCTGCACATCTGCAGTAAGATTGAAAATATTGCTTTATCTGACAGCAGCTTTCAGGCTCATTTGAATCAGTGATGTTGTGTTCATTCCTGCCAAGTCTGTGACATTTGAATAAATAGTACTATTAGTATCCTGGCATTAAATCAAAGATACCAGTGAAATCCGCACGGCAGATATAGAAAAGCCAGCAAGTGCACACAAAAAACTGCGTGAAGTCACAACTACTGAGCTATATGTGAAGTTAGAGCAGCAAGACAAAATTGATGAGAGCAGAACTGATGTGAAAGAATGGGGGTAACACATTTGGAGCAAGTTTTTTGGTCAATCACCAGACCCAACAATCACACCCTAGCAATGATCCTTACTACTACGATATCAAATATTTGATCCACCTTGTCAGTTGAAATGTTCACTAAACACTGACAACAAAAAATTATTGATATTGCCAGCAAACTGTGGGAGAGTAATATCTGTGGATGAGACTAAAACCCCAAAAAGATATTAAAAGTTGCGTGGAACGTTCAAAATCTTGATATTCAAATGAATGGCAATCTTAAAGAATAAAATGGTTACTTGCAACTTTAATCCCTACAACAAAAACATAAACTAACCTTAATGAGGGCTGTTCATTTTGAAGATGACCATGAGAAAGTTGACACTGCTTGTCATTTTCTTGACTATAAAATGGCCTTCCTTGTGTCAATGTTGAGAAATTGCACCAGTTGCTCAAACCTATATGAGCAGAAAAGCTTTTTAGCATCAAGAGTCCCCATCATGGCAGAAAAACTTCAACGTTACAACAACATTGAAGAATTACAGGCAGATAATACAAACATGTTACATGAATACACACCAAAGTTTCACACTTGCCTGTCACATGAGCAAATTTAGCAACATCATCACCCATCTTAACAGCAGGAGTAGATTGGGTTGATTTCATGTAAACTTCTGAAACATTCTGTTTACTGGTAAAATTAGTCTCGTGTCGTTTTAATCCAGATGCTGCTGGTTCAAAACAGAGAATGCTGTAGTTTGACACATCTATCTTGTTCTGGGTTCTTTCCAAGGTGAGACATCTCAAGTTGCTGCTTGGATAATTCCAATATCTGCCTAAATGCAAGCAATCTTAGATTATCATCAAGTAAATAAGGGCTTGCACTAACTCCATCTTGTTTCAACATGGCTGGAGTCAGCCCTGAACCCATTGGAACTGCTTGTGATGGAAAACTTTGCCCAGAAACCATAGACGAACCCAAGGATCCAGGGAAGACACGATCAACAGTGCCAAAGGAAGGAACCTTATCAAGATAGTTAGACAAGCTCCCAGCATCAGATGCTTCCAGTGGTATGCTAGACAAGTGATTTGGAAAGTGATTCTTTTCATGCATCATGGGAAAAGCAGCACAAATGTTTCTATTTATGACTTCAGAAAAAGAGCTTGGATTTTTCTTCCAATTATGCATTTTAGACACCAAATTTGTTTCATCGAAAGAGGTTACCAGTAAGACACCCCACGCCTTTACCCTTGTCTCTAGGTCTGGAGAAACCAAACTCAGGGTCAGTCCTTTGGCCTTTCCAAACCATTTCCACCATTCAAGGGACATTGCCTGGGTACTTGACAGCATGAGATTCACTATGTATGTTTCATGCACAATATGCTCAGTGCTATTGACAACATTACTAGTAGATCTGGAGTATGAGGTACCCTCAAGTGGACTATTAAAGTATTTAAATGGTAAAAACACTGCGCTCTTAGCCACCTCGCCTTTAAAATTTTCTATTTTGCCAACATTAATCGTATTCTTGATTGCACAGCGTCCATAGTTCAATTGGTCTTGTTCCCTTGCGAATTTAACAAGCCAGCTACATGAGGAAGACCTTGTCTGGATTCCCCATCTCCCCCCACAACTGGTCACTGTATAATTCAGTGAATAATAGTGAATCCGTTACTAATCCATAATGGTAAAAATGATGTATGACAATAATGGACTAACACATACACTATAGATAACGAGTTAAGTAGAAAGATTGTTACAACACACCATAATGAATCATCTGCTCTCTGGTACTTGGCTTATGTGAATTCACAAGAGAGTTGCATGATGGTGGCCCAACTGCTGATAGAACTGGATTTCCTGAAGACCAATTCTGCTCATTTGGTTGCCCAAGCCTCAACTCTATGCTTGAAGAAGCAGCATCCTTGTCTATAATTACACAATCCTTTTCATCTTTAGCTCTGCTGACATCAGAACATCTAAAAGAGTTCTTGCATTTTGCACGCGCAGAATTGGTAGTTGAAAAACTCCCACTCTTCACAACATTGTCAATATATGCAGATATGGACTGGCTACCATTCTCAGGTCCTTTGCCAACAAAAGTAGGCATAAGTGTACACCTAGAGATAGTGCTATCTGTCACACCATGTGGTGTGTTATTCCCCACACCATGTAAATTGCTGAGCAAGGTGCCAGCAAACCCAAGAAAATTGTTGCCACCTTGACCATTTCTCTTTTGTTTGTCTAAAACGTCAAAAACTGGATTCTGGTTTAAGTTCTGGTCTGCAAGGGGATTCTTTGGAAAAACAGCACTGCAATAGGCTGTCCAGACCTCACTAAACCTTCAGAAGACCCAACCAGATGACTGCAGTCAGAATGCTTGGACAGAGGAAGAGGCACACTGGATTGTCACCAAACTAGCAGTCAAGGGTAATTCCTTCAGGCCAGTCCCACCCACTCTGATCTTCTGGAACCCTGATCTAAAGCACCATAAAAAACAGCACCATCCAGTGTTCTCGTTGCTTCAAACACATGCCAATAAGAATATCACCATCCAGTCTATGACAACTACAATGTTTAGAATAAACATTATGGTTGAAAGGCATCAATATAATGGGAAGCCAACCTGCACTTGGTCTGTAATATATATAAAATATGTATAAATATATATGTATGTATGTATGTATGTATGTATGGCAACATGAATTAAAAGCAATTATGGCAACGTACAAGGGCAATTGCAAAAACTCTCATGACACAAGTCTGCATCATGACACTGGAATCACGAAAGGCCAAACATCTTTACATGCTGTTTTATCACCTACCTTGTTATCAAAAGGGTCCAACCCCCCATAGATCACTTTTAATGGTAAAACAGTTTTTTTCCCAAGCATGTTATTGTCCTTGAAATATTTAATATTCACTCACGCAATACCAAGCCTGTTCAGTCTATGACATTCACCTAGGCTTCTTTTCCATAACCAGGTTGTTGGCAGTCAGGCAAAACATGAATTTTTTTTTTTTTATTAAAATCACTGATATTTTAAGAATTCATATTCCACCAGTTGCATTATAAAAAATCTTCTTTTGTGAAAAGGAATGAACTCGATATCAACACTGAGCACATAGAGAGGAATCCTCCTACAGAACTTGTAGACAAAGAAATTAGACACTCCTAAGAGAATGTTATTGATTTCATATCTACACTAACCATCAAAATTCTCATATATGGTACTTGTGGCAAACTTGCAGTGCAGTATTGGTCTAATTGACTGGCAGATTTAAGATGATAAGTTCCAGAACAAATGCACTAACATAGTAGGTTTTACTGCAATCACAAGCCTAATTTTCTATTCATACAAATTTAGCATTTCCCTGCATTTTATACACAGCACATGTCCGGAGAGATACAGGGACACAAGTGCGTGTGGACAATTTAAGCACAAAATCAATTCCTTACAAGAAACAATAATTAAAGCAGCATAAACATCATACCCCAAATTTCTGGAAGTAGAGCTTACGCCACTGAGCAATGGTCTCTCCATTCTCCATATGAACAGCAATTCCAGGGTTAACATTCCATAATCCTGAATGCTGTGTAATAAAAGCAGTTAGATCAAAGCAGGAATAATGCCAAAAGCTATCAAATGTGGTTGACAAGACAGCAATACATAACATAATGTACAAAACATGAACGTTATACAAGGTTGAAAGAACCTACCTCACAAAACTTGGATACAGACATGTGGAAGCATGACATGAGCAAAGAATGCCTAGGAGTCCTGTACTGCTCAGAAGTAGCTCTCCACCTTTCAGGTTGATAGAAATTAGATTCCAGGTGAAAGCTTGCAACATAATATTAATCAACTAAAA